>JZKD02S1236129.1:0-40800 GCA_000966675.3 Picea glauca | reverse complement strand
TATATATATATATATATAAGTAAGCATTCATAGGGTAACATCTTAGTGCTTGACTCAGATAAACCTCGATCCTTAATTTTTCAGCAGTAAAACATGAAAACGTCAAAGTAAACAAAGCACTAGAGCCTCATTGAGGTAATACAAAATGTCTGAGAAAAAGAAGAAAAATCATTTTAAAAGAACAAACCTTCAAATTATATAAACTCCTTCCAAAAATAATATATAAATGTAAGATTTGAATTGTGATGAGGCTCGAAAACTAAAAATACTATTTAAATGATGACCTTAAGAACCAAAGTTCCAGTCTAAGTTACAATCAAGCAGTGAAAGGGTTCGATTAATACAATAGTCATTACAATGTTCAAATAAACAGGAATGGAATTATTGTAGGTAAATATTTGAAATTATCGTTACTTATGACAACTTAACCATAAACTTAAGAATACAATTGGGAATTTTTCCCTCTTTCCAAGCCACTATGGGAGACCGAGCGCCATTATCAAACGTCTTCAATCTAAATTGTAACCCTGTTTGTTGGGTCTCCTAAGAGGTTACAAAAAGAACTCAAATACCTTTTATATATCGAATATGAAGAGGGAGCTCTGAAGTCCTTGCATGTACAAAATCCTGGAATAATTATCAATCACGAGTATCAATAAGTTATTTACAGGAAAACAAAAAGAACACCAACAAAGTGATAATTATTATTAACAGAATATACCAGGGAATACTTAACTTCTGATTTGGTGGGCTCACATTTTTTTATTTCCTTGTCGCTTGCCTCCTGGATGGATATCCGGGCTGAGGAGGAGCGCACAACGAATCTATGATGGGTCCCCATACCAACAAGGCCCATCATTAGTTATTTATACTAGTACTTTAAACAAAAACAAATATAATGAACAAAGGAACAATTATCGTAATCAACATATTTAAACAAAGTGAAATAGATGACAGTATTGGCTTCCATAATACCCAGACAAGTATAAGTCGAATTGTGACAAAAGTACGCTTCGGACCGAGACTTTACCCAAATGTTGGACTCTTAAACCCTCCCAAAATTGAGACTATAGAAAGTAATGAGGACAAACAATCATTACAGGGAGTGTCACGACCAAACCCCTACGAGGTCGCCTTTCAACATTTAGTGTCACCAATACAAGAAAACTACTGATGTGATTTTTATTCGATGAAAGAAAATGCCCTTATAAAACACACACAAAACCTTTTATTCAAGAGACACATACCGTAAATAAGTTCCAGGAACTGGGCACGAACATCTCAGATAGGATTTTTGTTTTTATACCAAATAAGTAATGACTATGGGTTCCCTTGAATAATACCAGTTAAGGGTCTGAGTGTAATGACGATGGGTGGACTCATCCTTCACAAAGGAAAGATTGAGAAGCGAAGCAGGTGTCATGCACAGGGTACAAGAGCCTTTTAACATGAAAACTCACACACATCCAACCCTGGCCTCGTTGTATGACCACGGCTAGGAGCGTGAAGTGGTATGACCTTTGGGAATATCAAAACCCTAAACTAATTACCAGGATACTAAAACCGACAAGTCTCTGAACTTTGAGAGCGAGGGGATGAAGTGTCGAAACCCTTGGTATACTGAAAAATAAATATACAAAACTCTGTGATAAGAACTAAAAATAAAAGGACCTTCACTAATTTGAAACTCCAAATCTCTATGCCTCTGTTTTAAAGATACAATAGCATAATATAAAACTTACCAGGGAAACGAGTTGGGTCAACTGGATTGTTGAGAAATGACCTCCAGCATATAGTTCTCTACATCCAAAGAACCACACACAAAGATGATGTTTGTTTTTTCTCTAACATTCACAATGACAAGGAAGGATCTCTCCTAACCCTAAGTTGAGGGTGTACCACCAGAGTAAATGTCGAAGTACATTGGGCCATGTGCTAGGGTAGATTTGGCATGACAAGATTGAGGAAGGTTAGGTGGGAGAGACATCGGGACTGGCACATAGAGGACCCATATTAAACACAGGAACAAAACATTAATTCCTTTTTGACAGATACATCTCCTTCCCTTACCACCAAATATGCAAAGTTAATGGAAGTCACTTGATGACTGTCCAGTTGAAACTAGTCAATCACTAACTAATTTGTTCAGTTAGCCTACCATTTTGTTATCTCTGTTGGTGGGATGAAACTTAGTTATGAGTTAGTTACATAGGAAAATTGCATGGGAATTTCCTTGTTTAAACCTCAAGTCGGATGACTAAAAGTGTTTGACCATGACTGAGCTTTAAATAAAATCTATTTAAGAGACTCGAACAACGTCAATGGTATCACTAACCTATGACATACTACATGTTATGCTTAGGTCATAACTCTCGATGTTTACACAGTTTTAGTAGATGTGTTATTAGTACAAGGAAATGATATAAACTTGCTTACAAAACATGAAGAGCCTAATATTTTAAAGGATATTAGGACTTGAATCCTAATATACATCGTATATAGGTGGATATATGTATAAGTATTAATATCTATATGCAAAAAAAAAATATTTATTACAAAGGTGCTAGAATCCTTTGGAAACCTCTCATATAAAGTATGAAGTTAGTTTGGCATAGGACTATCCTCCTATGACGGATAGAATATCAATCTATAATCAGAGTAGACATTAAATATTCTTTTCTACAATTCTATTAAACGAAAAGTTGGAGATTAATGTACCATAGATTTATTTTTTTATGTCAAATTAGAGGTACATTACATATGGTATTAGAGAAAAGGTTACAACATTGGACCTGAACAGGGCCACATTAGTTTCTTAGCATATATTTCTATTTATTCAAAACTAATAAACCTTTATTATTACAAATAGAAAACCCTTTCTGTTTTGTGCTAATTATGGCAGCTCAGGATGATGCAGAAATCATAATTGAAGGAAATCTGGAGCATAGACCTCCTAGAGATGCAAGACATAATAGTGACGAAAGATCACCTATGGAAGTACTAGAAACAATGAGGAATCTTATTGTTGAGTTGCATGTTTTCAAGGTTGACAATGGGAAAATGAAGAAAGCACAGTAGGAGCAGCAAGAGATAAATGAAGTCCTGTTGCGTAGTATAGTGACAAAGAAAATCCCCAAGGATGATAAAAATAAAGAAGAGGTCGGTGAAAGGGCCTCCAAGAACACTAGTCTTGAAGAAGAAAAAGGAGACAATTAGTCTAAAGGTACACCTTCAGCTGGGTACAAAACAAAAACAGACAGAAAGAGAAAACAAGTAGACCATCTTGAAGGATAATTTAAGAAAATTAAACCAGCTACCTTTGATGGAGAATCTAGAACAGGGGAGGAAGATGAAGCATGGTTATTAGACATCAAACAATATTTCCAAATATACAACTATTCCAACAATATGAAGGTCAGAATGACCATTTACAATTTGAAAGGAAAGGCCAACATCTTGTGGCAAGATCTAAAGTTGGCTAAGGGATTAAAAGAGAAACAAATGGAATGGTCGGACTTCAAGAAATATTTCAAGAAGCAATACCTATCTGAAAGATACTATGAAAGGAAAATGAAAGAATTTTATGAATTATGACTCGGTGAGATGACAATGGAGGAGCTTATAAACAAATTTATGGAATTACGAAGGTTCATACCTTATATCCGGGAGGACAACGTAAAATTCTAGCAGTTCCTAAGTTGTTTACCACAGTCCTATAGGGACATAATTGAGTTTGACAACCCCAAGTCCTTGAGTGAAGTATTGAGGAAAGAGTTAATGTGATACGACCAATATAAATAGCCAGTAGAGTTTCCCATATCTTGGAAGGATAAGAAACAAGACCGAACGAACCAACGGAAGAAGGGATACCAGCCAACTCCTTATTAGAATGCAACAAAAATCTTTGCTAGAAAATACTTTCACTCCAATTATCCAAGTATGCAAAGAAATGGTAAACCAGTAAATTTGGGAACAAAGAATTTTGGGGCCGATCCCTGTGAAGCATTGAGGTGCTAGGAATGTGGAGAACCTCATCTAAGGAGGAACTATTCACATATCAATACAACAAACAAAACTACCATTCATAATTTTAAGGAAGCCTCGATGGTGGTTGATGTGGGCAGAAGCCTGCACCGAATAAATGCAATCATAGATGGTTGGAAAGCTAACCACCAGTCCTCGGTGGTGGAAATCGAAGGTAAAATCAATAACACTCGAATTTCTATTTTAATTGACCCCAGAGATATGTTGAGTTATATCACTCCTGGTGTAGTAGAGTCAAATAAACTTAAGAGGATGAAACACGCAAAATCATGCCTGGTAAAATTAGAAAAAGGAACTAAAAGGAAAGTGGTTGACTTTATTTCTGATTTTAAATTCAATCTAGATGGGAAAAACATAAAAATAAATCTGAATATTTTGCCACTAGGATCTTTTCATGTGATTATTGGAATGGGTTGGTTGGAAAAGCACAAAGCAGTTCTAGATTGTTATACAAAGACACTTAATTATAAAGACGATTATGACACTACTAGAACAACAGAAGGTATACCAAAAACAGTATCAGTTAGACAAGTCACAACAATTCAATTCAAGAAATGCATGAGGAAGGGGTTTCAAGTTTACGCCATCCAAATAATGAATCTGTTAGAAAAAGAAGATAAGCCCAACTTGGAAGACTTTTCTATCCTACATGAATTCAGAGATGTATTTGTTGATGAAATACCTGAATTACCTCCTATAAGGGAAATAGACTTATCCATAGACCTACTACCTCGTTCATCCCCTATCTCTAAAGCAGCTTACCGAATGAGTTTACCAGAATTGACAAAATTAAAAATTCAACTACAGGAGTTATTGGACAAAGAGTATATCAGACCAAGTGTTTCACCATGGGGAGCACTAGTCTTATTTGTGAAAAATAAATATGGTACTCTAAGACTATGTATTGATTATAGAGAATTGAACAAAGTAACTATTAAGAACAAGTACCCCTTACCTAGAATAAATGATATGTTCGATCAAGTGGGTGGAGCCAAGATCTTTTGGAACTTGGATTTACAATCCAGTTATCATCAAGTTAGGATAAAAGATGAGGACATAATCAAAACCACTTTTCGAACAAGATATGCACACTACAAATTCATAGTCATACCTTTCGGACTCACTAACGCACCAACTATGTTTATGTGCCTAATGAACAGTATTTTCAGCAAGTACTTGGACAAGTTTGTACTAGTATTTATCGACAATTTCTGGTCTATTCTAAAACAGAGGAAGAATATGAAGAACACTTAGGAATAGTTCTACAAACCTTGTGGAAACACACACTGTACGACAAATTTGATAAGTGTTATTTTTACCAAAAGAAAATACAATACCTAGGACATGTAATTTCTGCATAAGGCATTACAGTCGACCCTGAGAAAATAAAAACCATCATGAAATGGTCGGTACCTAAGGATTTCGTGGATATCTGGTCATTCATGGGAATCACTGGATATTATCACAAATTTATAGAGGGTTTTTCCAAAATAGCCTACCCTATCACGTTGTTAAAAAAGAAAGAGACCAAGTTTAATTGGTCACAGAAGTGTCAAGACAGTTTTAACAAGTTGAAGGAATTATTAACAACTGCACCCATCTTGAAAGTAGAAGACCCAGATAAAGACTTTAACATCTATATTGATGCAAGAAAAGAAGGACTAGGTGGTGTGCTAACTCAAGAAGGACACGTTATTTGTTACAAGTCCCAAAAATTAAAGGAACTCGAGCAAAACTACGTCACTCATGACTTAGAATTGGAAGCAGTAATACACACCTTAAATATGTGGCGACACTACATAATGGGTAAAAAAATTATATTATTGACGGATAATAGCGGTGTGAAATATTTGTTTAGTCAACCGGATCTTAATGTAAGGTAAGAAAGGTAGCTAGCCTTCTTGAGCAAATTCAATTTTGAGGTAAGACATATCAAAGGTAAGGAAAACAAGGTAGAATATTCTTTAAGTAGAAGAGTCCATGGGTTATTTGAAATAAATGTCAGTAGAGCAGAAAGTGATATGGAACAGAGAATAAGAATGACAGGCATTAACAACGAAAATTACACTAAGATAATGGCATAATTACAAAACAACACAACAAACTCAGACAAATCAGATCTGAGTATCGGCAAAAATGGACTATTACTATTTAAAAACAAACTTTACATACGAGATTCGACGGAGTTAAAGATAACAGTCTTGGATGAAGTGCATAAGAAACTATATTCTGGTCATCCACGATACCAGAAAATGATAACAACACTTAGAAAACTATTTTATTGGCCTAATATGAAGGGAAAAATAGTATAATACTTGGCTAGGTGCCAATATTGTCAATAGTTTAAGGCTGAACACTAGCATCCCATCGGGATATTACAGCCATTGCCAGTACCAGAATGGAAATGGGAGACCATGTCGCTGGATTTTATTACAGGTTTGCCTAAAACTAAAAAACATAATGACTATGTTATGGTTGTAATCGAGATAAAATTAGTATGTCTTCACACTTTATTTCTGTAAAGTCTAATTATAAATCTATAAATATTGCTGAAATATTTATGAAATAAATTTTTAGACTACATGGTATTCCTAAAATGGTGATTTTAGATAGAGACGTGAAATTTACATCTTCTTTTTGGAAAGAATTATTTGCAGGGATAAATACTAATTTGAATTTCAGTACGAGTTATCATCCAAAAATGGATGGACGTACTGAACGAATGAACCAAATCGTGGAGGATATGCTCTGCATGTATGTAAGAACAAAACCAAACAAGTGGGAAGACTACCTACACCTAGTAGAATTTCCATATAACAATGGGTACCAAACTTTGGCTAAGTTAATCCCCTTAGAGTTACTATATGGAAGTAAGTGTATGACTCCAATTAGCTGGGACAACCTGGTTGACAAAATTATGGTTGGGCCAGAGATGCTTCAAGAAATGGAAAGTACAGTAAGAAAAGTACAACAAAACTTGAAAGGGGCACATGATAGATAGAAAAGTTATGCAAAGCAGAAAAGAAGACACTTGGAGTTTCAAGTGGGAGATCATGTTTACTTAAAATTCAAAGACCAAAAGAGTTCATTAAAACTCGAGAACTGTGCCAAGTTGGCATCCAGGTTTTATGGTCCCTTCGAGATATTAGATCGAATTGGACGTGTAGCATACCAACGTGCACTTCTAGCTAATTTAAAAATTCATAATGTATTTCATGTTTCTTTGTTGAAAAGGTATGTTCATGACCCTACTCACATGATCAATTGGAACTTGGTGCAGGTGGAACCAGAAGGCGAGCTCCAAGAACAACCCATGCGCATTCTGGACCGGAGAGAAATAACACTTTGAAACAGTGTCCTCACTCAGGTAAAGGTGCAATGGAAGCACTTTAGTCCTGAGGAGGCCACTTGGGAGTTGGAGGGAGATTTGCGGAAATATCATCCAATCTTGTTCCAAGAAAGGGACAAACACTAAGGATAGTGTCTATTGAAGGGGGAAAGGATGTGACATCCCCAAAAATAAATTATTTTTGAAAGTAAAAAATTGTTAGAAAATTATTCCATTTTTGGTAAATTCGAATTTGGAAAATTTTTGTCATTTATGGCAATTCCAAATTTCGAATTTGATAAATTGTAATTAATTATTATGACTATTGGGCAGAGACCTGATTTGACCCAACTAACTATTTTACTATGACACTTGTTTCTAGTACAACACTATCTAAATATAAATAGAGTTGGAACTAAGGTTATATACGAGGTCGTTATATTTATGTAAGTCTTTATACTTTTGCAAGTCTTTATATTTTGTGTAAGTAATTATACACAGAGTCTGGATTGGGGTTTTTAACTATGTACCTATGAATCCAAAAGTAAATAGAATCATGGTCAAATATATATATATATATATATATATATATATATTCTTATGTATTAGCACTGGAACTAAACCGTATGATTTAGACTGGAAACAAATCTCTATAGCAGTGCAGTTTAGAAATGGCATCATGCATTTAGAAAGTTCATTATACACATCATGAAATTGAAAGTGAAAACTATTACCAGTAACATAGAATTACCCTACACTGTCAAAGTATCAAGAGGATAGATACAAACATATATGTATAAGCCTGTATATATATATATAAGTAATCATTCACAAGGTCACATCTTAGTGCTTGACTCGGATAAACCCCAATCCTTAATTTTTCAGAAGTAAAAGAGGAACATGTCAAAGTAAACAAAATACTAGAGCCTCATTGAGGTAATATGAAATGTCTGACCAAAAGAAGAAAAATCCTTTTAAAAGCATAGACCTTCAAATTATATAAATTCCTTCCAAAAATAATATATAACTGTAAGATTTGAATTGTGTCGAGGCTCGAAAACTGAAAATACTATTTAAATGATGGCCTTAATAACCATAGTGCCAGTATAAGTTACAACCGAGCGATGGAAGTATTCAATTAATACAATAGTCATTACAATGTTCAAATAAACATGAAAGAAATTATTGTAGGAAAATCTTTGAAATTATCATTACTTATGAGAGACAAACCATAAACTTAAGAATACAATTGGAAATTTTTCCCTCTTTCCAATCCACTATGGGAGACTGAGCACCATTATCGAATGTCTAAAATCCAAATTGTAACCCTGTCTGCTGGGTCTCTTGAGAGGTTACAAAAAGAACTCAAATACCTTTTATATATCGAAGACGAAGAGGGAGCTCCGAAGTCCTTTCATGTAAAAAAGCCTGGAAGAATTATCAATCATGAGTATTAGTAAGTTATGTACAAGAAAACAAAAATAACACCAACAAAGTGATAATTATTATTAACAGAATATACTAGTGAATACTTAACTTCTGATTTGGTGGTCTCGCATTTTTTTCTTTCCTTGTCGCTTGCCTCCTAGATGGATGTATGGGCTGAGGGAGGAGCGTGCAATGAATCTATGATGGGTCCTCGTACCAACAAGGCCCATCATTAGTGATTTACACCAATAATTTGAATGAAAACAAATATAACGAACAAAGGAACAGTTACCATAATCAACATATTTAAACAAAGTGAAATAGATGACAGTATTGGTTTCCATAATACGCAGAAAAGTATAAGTCGGATTGTGACAAAACTATGCTCTTTACCCAAATGTTGGACTCTTAAACCCTCCCAAAATCTTGACTATAGAAAGTAATGAGGACTATCAGTCATTACAGGGAGTGTTAGGACGAGACCCCTCCGAGGTCGCCTTATGACATTTAGTGTCACCAATACAATAAAACTACTGAGGCAATTTTTATTCGACAGAAGAAAATGCCTGTATAAAACACACAAAAAACCTTTTATATAAGAAAGACATACCGTAAAGAAGTTCCAGGAACTGGGCACAAACATCTTAGATATGTTTTTTGTTTTGATACCAAATAAGTAATGACTGTGGGTTCCCTTGAGCAAGACCAGTTAAGGGTCTGAGTGTAATTCGGATGGGTGGAATCATCCTTCACAAAGCAAATATTGAGAAGAGAAGCAGGTGTCATGCATAGGCTACACTATCATTTTAGCATGAAAAATCACACGCATCCAACCCTGGTCTCGTTGTATGACCACCGGGTAGGAGCGCGAAGTGGTCTGACCTTTGGGAATATAGAAACCCTAAACTAATTATGAGGAGACTAAAACCGATAAGTCTCTAAACTTTGACAGTGAGGAGACATAGTGTCGAAACCCTCGGTATAACGAAAATGAAATATATGAAACTCTATGATAAGAACTAAAAATAAAAGGACCTTCACTTATTTGAAACTCCAAATCTCTACACATTTGTTTTAGATATACGATATCATTAAAGAAAACTTACCAGGGAAATGGGCCTGGTCGACTGGATTGCTGAGGAAAGATCTCTAGCATATACTTCCCCACATCCAAATAACCACACATAGAGCTGATGTTTGTTTTTGATCGAAGAGTCACAATGACGAGGAAGGAGCTCCCCTAACCCTAAGTTGAGGGTCTACCACCAGAGTAAATGCCGAAGTACATTGGGCCATGTGCTAGGGCAGAGTAGGAATGACAAGATTGAGGAAGGTCAGGTGGGAGAGCCATCAGGACTGGCACATCCAAGACCCATATTAAACTCAGGGAAAAATCCTTAATTCCTTTTTGACAGATATATCTCCTTCCCTTACCACCAAAAATGTGAAGTTAATGACAGTCACTTCGTGACTGTTCAGTTAAAATTATTCAGTCACTAACTAATTTGTTTAGTTAGCCTACCATTCTGTTATCTCTATTGGTGGGATGAAACTTAGTTATGAGTTAGTTACATAGGAAAATTGTGTGGCAATTGCCTTGTTTAAACCTTAAGTCGGATGAATAAAAGTGTTTGACCATGACTGAGCCTTAAGGGAAATATGTTTAAGCGACTCGGACAATGTTAATGGTATCACTAATCTATGAAATACTACGTGTTATGATAAGGTCATAACTCTCAATGTATACACAGTTTTGGTAGATGTGCTATTAGTACAAGGCAATGATATAAACTTGTGCAGAAAACATGAAGAGCCCAATATTTTAAAGGTGATTAGGAATCAAATCCTAATGTACATCGTATACGGGTGGATATATGTATAAGTATTAATATCTATATGCAAAAAAAATTATGTCTTATAAGGGTGCTAGAATTCTTTGGAAACCTCTCATATAAAGTATGAAGTTAGTTTGGCATAGGACTATCCTCCTATGACAGATAGAATATCAATCTATAATCAGGGTAAACTTTAAATATTGTTTTCTACAATTCTATTAAACGAAAAGTTGGAGAATAATGTACCATAGAATTTATTTATTTTATGTCAAATTAGAGGTACATTACAAGTATTACACAATGAGGAATCAAACTTGGCCTCGACGAAGAACCCTCGCAAAATAAATATAAACCATGATGGAACTCTTGGCAAGAATGTTACCCTACAGGATTATTCTATGTTGAAAACACTTAGGGTTAAAGAAAATGATTATTCGGCTACATATCGGAAAGAGACGGGGAAAACCATGAGGAAACATAAACCAATTACAATCAATACTGCCTCTAGTACAATATCTTAATCTCCTACATAAAATACATTACATAATAAATAACAAGTCATACCAAAGAAAAAAAGTATCAGGAGGACACACGCAGAGCATACACATCAATACTAGATGACGTAACCACATAGGAGAGAGAACGAATAACCAATGTCGATGAATTCTTACCTTGCAAGGGGTTCCAACCAGTGTTCTTTGAACACTTCTTTCACCGATACGAGTTCCAAATTCCCGATTGTTGGTGACTACACCAAGCCGAGTAGTAGCAGAGGTAGATTGACAGTGGTTTTCATAAACGTAGGGACAAGAATGAATGAGCCAAACAATGGTAAAAACCTTTAGCAAGCCTAGTAATGGTGATGGGTAAGATCCGTATCGAGGCCATGTGATCTATGTGAGATGGGGAGAGTGCAGTGGGCACGAAGGTCGAGCACCATCCCAAGGAGTACGCCACAGGTTACTTGTTAAATTTCGCGAGTATGGTCATTAAATCCCAACAGTGTCAGCCCTGCCAACCTTTTTATTTCCGTAGTTATGGTGAAGAACAAGTACAGGATGGTTAGGGTTTAGAAAGCACATCATTTTCTCTCTGGTTATGTACTAATTCATACCTATGGCCTAGTAAAAAATTGGACCATGTTAGTTCTCATGTGTTCCTTTGTCAGTAATAGTGACCCTTGCGCTAGTCATAATTGCCAGAGTTTAATACTTGTATAAACAAATCTAGCGATAATAACAAATGATCAGGATTGTTAAGGGTAACCTAAATTACACTATGGGATTTCACAAATAGGAAAGAATTCCTATAGTTTAAAAACACCTTGTACACTAGAATGAAATACCAAGGGAATATACGCGTTAGGTATTAGATTTCACTTTCTCTCTTATGGAAGGTAGAGTTAACATTGCCATAATAGATATGTACACCTAGTTATATGAAATCTCACATCCATGACAAGAAGCGGTAAGATCAAGCTATGGATGCCAAGGAAGTAGTGGAACCTTTCTGTCATGAAGTTTATGATTGTTAGAAGGTTTTCCTCTTTTAAACCAATGATAAAGTATAGTGACCCTATTTTAAATTTTTTTTTTTTTTTTGTTGTAAAATTTGGGAAACATTACATATAGTATGAGAGAAAAGGTTCCAACACTTAGACCTTAAGCAGGGGGAAAATGATTACTTAGCATATATTTTTTCTTATTTATGTAAAACTAACAAAACAATTATTATTACAAACATAAAAGACTTTATTCTGTTGTAATCATGGAAGCCCATGATGAAGCGGAAATTAGACTCGAGGGGAATCCTAAACAAAGGCCTCCTGAAGATCAGAGGAAGAACAGTGACAAAATTTCACCCACCAAAGTTCTGGAACTATGAGAAATCTCATTGTTGAGCTGCAATTTTTCAACGCAAACAATGAGAAACTGAAAAAGGCACAACAGAAACAACAGGAAATAAATAAAGTCTTGTTTTGAAGTATAGCGACAAAGGAAAGACCAAAGGATGATAACAAAGAAGAAGAGGTTGGTAAAAGGGCCTCCAAGAATTCTTGTCCTGAAGCAGAAAAAAGGGACAACTCGTCTAAAGGTACACCTTCAACTGAAGATAAAACAAAAATAGGAAGAAAAAGGAAACAGGTAGACCACCTTGAGGGAGAGTTTAAGAAAATCAAACCATCTACCTTCGACGGGTAATCCAGAACAGGGGAGGAACCAAAAGCATGGTTATTAGACATAAATAAGTATTTCCAAATATACAACTATTCCAACAATATGAAGGTCATAATGGCCATCTATAACTTGAAGGGAAAAGAAAGCATATGGTGGAAAGATCTGAGGTTGGCCAAGGGCCTAAATGAAAAATAGATGCAATGGTGAGACTTTAAGAAATACTTTGAGAAACAATATCTATTTGAAATTTACTATGAAAGAAAAACTAAAGAATTTTATGAGCTATGACTCGGTCAAACGGCTATGGATGATATGATAAACAAATTCCTAGAATTACTAAGGTTCGTTCCTTATATCCAGGAGGACAAAGTGAAAATCTAGTGGTTCCTAAGTTGTTTACCACGGTCCTATAAGGACATTGTGATATCCCCAAAAATAAAATAATTTTGAAATTTAAATTTGCTGGAAATTTATTTCCATTTTTAGTAAATTCAAATTTGGAATTTTTTTTCCATTTATGGCAATTTTGAATTTCGAGTTGGATATTTGTAATTAATTATTATGACTATTGGGAAAAGTTCTGATTGGACTCAACTAACTATTTGACTATGACACTTGTATATATAAAAAAAAAAACCAGAATATTTATGTTAATTGCAGGAGGACAAATGGAACAACCATGTTAAAATCAGCTGACCATGACTCCATGAGTGGGGAACAAGTTGGAACTACCTCTGGGCTGATTATTACAAGTGGAAAATCAGAGATTTGTTCATTGGTAGCCCTTGAAAATCAGGGATTTAGAAAGATGAAAAAATCCCCCCCCAAGGGAGGGAAAAAGACCTGGGCAAAATTGATAAATAACATATGCGAGGAGGCAGGACGCTGCCAAGTATGCTAAGGAAAAATATTTTTGAGCTCTCTTTCTATTATGAGCACTACGGATTGAGTGTGAGGTAAGAGGAGTTTTCTGAAATGGATTTGCCTTCCTGTTATGAGCACTGCTGAGTAAGAGTGAGGCAAGAGGATAATTGTTGGAATTGAAGGACATTGCTGAGGAGGAGTTTCGAGTTAGCCCTCATGGACTCATGGTCAGGCCAAGGGGTGAACTGGGAAAGTGATTTGGCTTCCCTATTCTACGGTTGGGAGGAACGTGGTTGTTCCCTTGTCTTCTCATGATCTGGTTCAGATATGTTTCTCTACTCCTTTTTTGTTTGAATGATTTTATATCTGTTGCAATGTATTTGTTTAATCAGAACTAAAATGATTTCCATTTTCTATTCGAATGATTTGATATATGATGTCATGTATTTATTAAATCTGAATGAATGATAGAACTGGCCTTTTATTTGTTATGATAGTTGAAAATATTTATGCATGGTTCAATTCTAGAAGAAATCTCCTCTAAATTAGATTCACGGTTATTTTTCTTTCTTTATTCGTTTTCTGAGTGAAATCAAATTCTGGAAGAAATATCCTCTAAATTAGATTCACGGTTATTTTTCTTTCTTTATTCATTTTCTGAGTGAAATCAATGCTGAGATTGGCATATTGGGAGTGAAGGTTATGCTGTAATTTCATTAATCTAATTCTATGAATAATGTTGGGAAGAACATTCTGAGTGTTGCAAACTATGCCACTTTTTCCTTTCCATTCAACATACTGTGTAGAGCCAGATATGTAGATGAGGTAGGAAGACCGACTATTATACCATTTTTCTCTTATAGTTCATTAACCTAACCCATATAAAGGTATCTCGAAAAAGAGAGTACATAAAATAAAAATCATGCTATATAATTTGCAATGGAAGATCTATTATATCAACTACTTTAACAGTAAAGAAACTGGATGCACTCTTGATTATCATGAAAATTTCCTTTGCCCAAGACTGTACCAATTTGACTATTCATATTTAGAATTTCCTGTTTTAATAACGATGCACAAACAAAAATAAAATGAAACAAGAACTGTTGAATCACAAAATGAGAAAGGGATGTGGGCCCAACATTTCGGGATTTCGGGGTTTTCGAACACCTGATGCATAAACAAAAATGAAACAAGAAGTGTTGAATCGCGAAATGCGAAAGGGTTGTGGGCCTAGCATTTCAGGATTTTGGGGTTTAGGAAAGCAAAGGAACTCCGCGCATATGTAATAAGAAAATCCTGAATGTCGAAATATCAACTTTGTATTTTATCTTCTTTTAAAATATGCTCAGTCTTTGTTTGAATGATTTGTGTATCAGATTTTATGCGTCTAATTGTGCTCAATTGAAATAACTTCCATGGATGACATCTGTTCATTGTAAGAAGTTTATGTTCAAAGACTAAATTCTGGGAACGGTTCCTCTTGAAACAAAATGCTAGACAAAAATATCTACATATGAACTTGAAAGAAAAGATCCACCTACAGGAGCATATTCAACTCTGACATCAAAATTCTAGGTAGGATTGTCTATGTATAGATGAGCTTGAAAGGTACGAATATTTTTATAGGCATATGTGTACTTTTGTAATTGAAGTTCTAGTAGATCTAGCTTTGAATAATTGAATTGGAGGAAGCCTGTACATATAGTACTTCGAGGTTTCGGGGTTTCGCGATTTGGGATTTCGCGACTCCAGTGGCAACAATAGTAGGCCCTTCGAACTCCTGCATCCTGAAATGTCGAAAAGGGATTAAGAGGTTTTGGCTCCCCCTTTAGCCCCCATCCATACGATCTCGCCCAATGACCTGGGGCTGACTCCACAGAGCACATCGGGGTTTCATGTATCGGTATTTCGTGACTTGCGAAAATGAGGGCTCTTGCCTTTGGGTTTTCCGGGTGTCGAAATGACGAAACTTATTCCCACTAAATTGATTTGGGGTTTCGTGTACCGGGATTTCACGACTTTCGATAACAAGGAGTCTTAACCTTTGGTTTCCCAGGTGCTAAAACACTGACCAAAAACCACCTATCCCTCTGATGGATGATTGCGAACTTTAGCCACTGTCAACAATTTTGATCTTTTCGGGATGATCAATGGTCACGATCAAATCTTGGCTTTCTCCTTTTCAAAATTTTGTAGAGTCTTCACTCCCCTGCATGCATGAGGTTTAAGCCACACACATCCTTTCTAGATACAATGACTCTCACAGTTTCGGCACTTCTCCCCAAAGTGTCTCCACCATTCATTTCAGTTGTTCTCCTAAGCATCCTCCTAGAGGTTAAACTCTGTGCACCCAGATCCTTTCTGCAACTGATCTAATGACACTTGTGCTCCCACTTGAGTTTTATCTCTCTGAGTTGTCAAAGGTTCCTTCAACCTAAGATTAGATACTACATAAATACATATAAGCATGTTAGAGTAGTATGAGAGTTAATGGAAGTGATATAATTATGGAAGAATTCATCCATATAATCTTTTCTGTTCGAAGTAAACTTGACTGGCATAATAATTTCATTATGGACAGAAATGAATCTTACCTTCTCTTAAATTCTAAGCTTAAACGAAATTGAATTATGTCATAGAATTTTATTTTTTTATGGTGAATTTGAGGTACATTACATATGGTATCAGAGCAAAAGATACAACACTAGGCCTGAACAGGGCCACATTAATTGCTTAGTATATATTCCAATTTTTGAAAAAACTAATAAATCTTGTGGTTACAAACAGAAAGCCTTTCTATTTTGTTTTGATTATGGTAGCCCAAGAAGGTGTAGAAATCAGGATGGAAGGGAATCTGCAGCAAGGACCTCATGGAGATCCAAGACAGAACAATGATGGAAGCTCACCCATGGAGGTGTTGGAAACAATGAGGAATCTTATTGTTGAACTACATGTTTTCAAGGTTGACAATGAAAAATTGAAGAAAGCACAATAGGAACAACAATAGATAAATGAAGTCTTGTTGCGTAGTATAGTAACCAAGAAAATCCCAAAAGATGATAAACATTATGAGGAGGTCAGCAAAAGGGCCTCCAAGAATTATGGTGCAGAAACAAAGAAAGAAGACAGTTCATCGGAAGGGACACCTTCCATTGAAGACAAAACCATACCACATAGAAAAAGAAAACAAACAGTCCACCTTGAAGGAGAATTTAAAAATATTAAACCAGCTACCTTTGATGGAGAATCCAGGACAGGAGAAGAAAGTGAGGCATGGTTGTTGGACATCAAAAAATAATTCCATATCTACAACCATTCCAGCAACATGAAGGTCAGAATGGCCATCTACAATCTAAAGGGAAAGGCCAACATTTGGCGGCGGAAATTGGCCAAGGGCCTAAAGGAGAAACAGTTGGAATGGTCCGACTTTAAGAAGTATTTCAAGAAACAATACCTTTCTAAAAGCTATTATGAAAGGAAGATGAAAGAATTTTGCGAGTTATGACTTGGATAGATGATGATGGAGGACCTTATAAATAAATTTTTGGAACTACTAAGGTTTGTACCGTACATCTGGGAGGATAAGGTAAAAATCCAATGATTCTTAAGTTGTTTACCACAGGCCTATGATGACAGAATTGAGTTTGATAGCCTCAAATCCTTGAGTGAGGTATTCAGGAAATCACAAATGTGTTATGACTAGTATAAACAGTGGGAAGAGTTTCCCAAGACCTGGAAAGATAAGAATAAAGATCGAATGAACCAGTGGAAGAAGGGATACCAGCCATCTCCTTATCGGGTTGCAGCAAAAAGTTTCCCAAGGAAGGATTTTCACTCTAATCATCTGAATACGCAAGGTAGCGGTAAACCTGGGAACAAAGAATTTTGGGGACAACTCCCATGAGACATTAAAGTGTTGGGAGTGTCGAGAAACTCATCTAAGGAGGAACTGTCCATGTTTAATTGTAGCCAACAAAACTGTTGTTCACAATTTGCAGGAAGCCTCGACAGTGGGAGATGTGGGAAGAAGTTTGCATTGGATAAATGCAGCCATAGATGGTTGACAATATGACCACCAGTCCTCGGTGGTAGATATCGAAGGTAAAATCAATGACACTCGAATTTCTGTTTTAATTGACCCTGGAGCTACGTTAAGTTATATTACTCCCAATGTAGTAGAGTCGAATAAACTTAAGAAACTGAAACATGCAAAGTCATGGCTTGTACAACTATCAACAAGTACTAAAATAAAAGTAGTTGACTTTATTTCTAATCTTGAGTTCATCTTAGATGGTGAAAAGATAAGGGCCAATTTGAACATCCTACCACTAGGATCTTATGATATGATTATCAGGATGGATTGGTTGGAACAACACAAAGAAGTACTAGACTATTATACAAAGATACTTAGCTATAAGGAAAATTTTGGCACTATTAGAACAACCCAAGGCATACCAAAACCTGTATTAGTTAGACAAGTTTTAGTGATGAAACTCAAGAAATGTATTAGAAATGGATGTCAAGTTTACACCATCCAAGTAATGAATATATTAGAAAAAGAAGATAAGCCCAATTTAGAAGACTTTGTTGTCCTACATGAATTCAGAGACATGTTTGTGGATGAGATACCAGAATTTCCTCCTAGAAGGGAAATAGATTTTTCCATAGACTTACTACTCGGATCAGCCCCTATCCCAAAATCACTTTATCAAATGAGTCTACCGGAACTGACGAAATTAAAAAAACAATTACAGGAATTGTTGGACAAAGAATATATCAGACCGAGTGTATCGCCATGGGGAGCACCAGTCCTCTTTGTGAAAAACAAAGACGGTACTCTAAGACTATGTATTGATTATAGACAACTGAACAAAATGACCATTAAGAACAAATACCCATTACCAAGGATAAATGATCTATTCAATCAAGTTGGCGGGGCCAAGATCTTTTCAAAATTGGATTTACGATCTGGTTATCATCAAGTTAGGATAAAGGACGAGGACATAAACAAAACAACTTTTCGATTAAGATATGGACACTACGAGTTTGTAGTCATACCTTTCAGACTCACTAACGCACCAGCCACATTTATGTGCTTGATGAACAACATTTCCAGTTAGTACTTAGACAAGTTCGTAGTAGTATTTATTGACGATATTCTGGTCTATTCAAAGACGAAAAAAGAACATGATGAACACTTAAGGATAGTTCTGCAGATGTTGAAGAAACACAAACTGTACGCCAAATTTGACAAATGTGACTTTTATCAAAAAGATATACAATATTTAGGACATCTCATTTCCTCGGAAGGTATTCCCGTAGACCCAGAAAAGATAAAAGCCATTATGGAATGGTCAGTACCTAAGTATGTGGCATATATTGGGTCATTCATGGGAATCACTGGATATTATTGTAGATTTATAGAAGGGTTTTCCAACATAGCCTACCCTATCACATCATTACAAAAGAAAGGGACCAAGTTTAAATGGTCACAAAAGTGTCAAGACAGTTTTAACAAGCTGAAAGAATTATTGACATCGGCGCCCATTTTGAAGGCAACAGACCGAGATAAAGATTTAACAGTATGCGTTGATGCAAGTAAAGAGGGACTAGGTGGTGTTCTAACTCAGGAAGGGCACATGATTTGTTACGAGTCCCTGAAATTAAAATGATCTGGAGCAAAAGGTATTAATAGGTTTTGGATTAATATGCCCTTAGAACTCCCGGATCCTGAAATGTCAAAAAGGGATTAATAGGTTTTGGCTCCCCCTTTAGCTCCCATCCATACGATCTCGCTCGATGATCTGGCACTGACTACATAGATCACATTGGGGTTTTGTGTACTGGGATTTCGCGACTTACGAAAAACGAGGGCTCTTGCCTTTGAGTTTTTCGGGTGCCGAAATGACGAAACCTATTCCCGCTAAACTGATTCGGGGTTTCATGTATTGGGATTTCATGACTTACGAAAACAAGGAGTCTTGACCTTTGTTTTCTTGGGTGCCGAAACACTGACTGACAGCCACGTGTCCCTCCTATGGATGACTGTGACCTTTAGCCATGGTCAACAGTTTTGATCTTTTCGGGATGATCAATGATCATGATCAAATCCTGGCTTTCTCCTTTTCAGAATTTGGAAGAGTCTTCACTCCCCTGCATGCACCAGGTTGAAACCTCTTGCATCCTTTCTAGATCTGACAACTCTCATAGTTTCGGCACTTCTCCCCGAAGTGTCTCCACCATTCATTTTAGTTGTTCTCCTACGCATCCTCCCAGAGGTTAAACTCTGTGCACCTAGATCCTTTCTCCAACTCATCTAACGACAATTGTGCTACCACCTGAGCTTTATCTCTCTGAGATCTCAAAGGTTCCTTCAACCTAATATTATATACTGCCTAAATACATATAAGCATGTTAGAGTAGTATCAGAGTGAAGGGAAGTGATATAATTATGGAAGAATTCATCCATATAATATTTTATGTTTGAAGTAAACTTGACTGGCGTAATAATGTCATTATGCACATAAACGAATCTTACCTTCTCTTAAATTCTAAGCTTAAATGAAATTCAATTATGTCATAATTTTTTTTTTTTATGGTGAATTTGAGGTACATTACAGACATAATCGAATTTGATAATCCCAAGTCCTTGAGCGAAGTTTTCAGGAAATCTTGAATGTGTTACGAGCAATACAAACTGTAGTGAGAATTTACCAAGGCTTGGAAAGACAAGAAACAAGACCGAATGAACCAACAAAATAAGGGATATCATCCATCTCCTTTTCAGAACGCAACAAAGAGTTTTCCAAGAAAATATTTTCACTCCAACAATCAGAACACCCATGGAGGTGGTAAACCAGTAAATCTAGGAACAAAGAAGTTTCAGGACAACCCCCATGAACCATTAAAATGATGGGAATGTGGAGAACCTCACCTAATGAGGAACAATCCACGTTTGACTTCAACAGCTAGAACTACGGCTCACAACCTACAAGAAGCCTCTATAGTGGGAGATGTGGGCAAAAGCTTACATCAAGTCAATGCAGTCATGGATGGCCGACAAGATGACCATCAATCCATTGTAGTGGAAATTGAAGGTAAGATTAACAATACTTGTATTTCAGTTTTAATCGATCCAGGATCTACGTTGAGTTACATCGCTCCTGGTGTAGTGAATTCAAATAAAATTAATAAAATAAAACATGCAAAATATTGGCTAGTACAACTAGAAACGGGAACAAAAAGAAAAGTATATGATTTTATTTCTGATTGTAAGTTCATTTTAGGTGGTCAAAACACAAAGACAAATCTGAACATTCTACCGTTAGGGTCTTATGATGTAATTATCGGAATAGATTGGTCAGAAAGGCATAAAGCAGTGTTAGATTTTTATGAAAAATCACTCAAGTATAAAGATGAAAATGAAATTGTTAGAACAATACAATGTATACAAAAACCAATCTCAGTTAAATAGATTTCAGCAATGCAATCTAAGAAATGCATCAGAAAGGGTTGTCAGATTTACGCCATCCAAGTAACAAATCTGTTGGAAAAAGAAAATAAAGCTAGCTTGGAGGACTTTGTCATCTTGCATGATTTCAGATATGTGTTTTTTTATGAGATAGATGAATTACCCCCAAGGATGGAGATAGATGTTTCTATCGACCTACTACCTAGATTAGCTTTTATATCTAAAGCACCCTATCGAATGAGTTTACCAGAATTAACATAATTAAAAATTCAATTACATGAATTATTGGACAAAGAATATATCAGACAGAGTGTGTCACCATGGGAAGCACCAGTCCTTTTTGTTAAAAATAAAGACAAAACTTTGATATTATGCATCAATTACAGACAATTAAACAAAATGACTGTTAGAAATAAGTACCCCTTACCTAAGATCAATGATCCGTTCGATCAAGTGGGTGGGGAAAAGATTTTTTCTAAATTGGATTTAAGATCTGGTTATCACTAGGTTAGAGTAAAATATGAGGACATAAGTAAAACAACATTCTGAATGAGATATGGACATTACGAATTTGTTGTTATACCATTTGGACTCATTAACGTGCTAGCCACATTTATGTGTTTAGTGAACAATATTTTCAGTCAGTACTACAATTTGTTTTTGGTATTTATTGACAATATCCTATTGTATTCTAAAACATAAGAAGAATACGAAGAGCACCTAAGGTTAGTTCTGCAAACTTTGACAAAACACAAACTATATGCCAAATTCAAGAAGTGCAACTTTTATCAGAAGAAAATAAAGTACCTAGGACATGTAATATCTGAGGAAGGTATTTTAGTCAATCCTGAGAAAATAAGAGCCATCATGGAATGGCCAATTCCTAAGGATGTAGCAGACATATGGTCATCCATGGGAATCAACGGATATTACCGCACATTTATAGAAGGGTTTTCTAAGATTGCATACCCCGTCACATCATTACAAAAGAATGGAACTAAGTTTAACTGGTCACATAAATGTCAGGACAGTTTCAATAAGTTAAAGGAATTGTTAACGACCACTCCCCTTTTAAAAGTAGCATATCGAGACAAAGACTTCACAGTCTATGTGGACGTGAGTAAACAAGGACTAGGTGGTGTCCTAACTCAATAAGGGCATGTTATTTTTTATGAGTCCCGAAAACTAAAGGACCACGGATGAAACTATGTCACTCATGACTTAGAGTTGGAAGCGGTAATACACTCCCTAAGTATATTGCGACACTACATAATGGGAAGAAAATTTATGTTATTGACGGATAACAACGGTGTGAAATTTTTGTTTAGTCAACTAAACCTTAATGCAACGCAAGAAAGATGGCTGGCCTTCTTGAGAGAATTTGACTTTGAGGTAAGACATATCAAGGGTGAGGAAAACAAGGTGTCAGATGCCTTAAGCAGAAGAGTTCATGGGATGTTTGAAATAAACATTAGCAGGGTAGAAAGAAATCTTGAACAAAGGATAAAGGCTCCAAGTAATAACGATGAGAATTACACTAACACACTGGAAAAATTATGAAATAATACAGAAAGTTTAGACAAAATAGATTTAAGTTTGGATAGAAATGGTCTACTACAATTTAAAAACAGAATATATATACTAGATTCGGCAGAATTAAAGTTAACAGTTTTGGACGAAGTACACAAGAAACCATATTCTAGTCACGCAGGATACCAGAAAATGGTAACAGCACTAAGAAAGTTATTTTATTGGCCTAACATGAAGGGAAAAACAACATAATACTTAGCTAAGTGTCAAGATTGTCAGCAGGTGAAAGTCAAACACCAACATCTAGTCGGCCTATTGTAGCCCTTACCTGTGCTGGAATGGAAATGGGAGACTATATCACTGGACTTTATTACAGGTTTACCTAGAACTCAAAAGCAAAATGATTCAATTATGGTGGTAATTGATAAGCTTAGTAACTCTTCACACTTTATTCCTATAAAGTCTAGTTTTAAAGATATCAACATCGCTGAAATATTCATGAAATAAATTTTTAGACTACATGGTATTCCTAAAATGGTGATTTCGAGTAGAGACGTAAAATTTACATCTGCCTTTTGGAAAGAATTGTTTGCAGGGCTAAATACTAACTTGAATCTCAGCACAAGTTATCATCCACAAACATATCAGAAGACTGAACGAAAAAACCAAATCGTAGAAGATATGCTACACATGCACGTAAGAACAAAACCAAGCAAGTGGGAAGACTACCTACACTTGGTGGAATTTTCATACAACAATGGTTACCAAACTTTAGCTAAGATGAGCCCCTTCAAAGTACTATATCGTAGAAAGTGTACGACTCCGATTAGCTGGGATAACCTAGTTGATAGACACATGGTGGGACAAAAAGTGCTCCAAGAAACGGAGAGCACGGTAAGAAAAGTACAACAAAATTTAAAAGAGGCTTAGGATAGACAAAAACGTTATGCGGACTTGAAAATAAGACACCGTGAATTTCAGGTGGGATACTACGTCTATTTAAAAGTCAAAGACCGAAAAATTTCACTAAATCTAGGGAACTATGCCAAGCTCACACCCAGGTTTTGTGGCCCTTTCAAGATCTTAGCTCGAATTGGACCAGTAGCATACCAACTTGCACTTCCTGCCAATCTAAAAATTCATAATGTATTTCATGTTTCTATGTTAAATAATTATGTTCATGACCCTACTTATATGATCAATTGGAACTTGGTGCTGGTGGAACCAGAACGTGAGTTCTAAGAGGAACCTCTCCAGATTCTGGACAGGAGAAAAATAACACTTTAGAACAGAGTCATCGCCCAGGTAAAAGTGCAATGGAAGCACTTTAGTCCTGAGGAGGCCACTTGGGAGTTGGAGGGAGATATGCAGAAATATCATCCAATCATGTTCCAAGAAAGGGACGAACAATGAGGATAGTGTTTTATTGAAGGGGGAAAGGACGTAACATCCCAAAAAATAAATTATTTTTAATGTTTGAAAATGATTAGGAATTTATTTCCGTTTTTGGTAAATTCGAAATTGGAAAATTATTTCCATTTATGGCGATTCCGAATTTTGAATCTAGTAAATTGTAAATAATGATTATGACTGTTTGGAAAAATTCTGATTTGACCCAACTAACTCTTTGACTATGAAACTTGTAAGAAATGAATATTTTATGTTTATTGTTGATGGAAAAATGGAACAGCCAGGTTAAAATCAACTAACCATGACTCCATGAGTGGGGAACATGTTCGAACTACATAAGAGATGAATGCTACAAGTGGAAAATCAATAATTTGGCCATTGGCAGACCTTGAAAATCAGGGATTTGGAAAGCTGCGAAAATTCCCAAGGGGAAAAATACCTAAGAACAATTTGTTTTAGATATATAACATATGGGAGGAGGAAGGACATTGCTTAGTATGTTGGGGAAAAATAATTATCTCTTGTTGTTATGAACATTTTTTTCTGAGTGTGAGGCAAGGAGAAGTTACTGAAACTGAAGGACAATTGGTGAGGAGGATTTATGTAGTTCTCCCTCATGGATTCAATGTCAGGATAGGGGGTGAATGGAGCAAGAAACATTGGTTGTTCCATTCTAAGGTTTGGAAGAACGTGGTTGTTCCATTTGTTGTTCGACAAACTTTCTCAGAAATGTTCATATAGTCTTTCTCTGGTCATATGTTTATTGATTTAAATGGATGATAGAATTACATCTATACAGTTATGAGTGACTTATTTTTGTTGACTAACCCTCTAAACATAAATCGTTTTGATTTAATGACTGAAAGAGTATATCTATTTTAATTCTGTATGATTTATTTTTGTGTATTAAATTACAAATTGGATGGAAACAACTGTAGGATAAATCCTTATAAATATAACTTTTTGTGTCAAATAAAATTCCTATGAATCTTAGCTATGAATATAATTTAATTATGTACACAAAATGAGAATAAATCTAGATTTAAAACATAATCAGTTCAATTCTACTTCTAATAATACAAATCTTGTGTTTATATATGTTTAAGAACTCAAATGAAGAACTCGTATAATACATAAATTGCTAAAGAAAATATTGAAAAGTACTTAAGAATTAAAAGTATATATATGCATACGCATATTACTCTTAGGAATTACACAGAGCCGTATCACTCGAATATCTAACAGTATTCATGTCAAAATCAAAGTTGTTATAATAGCTATGTATGATGAGAACAATATCGTACATATATATTTAGAATTTGTGCAGAAAGTTTGTAATCTGTTTAAACTATCCAATGATTCATAGACTAAGAGTCTCAATGATGGTATAGGAAGGTAAATATATATCTGTTTCCTTTTATGTCAATAGTTTAAGCTTGTACAATTCAAAAAATTTACAGAACAAAAGTTCCTTTTGATTTAAGTAGCGTAGAAACGAAAAAACTCAGTGAAATTAAGGAGCATAAATTTCAGAAGCACAGAAGCATAAATACATGTATACACGGTTGTAGAGTGAAGATGCAGGCCATAGGGGTTAATTAAAGACTGTCTGATTCATATTAAAAACACTGTAGACTAGAAGAAGTATCAACAAAATTTCAGTACCGAGTTCATTTATTGTAATTATAGAGTTCTGTATACATCGAAAACAAGTATCCACAACACTACTTTATGTCCATTACATACTATTTATTTCTATTACATAGAAGTAAGAATTCAACCCTTATGACCTTTATTTAAATTGAGAATGAAGTTAAACCAACTATCTTAGAAGTCTAGTAATTCTACCCACGACAACTGTATTCTAACATAGTATCAGTTCATGCAATAGAACCTGGAAATTTTATTGCACTATATCTAGAACCTGAGTACCTTTTTCACAGGATGTGATCCTAAATCGATATACTTTTAACATCAACATTCCTCCAAGAAAACTAAGAACATTAGTGAGTAAATAGAAGTAAACACAATTTCAAATGACGATTTAGATTACATTTCAGGACAAATTCTATGTTGCATAAATATTATAATCATGGTTCCCAACATTACTTAACCTACGATTTGGATCTGTAATGTCATTTGTGCAGTCAAAGAATTCATCCACAGACTAGAAGGGAGAAGTGGTCCAAGGTTGATCTGATGGGTACCCTCACAAAAACCAGGGGTCCCATCAATAGTTCGTGAAAAACAAATCTTTAACCATGAATACGAGAAAGAAATAAAATAATCTTTTGAAATTAAAATGTTCAAGAGTATATAGAGAATGTACTCCATCAATTTATACAGATTGTAACACCATTAAATCCATGATCGTTCACCCTTGCCACTGTAATAAAAATATAATCTAATGATCGACGACAAAAGAAAATGAGATTCAATAGGGATTCGGGGTGTCTAAAAACCTTGGCTGTTTTACTTCTTATAAATATGAGACGAGTCTTTTTCATAATTCTTAATGACCGTGTGTCTCTAGATGAAATATAGGGAAAATTATCCTAAGATCCTTTTAAAGATATGAATAATAATAATGCACAATGAGAACCATCACCATGTTTAAACTTGTTGAGCCACGATTATGGTAAACATTGTATGAATCTAAATCATGTACAATAATACAAAAAACCTACATTAACTTATAGCATTGAATTGCGGTTGATAACTCAAGATTTCTAGAATTCCTTACAGTGAGGTAAGAAGGTGAAGAATATAGACTTAAAACGAACCAACAGTTTAAAGAAAATAAATATGACCCATACCTACAGAAAGTACAGTAGGAGTCGACCATTAGACAAAGTGAGTATTACACAATGGTGAATCGAACCCAACCTCGACAAAGAATCCTCGTGAAATAAATAAAAACCATGATGAAACTCTTGGCAATAACGTTACCCTACATGATTATTCTATGTTGAAAACACATAGGGTTAAAGAAAATGATTATTCGGCTACATATCAGAAAGAGGCGGGGAAAACCATGATGTAACAGAACCTAATTACAATCGATATTGCCTTTAGTACAATAGCTTAATCTCCTACATAAAAGACATTACAGAATATATAACAAGTCATACCAAAGAAGCAAAGTCCCGAGAGGACACAGGTAGAGCATATGCATCAATACCAGACAGCGTAACCACATAGGACAGAGAATGAATAATTAATGTCAAAGAATGATTACCTTGCAAGGGGTTCGAATTTGATAATTGTAATTAATTATTATGATTGTTGGGCAGAGACCTGATTTGACCTAACTAACTATTTGACTATGACACTTGTATGAAAACAAAATATTTTATATTGATTGTAGGAGGACAAATGGAACAACCATGTTAAATTTAGGTCACCATGAATTGATGAGTGGGGAACACATTGGAAATACATCTGGGCTTATTGTTACAAGTGGAAAATCAGTGATTTGGCCATTGGCAGCCCCTAAAAATTAGGGATTTAGAAATATGCAAAAATTACCAAGGGAGGGAAAAAGACCTAGGAAAATGGTTAAATAACATATGTGAGGAGGCAGGATGCTGCCAAGTATGCTAGGAAAGGAGACTATTGATTTGTTTCTTGTTGTTATGAGCACTATTATGTGAGTGTGAGGCAGGACTATTCTACTGGAATTGAAGGACGTTGCTGGAGAGGAGATTTCAATTTCTCCCTCATGGATTCATGCTCAGGCTAGGGGGTGAACCGAGCAAGTAGATTGGCTACCCTATTCTATGGTTGGGAGGAACATGGTTATTCCCTTTAGCTTCCCACAAATTTGGTTTAGATATTCTACTCTACCTTATCCTGGTTAAATGTCATGTCCTGCAATCTGTTTACTTCTAGGAATAAATTTCTAGTTGAATGCTATGGCGGGGAAAGATCTATCCATTACTTCCTAGTCGTTAGCGAGAAATGGAATTATTTATTTAGATGTGATGCTGAGTAATTACTAAGGTCATTGAATGTATTAACCAGTAAGACGAGTTCTGTAGAAGTTACTAATCTCATAATAGAATGGACTACAGACTACATCTATCTTCTTAATTAGTTTTGTTGAGCAAAATGAAAATAAAATTGTTTACATAACATGATCGAAGCCAAGCGTACCAATATCTATGGTGAATTATATTTCCTATAGATGATTATAGTATAGAGTGAGCCTCCTCTACTGAATATACAAGTTCAAATTCAAAGTAAATACATCCTATATCACTGAGTTTATATTCGATATGCACATAGACCTATATAGGTATATTATGAACAGATATACATTATATAATGGGTGTTCCGTATAAGCGGTACAATGACGCTGAAATGAACTGTCTACAACAGAGTTAGGAAACTAGATATATATATATATAAACATATAAGTAGGGAAATAATTCAACAAACTCCACAGACGCCATTACAGAAAAATTGGAGTATATGTACATCAGTATGGTTGTGATAGTAAATTAGTGATGAATCTGTTGATTAAAGGTGCACCTACAGTATAACAACAAACTTATGTCGTAGGAACAATGTTATTTATTTCTGGTGAGTAGACTGATAAAATTCTTGATTAATAACTGTAGTAGAAAACAGAAGGTAAGTAGTAATTTTCATAACGAAGCCACAGTGTTTTATGTTTAATTAGGGCAAGATAGGGTATATGGTATAAAGGAGTAAATTAATCACATGAAAAGAAAACAATACGAATTCTGGAAGTCTCGATCTATTATAATCTCAATCGGACAAATATGTTTTTCCTGTGTTATTTCCAAGCATTATATACATTAAAAACCCCAAAATCTAGATGGAATCCCACAGGCATAGGTTTTCCCATGAAATATTTTATTCAACTGGTTCAGGAGTCAAACTACGAATGGGTGGGTTGAGACTCAGATTAAAACTCCTACGAACACTAGTTTTATACCAGAAATAAGTGCATGAGCATAAATGAAACCTAGAAGTCATGATTGTAATCTCACGATTCCGGTGGAAAATAAACCCTTAGGCACACTTAATACTATGCTAGTTTTAGGCATACTACCATGCATAGTCGTATAATATTGGGATTGACTGTGTAATCAATAATAAGATAAATTCTGGAAAATAACTAGAATAATTCAGGAAAATAATTCAACTCTGTAATGACAAACCAATTTTCAGAAATATAGAGGAGGATGTTAAACACAGAAAGTGATAGATCGGAACCCGTTACTTCATTTGTATCCACAACAAAATAAACTCAATACATAATGATCATATCACTTAAATGGAACGGTTGTCTAGATATCACAAATCCAACCAGGTGCAAGATTGGCGTGCTTTCTAAGTACCAAATTATTAATACAAATTAGGGCGTAGCCTTGAACAACTGATACAGAACTTGAAATGAAAAGTCTTCAAATTATAAAGGATGGGATATAGCCTTGACCATCGGTGCATGTAAACTCGAAATAACTTAGACAGAAGGGTACTGTATTTGGAACCCGAATACCTCTTGAAGGAGTGAAGAGGGAATTTCCATACTTTGGCATAATCGCACCTACACAAGGTAATGTGAAACATTAAAATATACCTGACAGAAATAATATGATCAAATTAAGGAACAAAACGTAACTCGAAAGAGGGCAGTGAAATACTTAACTATAATGGAGGGTTTCATACCCTTCACCATCGTGCCAAACTGTGTGCCTCCCAGACTGAAAAGGGAAGAGGAGTTCGTGTCTTCCTGATAGGTACCCTCACACATCAAAGGGGCCCATCATTAGTGATGAATACCAGTATTTAATCCAAAGGAAACATTGCATGAAATGACATGCGTATAATGATCATAAAGTACTGGTAAATATAAAACCAATGGAAGATTCCAAATATAAACAGAAAGGATTAAAATGCCTCCGGCCATTAGAATGTCACTTCAAATTGGTTTAATAACACCAATGAACCTATTAATTAAACACATAAATTTTCAATATCAACACTGTGCCGAAAGGTCTGTTACACAACCAAGCAAGGAAAAACCCAGTCATAACTAAGAGACTAACTGATGGAGAAAGCCAAGCCCAATAACAAAAGTTCAATCAAAAATAGAATATCTCGGATGCACAATTATAACAGTTACCATGATAAGTTCTTCCACAAGAGGAGAATGGCTCGACCTCGAAAGGAAGGCTAGTATAGAGAAAGGGGTAAACTGTGGAAAAACCTAAACCTTTATAGGGTACCATCGACCCCTTTTTACTATAGTAACCTCGAAGGAAAAACAAGAATTCTACCAAGGAACTAACCGAGGAACTGGAGTATGCAGAGACCTACTTGACGAGACAGAGAGACCCGAATGCAAAAAAATAAAAGGAAATTCAAGACAACTTACCTCGCTCAGAGTTGTCCGTGGAGAAATTTCCTTCCAAGATCTCTCCCACCTGGAACAAGGTATGAATCACCAACTCATGACAATGATGCTAAGATGAAAGCCAAACATAAATTGGTCTGAAATGTTTCATTCTCCTTCACCAAGCCAAGACTGGAATGAAAGTGAAGGATATGGAATAACCTTTCGCATGGAGTAATGGGGATGGGTGGTTATCATACCTGACGATGTGAATATATGGTAAGCTATCGACATCTCTTTGGGGCACGCCAGCCAAATACTAAACTGAATAGACTTATCTGAGGATGCCTTAGATGTTGCAGACAAACCTTTAAGGCAAGATGGTTCCGACCTCTATTGTTTGCTTAGAATATTAATGGCAAGGTACACTGGGTGGCCTACTTAGGGTTACTTTTTAGCCTTGCTATACTGGTTATATGTCAAACCTAACCGCCATTGCATTAGCCTTCCGAAGTGGACAGCCTAATGCCATTAATTATTGGGAAATTATGTAATGGAACGATTATAACCATAACCTTTCCAAGTTTAGCCTATGCTCGCTCTAATTCATTTGTGCAGAATAGTGTCCAATTTATACCCAAACAGTATCTGGTTAAAAGTATTTCTAAATAATATTAACCTCTTCATTTGGACCTTATAATAGTATAGTAGAACGAGTGTTATAAGTCCCTTGTATCTACGACCATCGCACTAATATGATAGTGGTTCTAAGTAGTTACATCTCCGTATTATAAAGTGGGTTTTAGAAACGAAAATGGTGGAAAGTACTAAGTTTCAATAAAACAAGATATCCTTAGTCATGTACCTGTGTTCATGTATAACTCAATACCGAAATAGGAAGAGGTGACTATATGTTAAAAATAGGATAGAGAAGTAAAAGACAATAAGACTGTTGTACATTATGGTTGACGAATGACTGAATGTTTTGAGACACAGAATCAACTCAAAGTACCCAATCAAAAAAAAAAAATTATGTAAATTTTGAGGTACATTACATATGGTATCAGAGAAAAAAGGTTACAACATTGGACCTAAACATGGCCACAATAGCTGCTTAGTATATATATACTCTATTTTATGTAAAACTAATAAAATCTTATGGTTACAAACAGAAATCCATTTATGTTTTGTGTTAATTATGGCAGCTCGGGACGATGCATAAATTAGGATGGGAGAGAATCCGCAACAAGGACCCCCTGGAGATCCAAGACAAAACACTAACAGAATCTCACCCACGAAAGTATTAGAAACAATTAGGAACCTTATCAATGAACTAGAGATTTTCAAAGAAGACAATGAAAAATTGAAGAAAGCATAGTAGGAAAAACAAGAGATAAATGAAGTCCTGTTGCATAGTATAGTGACCAAGAAAATCCCTAAGAAAGATAACCGCGAGGAAGAAGTCAGCAAAAGGGCCTCCAAGAACTTAGGGCTGGAAACAGAAAAAGGAGACAGTTCATCTAAAGGAACACCTTAAGCTGAAGACAAAACTAAATCAAACAGAAAAAGAAAACAAGTAGACCACCTTGAAGGAGAATTTAAAAATATTAAACCAACTACCTTTGATGGAGAATCCAAGATGGGAGAAGAAGTTGAGGCATGGTTGTTGGACATCAAAAAATACTTCCAGATCTACAACTATTCCAACAACATGAAGGTCATAATGGCCATCTATAATATGAAAAGGAAGGCCAACATTTGGTGGAAAGACTTGAAATTGGCGAAGGGCCTAAAGGAGAAACAGTTGGCATGGGTTGACTTTAAAAAGTATTTCAAGAAAAAATACCCTTCGAAAAGTTATTATGAAAGGAAGACAAAAGAATTTTACGAGTTACAACTTGGATAGATGACAATGGAGGACCTTATAAATAAATTTCTGGAACTGCTAAGGTTCTCACTGTACATCCGAGAGGATAAGGTAAAAATTCAACGATTTCTAAGTTGTCTACAACAATCCTACAAGGGAAGAATTGACTTTGATAACCCCAAATCCTTGAGCGAAGTATTTAGGAAAGCATGAATGTGATACGACCAGTATAAACAGTGGGTAGAGTTTCCCAAGGCATGGATGGATAAGAAAAAAGATCGAATGAACCAGCGGAAGAAGGGGTACCAGCCATCTCCTTATCGAAATATAGAAAAAAGTTTTATGAGAAAGGATTTTCACTCCAATCATCCGAATATGAAAGTCAGTGGTAAGACGATAAACCTGGGAATGAAGAAGTTTGGAGACAGCTCCCGTGAGCCATTAAAGTGTTGGGAATGTGGAGAGCCTCATCTAAGGAGGAACTATCCATGTTTGAGTTCAACAAACAAAACTACTATTCATAACTTACAGGAAGCCTCGACGATGGGAGACATGGGCAGAAGCCTACATCGGATAAATGAAGCCATAGATGGTCGACAAGATGACCACCAATCCTCGATGGTAGAAATCAAAGGTAAAATCAATGACACTCGAATTTTTGTTTTAATTGACCCTGGAGCTACGTTAAGTTATATTACACCTAATGTGGTAGAGTGAAACAAACTTAAGAAACTGAAGCACACAAAACCATGGCTTGTACAATTAGCAACTGGTACTAAAAGGAAAGTAGTTGACTTTGTTCTGTATTTTGAGTTCATCATAGATGGTCAAAATATAAGGACCAATATGAACATCCTACCACTAGGATCTTATGATATGATGATCAGGATGGATTGGTTGGAACAACACAAAGTTGTACTAGATTGCTATACAAAGATACTTATCTATAAGGATGATTTTGGCACTGTTAGAACAACCCAAGGTATACCAAAACTGGTATCAGTCAGACAAGTTTCAACAATGCAACTCAAGAAATGTATGAGAAAGGGATGTCAAGTTTATGCCATCCAAGTACCAAATCTGCTAAAAAAAGAAGATAAACCAAAATTAGAAGACTTTGTTATCCTACATGATTTCAGAGACATGTTTGTGGATGAGATACCATAATTACCTCTTAGAAGGGAAATAGACTTCTCCATAAACCTATTACAAGGTTCATCCCCTATCTCAAAAGCACCTTACTGAATGAGTCTACCAGAACTGACAAAATTAAAAATACAGTTACAGGAATTGTTGGACAAAGAGTATATCACACCAAGTGTCTCACCATGGGGGGCACCAATCCTGTTTGTGAAAAATACAGATGGTACTCTAAGACTATGTATCGATTATAGACAACTGAACAAAATGACTATTAAGAACAAATACCCCTTGCCAAGAATAAATGATTTGTTCGATCAAGTAGGTGGGGCCAAGATCTTTTCAAAGATGGATTTACGATCTAGTTATCATCAAGTTAGGATAAAAGACGAAGACATAAGAAAAAAAACTTTTTGGACAAGATATGGACATTACGAATTCGTGGTCATACCTTTCGGACTAACTAATGCACCAACCACATTTATGTGTCTGATGAACAGTGTTTTCAGTCAGTAGTTAGACAAGTTCATGGTAGTATTTATCGATGATATTCTGGTCTATTAAAAAATGAAAGAGGAACATGATGAACACTTAAGAATAGTTCTGCAAACGTTGAGGAAACAAAAACTATATGCCAAATTTGACATGTGTGACTTATATAAAAAAGAAATACAATATCTGGGACATGTGATTTCAGTAGAAGGCATTGTTGTAGACCCAGAAAAGACAAAAGACATTATGGAATGGCTAGTGCCTAAGGATGTAGCAGACATATGGTCATTCATGGGAATCGTCGGATATTACCACAGGTTTATAGAATGGTTTTCCAAGATAGCCTACCCTATCACATCATTACAAATTAAAGGAACCAAGTTTAACTGGTCAGAAAAGTGCCAAGACAGTTTTAACAAAGTGAAGGGATTATTGACAACTTCACCCATATTGAAGGTAGAAAACCCTGAAAAAGACTTCACCGTATGTGTGGATGCAAGTAAAGAAGCACTAGGTGGTGTCCTAACTCAGGAAGGACATGTTATTTGTTATGAGTCCCGGAAATTAAAGGAACACAAGTGAAATTACATCACTGATGAATTAGAATTACTAGCAGTAATACATGCCTTAAAAATGTGGTGACACTACATAATGGGCAGAAAATTCCTACTCTTAATGGATAATAGTGGGGTGAAATATCTTTTTAACCAACTAGATATTAATGCAAGACAAGCAAGGTGGCTATCCTTCTTGAGTGAAATCGACTTCGAGGTTAGACACATGAAGGGTAAGGAAAATAATGTAGTAGACACTTTAAGTAGAAGAGTCCATGGGTTATTTGAGATAAATATCAACAGGGCCGAAAGTGATTTGGAACAAAGAATAAGGACAATAGGTATTGACGATAGAAATTACACTAAGGTAATTGCAGAATTATAGAACAATACCGCAAAATCAGATAAAACGGATCTATTTATCGACAAGAAGGGACTACTACGATTAAAAAATAGGCTTTACTTACCAGATTTTGTAGAGTTAAAATTAACAGTCTTGGACGAAGTGCATAAGAAACCATATTTTGGCCATCCACGTTACCAAAAAACGATAAAAACACTTAGAAAACTATTTTATTGGCCTAATATGAAGGGCGAAACAACATAATACTTTGCTAGGTGCCAAAATTATTAGCAGGTTAAGGCCGAGCACCAGCATCCAGCTGGCCTATTACAGCCATTACTAGTACCAGAATGGAAGTGGGAGACCATATCGTTGGATTTTATAATAGGTTTGCCTAAAACTTAGAAACATAATGATTCTATTATGGTTGTAATCGATAAACTCAGTAAGTATGCACACTTTATTCCTATAAAGTCTAATTTTAAAGCTATAAACATTGCTGAAATATTCATGAAAGAAATTTTTAGACTGCATGGTATTCCTAAAATGGTGATTTCAAATAGAGACGTAAAATTCACATCCACCTTTTGGAAGGAATTGTTTGTAGGGCTAAATAATAACTTGAATTTCAATATGAGTTATCACCCACAAACGGATGGACAGACTTAAAGGACAAACCAAATCATCGAGGATATGCTCTGCATGTATGTAATAACAAAACCAAACAAGTGGGAAGAATATCTACACTTGGTAGAATTTGCATATAACAATGGATACCAAACTTCGGCTAATTTGAGCCCTTTCGAAATATTATACAACATAAAATGTACGACTCCAATTAGCTAGGATAACCTGGCTGACAGACTCATGGTGGGACCAGAGATGCTCCAAAAAATGGAAAACACGGTAAGGAAGGTACAACAAAATTTGAAAGAAGCACAGGATAGACAGAAGAGCTATGCAGATCATAAAAGAAGACACTTGGAATTTCAAGTGGTAGACCATGTTTATTTGAAGGTCAAATCTTGAAGAAGCTCGTTGAAGTTAGGGAACTGTGCCAAGATGGCACCCAGGTTTTGTGGACCCTTCGAGATACTAGCTCGAATTGGACCTGTAGCATATCAACTTGCACTCCCAACTAATCTAAGAATTCAAAATGTATTTCATATTTCTTTGTTGAAAAACTATATTCACGACCCTACTCATATGATTGATTAGAACTTGGTACAGGTGGAAACCGAAGGCGAGTTCCAGGTGGAACCCCTGGGCATTCTGGATTGAAGAGAAATAACACTTTGGAACAGAGTCATCGCTCGAGTAAAGGTGCAATGGAAGCACTTTAGTCCTAAGGAGGACACTTGGGAGTTGGAGGGAGATTTGCGTAAATATCATCCAATCCTATTCCAGGAAAGGAACGAACACTAAGGACAGTGTTTTACTGAAGGGGGAAAGGATGTGACGTCCCAAAAAAAATAAAATATTTTTGAAATTTAAATTTGTTGAAAATTCATTTCGTTTTTAGTAAATTCGAATTTGGAAATGTTTTTCCATTTATGGAAATTCCGAATTTCAAATTTGATAATCGTAATTAATTCTTATGACTGTTGGGCATAGACCTGATTTGACCTAACTAACTATTTGACTATGACGCTTGTATGAAAACATAATATTTTATATTGATTGCAAGAGGACAAATGGAACAACCATGTTAAATTTAGCTGACCATGAATCCATGAGTGGGGAACACATTGGAACTACCTCCGGGCTGATCGTTACAAGTGGAAAATTGGTGATTTGGCCATTGGCAGCCCCTGAAAATCAGGGATTTAGAAAGCTGCGAAAATTCCCAAGGGAGGAAAAAAGACCTAGGGAAATGGTTAAATAGCATATGTGAGGAGGCAGGACACTACCAAGTATGTTGGGAAAGGAGACTATTGATTTGGTGAGTGTCTGTCAAGAGGATTCTTCTAGAATTGAAGGATGTTGTTGGAGAGGAGATTTCAAGTTCGCCCTCATGTATTCTTGGTCAGGCTAGGGGTGAACCGGGAAAGTAGATTGGCTGCCTTGTTCTATGGTTGGGAGGAACTTGGTTGTTCCCTTTGGCTTTGCACAAATTTGATTCAGATATGATACTCTACCCTATCCTGGTTAAATGCCATGTGTTGCAATCTGTTTACTTCTAGGAATAAATTTCTGGTTGAATGCTTTGGTGGGGAAAGATCTATCCATTACTTCCTAGTCGTTAGCTAGAAATGGACTTATTTATTTAGACGTGATGCTGAGTAATTACTAAGGTCATTGAATGTATTAACCAGTAAGACGAGTTCTATAGAAGTTACTAATCTCATAATGGAATGGACTACAGACTACATCTATCTTCTTAATTAATTCTGTTGAGCAAAATGAAAATAAAATTGTTTGCATAATGTGATCGAAGCCACACGTACCATTATATATGGCGAATTATATTTCCTTTAGAAGATTATAGTATACAATGAGCCTCCTCTAGTGAATATACAAGTTCAAATTCAAAGTTAATACATCATATATCACTGAGTTTATATTTGATATGCACATAGACCTGTACAGGTATATTATGAACAGATATACATTATATAATGGGTGTTTTGTATAAGCGGCACAATGACGCTGAAATGAAATATCTACAATAGAGTCAGGAAACTATATATATATATATATATATATATATATATATATATATATATATATATATATATATATATATATATATATATAAACTCCAAAAACTCCATTAATTCAAATAATTAATTCAACTAAGGAAATGATTCAACAAACTCAAGAGACCCCATTACAGAAAAATTGGAGTATATGTACATCAATATGGTTGTAATAGTAAATTAGTGATGACTCTGTTGATTAAAGGTGCACCTATAGTATAAAAACAAACTTTTGTCGTAGGAACAATGTTTTTTATTTCTGGTGAGTAGACTGATAAAATGCTTGATTAATAGTTGTAGTAGAAAACAAAAGGTAAGTAGTAATTTGCATAGCGAAGCCATGGTGTTTTATGTTTAATCAGGGCAATACAGGGTATCTGGTATAAAGGAGAAAATTAATCACATGAAAAGAAAATAATACAAATTTTGGAAGTATCGATCTATTATAATCTCAATCGGACAAATATATTTTTCATGTAGTATTTCCAACCATTATATATATTAAAAACCCCAAAATCTGGATGGAATCCCACAGGCATAGGTTTTCCCATGAAATATTTTATGCAACTCGTTCAGGAGTCAAACTACAAATGGGTGGGTTGAGACTTAGATTAAAACTCCTACCAACACTAGTTTTATACCAAAAATAAAGTGCACGAGCATAAATGAAACCTGGAAGTCATGATTGTAATCGCACGATTCCGGTGGAAAATAAACCCTTAGGCGCACTTAATACTGTGCTAGTTTTAGGCATACTATCGTGCATAGCCATATCATATTGGGATTGACTGTGTAATCAATAATAAGATAAATTCTGGAAAATAACTAGAATAATTCAGGATAAGAATTCAACTCTGTAATGACAAACCGGTTTTTGGAAATAGAGAGGAGGATGTTAAACACAAAAAGTGATAGATCAGAACCCGTTACTTCATTTGTATCCACAACAAAATAAACTCAATACATAATGATCATATTAATTAAATGGAATGGCTATCTAGATATCACAAATCGAACTAGGCGCAAGCTTGGCTTTCTTTCTAAGTACCAAATTATTAATACAAATTAGGGCGTACCCTTGAACAACTAATACAGAACTTGAAATGAAAAGTATTCAAAGTATTAAGGATGGGATATAGCCTTGACCCTTAGTGCATGTAAACTCGAAATAGCTTAGATGGAGGGGTACTGTATTTGGAACCCAAATACTTCTTGAAGGAGTGAAGAGGGTGTTCCCATACTTCGGCGTAATCGCAACTGCACAAGGTAATGTGAAACATTAAAATATATCTGACATAAATAATATGATCAAATTAAGGAACAAAATGTAACTCGAAAGAGGGCAGTGGAATACTTAACTGTAATGGAGGGTTTCATACCCTTCGCCATTGCACCAAACCGTGTGACTCCCAGACCAAAAAGGGAAGAGGAGTTCGTGTCTCCTTGATGGGTACCCTCGCACATCAAAGGGGGCCATCATTAGTGATGAATACCAGTATTTAATCCAAAGGAAACATTGCAGGAAATGATATGTGTATAATGATCATAAAGTACTGGTAAATATAAAACCAATGGAAGATTCCAAATATAAACATAAAGGATTAAAATGCCTCCGGCCATTAGAACATCACTTATAATCGGTTTAATAACACCAGTGAACCTATTAATTAAACACAAAAGTTTTCAATATCAACACTGTGCCAAAAGGTCTGTTACGCAACCAAGCAAGGAAAAACCCAGTCATAACTAGGAGATTAATTGATGGAGAAAGCCAGGCCCAATAACAAAAGTTCAATAAAAAATAGAATATCTCGGATGCACATTTATAACAGTCACCATGATAAGTTATTCCACAAGAGGAGAATGGCTCGGCCTCGAAAGGAAGGCTAGTACAGAGAAAGGGGTAAATTGTGGAAAAACCTAAACCTTGCTAGGGTACCACCAACCCCTTTTTACTACAGTAACCTCGAAGGAAAAACAAGAATGCTACCGAGGAATTGACTGGGGAACTGGAGTATGCAGAGACTTGCTTGACAAGACAGAGAGACCCGAATGCAAAAAAATAAAAGGAAAGTCAAGACAACTTACCTCGCTTAGAGTTTCCCATCGATAAATTTCCTTCCAAGATCTCTCCCACTTGGAACAAGTTCTGAATCACCAACTCATGACCACAATGCTAAGACAAAATCCAAATGGAAATTGGTCTGAAACATTTCATTCTCCTTCACCAAGACAAGACCGGAATGAAAGTGAAAGCTATGGAGTAACCTTTCGCATGGTGTAATGGGGATGGGTGGTGATCGTACATGGCCATGTGAATATATGGTAAGTTGTCGACATTTCATTAGGGCACACCAGCCGAATACTGAACCGAATAGAATTATATTAGGGCACCTTAAATGTTGCAGACAGGCCTTTAAGAAAATATGGTTCCGACCTCTATCGTTTTCTCAGAATATTAATGGCAAGGTACATTGGGTGGCCTACTTAGGGTTACTTTTTAGCCTTGCTATACTGGTTATATGTCGAACCTAACCGCCATTGCATTAACCTTCCGAAGTGGACTGTAACGAACCGCCTCGTTACGTCAACCATTTTAGTAACAGGTGCAAATTTTTTTTTTGTGTGTGTGCGCGCGTGTAGAAGTAGCAACAGAACGAACTGTATGACGCCACTCGACTATCTAAAAGACTCAATCACGAGGTTCGGCCAAGAACGCTGATGGCCTCAATGATAACTACAACAACACAACCATAGGCAGAGGTGCCCAATGCAGTCACTCAGCGAAAAGTAAAACTGACCACTAAATACGACTGACCTCCCGCCCGTCCTACCCTGCAAGGTTAGGACCTCCAAGACACATAAGCAACGCTCAAGCCCGGTTTCCCATCGTCTTTAACCATTTAAGGTCTCAGGGCTGGCGACTGTTCTGAGGAACATGGAGGTATCTACATCCCGCCCGACACCATCAGACCAAGCAACCAATAGATCACAATCAAGTACAACCTACGCAAGAAGAACAACAATTGCGCCCCCTTACGGAAGGCGCGTGACTAAGGACTCTAACAACGAATGCCCAACTTCAAAAATCCTGACTCAACAATTTCTCACTCAACTAACTCTGAGCAAATGATTGTGCGGAATTCCAGGACGTTCCATCCGGTGGGTCTTATCAACATCATGAGCTTTCAAAAACGCCATAGTAAGAAACCCTAACATTTCATTTCTAAATTCCAATAATACTAACA
>JZKD02S1236118.1:0-12358 GCA_000966675.3 Picea glauca | reverse complement strand
ACTAGATTATAAAACATTTTAAACTTTTGAAGAATCTTTTGATATAGTATTAAAATAATATAATTATAGGAAATATTTTCATTAAATTGTAATATGTACTCATTTTCCATGTTTAGGAAAAGATACATAATTTGTCCATCCTCTAGAAAATGTTGCAAGCATTAGGGGTTGCATTTGTTAGTGTTCTTACAGTACACTACTGCAAATCCCTCCATTAGTATTAATCCTTTTTCACAATAATGTTCTTGTATGTGTCAACCCTAATCTCCACTTCTCTCAAGATCGGGAGAGATCAATGTTTTCTCTCCCACTTCTGAATATCAACCTTGGTAACTGGACTAGATGGACATCCACCATAGCTTGTGTTATCCATGTTGATGTAATTATATAATCCAAATATTGAGGGGAAATAACCATCAATCATTTTAGTAGGCTTCTCCTAGGAGTATTAAGATCCCACAAGTTCTTTATTGCATTCTCATCTTGTAAGAGTTGATCTTCATCTCTAATTTTGTTACTTAATGGTCTTCTCCTCCTTGGTGCCTCTCTAAATATACTTCCTCGATCTCTAAGATATATTGAAGGTGATGCTAACTGGGAATCCATATCAGATTCTTTAGAAAAGTTAGTTATTGCATCTTACCCCTTGTATTTGTGGGTCGCGTCATGATATGCATTAGTAGCTGTCACTTTTGTAATATTTGGTTATTTATTGACATTAATATAATTTCTTTTTTGGTCTTTTTTTCTCTAATATTAAAATTTTGTGTGATTAAAGATAATATTACATGATGAATGACTAAAAATTGCTTCTTGTTTATATGCAATGTTAAATCAGAGTAAAAAATAAGTGAGATCTATGATAAAATAAGAGTTTGGTTATACTTCTCTAGATCACATCTCGTTAACTCATTTACAATAATGCCACTCATTATTTTCCATATTTCTCCTTCACCATGATTCCCAAATTGCCATTGTTAGGAAGAGTAGTTCAAGCCATATGAAGACATTCTCATCACTTTTCCACTTAGTATATGAGTCCCATCAGGGTTGAAATAACATTGCAACAATATTGTATTGGTGCAATTATCAACATTTGACAGCAAGTGCAAATCATCAACACTAATGGAAATGAAGTGGAAACACTCGAAAAACATGCTTGTWTTTTATTTTTCAAAAGAGAATTGTTATWGGTAAATTATTAAGAGAATGCTAGTAGAAAAAATCACCAAATTATAAGGCCAAATATTGCTAAGGGTTGATCCTTCATGTAGCATAATCAAGTAATCATGAGATCTTGCTACATGGTGCAAGAGTGGGCATATGAAAATAAGTGAACCATGCATCATAATCATTTTTTATAATTTTATTTATTTATTTATTTTTCTAGTTCAACTAGGTTTTTTTTAAAGTGAACCATGCCTCCTAATCATTTTTAAGCTTATTGGACCACCACATTCTCAATGTAACTTCGGAGATCCACTCTAGCTACTTACTAATTTTCAAAAATCAAGGTCTAGATAAGAAATCAATTAGACAGGAACCTAAAGCAACAACATAAACATTGACACCAAAAATAACAATAGTCACATAAACCTGTGCTATAAAGTGGAAACCCACAAGCTATCATCTTCACATTGGATGTTTTGGAGCAAGGAAACATCAAGTACGATTGCCAAATAAGGAAACATTTATGTATTCTTATTATGATGGATTTGAGCATGCATATTTTACTCCAATATCACATCAAGAAGGTGTGCCTTTGATCATGCAAGATTTATCAGGACAGGATTGGTTATTTTCATTTTGATATTCGCCCAATAACTATTTTAAGTGAGCTAGACAATAGTTATTCACAAAAATATAAGATTACATGGATGAAACTACATTTAACATAATGTCAAAATCACTAAGAGGAAAAAACCCTAACCCTAGAAGTTGAGGTGGTGAAAGGAATGTAGTATCGAGTATCCTAGTTAGTACATCAACTTCTAGGGGCCATAAATTTTTCATACGAACTCTTTTTTGGGCATTCTTTGGACATTTAGAAAACTTATTCTAAACTCTATAAGTTTGGTAGGTCATGATGACTTAGGTGTCATGACTGTCAAAATCATAAAAAATGCACGGGATGAGCGAAAAATGTGTTGGATGCTCAAGATCTATAAAATTGGTAAGATTTAGGACCATTTATTAGATAGACACAAACTTAGATGTCCACCTATATTAGTGTTTTTTCTACGTAGTCCCACTAAATGGTTTCTTCTATATACCGTATTTAACAATGGTTTTCTTCCCTTAACTAGAATTTACATTAGCAACATTATTAGGCTTCCTCCAATTATTCTGAGTTTATGCTCACTTAGCCTTCCAAAATACATGTTTAAGAGTGAAAATGTCAAACATCTCAAGCTCTTTCTAAATTTGTGTAATCAATCCACTAATGAATGTAATGAATAATTTGGCTTCTTCATCCATAAGTTTAAGAGGAATGGCATNAATATTGTATTGGTGCAATTATCAACATTTGACAACAAGTGCAAATCATCAACACTAATGGAAACGAAGTGGAAACACTGGAAAAACATGCTTGTATTTTATTTTTCAAAAGAGAATTGTTATTGGTAAATTATTAAGAGAATGCTAGTAGAAAAAATCACCAAGTTATAAGGCCAAATATTGCTAAGGGTTTATCCTTCATGTGGCATAATCAAGTAATCATGAGATCTTGCTACATGCTGCAAGAGTGGGCATATGAAAATAAGTGAACCATGCATCATAATCATTTTTTTTTTATTTCTTTTTCTAGTTCAACTAGGTTTTTTTTAAAGTGAACCATGCCTCCTAATCATTTTTAAGCTTATTGGACCATCACATTCTCAATGTAACTTCGAAGATCCACTCTAGCTACTTACCAATTTTCAAAAATCAAGGTCTAGATAAGAAATCAATTGGACATGCACCTAAAGCAACAACATAAACATTGACACCAAAAATAACAATAGTCACATAAACTCGCACGAAAAAGTGGAAACCCACAAGGTATCATCTTCACATTAGATGTTTTGGAGCAAGGAAACATCAAGTATGATTGTCAAATAAGGAAACATTTATGTATTCTTAATATGATGGATTTGAGCATGCATATTTTACTCCAAAATCACAGCAAGAAGGTGCACCTTTGATCATGCAAGAATTATCGAGACAAGATTGGTTATTTTCATTTTGATATTCACCCAATAACTATTTTAAGTGAGCTAGACAATAGTTATTCACAAAAATATAATATTACATGGATGAAACTATATTTAACATAATGTCGAAATCCCTAAGAGGAAAAAACCCTAACCCTAGAAGTTGAGGTGGTGAAAGGAATGTAGCATCAAGGATCCTAGTTAGTACATCAACTTCTAGGGGCCATAAATTTTTCATACGAACTCTTTTTTGGGCATTCTTTGGACATTTAGAAATCTTATTTTGAACTCTACAAGTATGGTAGGTCATGATGACTTAGATGTCATGACTGCCAAAATCATAAAAAATGCACAGGATGAGCGAAAAATGTGTTGGATGCTCAAGATCTATAAAATTGGCAAGATTTAGGACCATTTATTAGATAGACACAAACTTAGATGTCCACCTATATTAGTGTTTTTCTACGTATTCCCACTAAATGGTTTCTTCTATATACCATATTTAACAATGGTTTTCTTCCCTTAACTAGCAACATTATTAGGCTTCCTCCAATTATTCTGAGCTTATGCTAACTTAGCCTTCAAAAATACATGTTCAAGAGTGAAAATGTCAAACATCTCAAGCTCTTTCTAAATTTGTGTAATCAATCCACTAATGAATGTAATGAATAATTTGGATTCTTCATCCATCACTCTAAGAGGAATGGCATAGTGGTTAAACCCTTCGATGTAGGCATATACCATCTAGTTAGACTTCCATCATAGATATTTCAAGAGTTTTTATTGCTCTTTCCATTAATTGATATGATAGCATTTGTACTTGATTGAGACTTTGAAATGAATAATTTGGCTTCTTCATCCATCATCTTAAGAGGAATGGCATAGTGGTTAAACTCTTTGATGTAGGCATATACCATCTAGTTAGACTTCCATCATAGATATTTCCAGATTTTTTATTACTCCTTCCATTAATTGATATGATAGCATTTTTCCTTGATTGAAACTTTGGGCTCATCATGGACAAGGCTTGTGCAGCACCAAGAGTCTTTCTACAGTCAAATTAATTCTCCCACTAAAGAAAATGTTTTTGATGCATGTGCAACATTGCAAAGGAAACACAATTTCCATCTATGGATTGTTATATTTCATAGAGGGAAACTCATTACTTAAGCCAATCATCTAGTGATAAGGCATTCATTTAATCTTTGTAAAGTGAAATCTCCACCCAAATTGTCACTTTAAGAGAGGAGCACATATTCTACTCCTCCTAAAGGTTGTCCTTGAATGGTAAAATTATTTTTTTTTTATAAATTTTGTAAGTCTCCAAAAGATGGGCCATAGTACAATTTAGTTGAATGCACACACATATGTCTTTTATTACTTTACAGAGTCATTATATATCATGGAAATATAAATTATGAAGCTACTCAGACACATATACAATAAGATGATCAAATCCATATTTTCATTAACAAAAATTTATGTACATCAAAAAGTAAGACATGAATAAGAAGAAACCTAAACATTCAATGATTCCACCCTTTTCAGAACCCTAATTTCTGTGATTGAAGATTCTGGTAGTTCACTCCCTCACACACCATGAAGGAAACGTTCATTAGAATGGTCCGCTCTTCCTCGACATAGTACTCAGAGCCATTTACTATTGCAGAGTAAGGCAGATGGATGGTGGGATAGCAGGCTGCTTCATCCATATTTTCAAATGCCTCACGGTTTCTGCATTCCCCTACATCGATTTTCCCACACCCTGTTTTGATTTCGGAAATGAAGACCAGTTGGCCTGCATACCCAATCTAGAACGAGATTTTTCACATTGTGTGTATATATCACCTTATGTGGTGATTACATTAAGAAGGAATTGGAAATATATGTAGAAGTGGTGGGTAGAATCGAGATCCCAATTTCAGAAATCCTTAGTGGAAAAGTCATCGTGGGATGGTATGGGATGGAAAAATATTTCTATGAGAAGCTGAAGAAATATTCGATCCATGTCTGCCTCCAGTTTGTTATCGCACAGTTTGTAGACACAAGAAAGGCTAAGGAGTAGTAGGTCAAACTGGCGAAACAGGAACCTTCCCCACCCAATGTCACCACAATGGGGAGGTTCTTTCTATTNAACATTGACACCAAAAATAACAATAGTCACATAAACCTGTGCTATAAAGTGGAAACCCACAAGCTATCATCTTCACATTGGATGTTTTGGAGCAAGGAAACATCAAGTACGATTGCCAAATAAGGAAACATTTATGTATTCTTATTATGATGGATTTGAGCATGCATATTTTACTCCAATATCACATCAAGAAGGTGTGCCTTTGATCATGCAAGATTTATCAGGACAGGATTGGTTATTTTCATTTTGATATTCGCCCAATAACTATTTTAAGTGAGCTAGACAATAGTTATTCACAAAAATATAAGATTACATGGATGAAACTACATTTAACATAATGTCAAAATCACTAAGAGGAAAAAACCCTAACCCTAGAAGTTGAGGTGGTGAAAGGAATGTAGTATCGAGTATCCTAGTTAGTACATCAACTTCTAGGGGCCATAAATTTTTCATACGAACTCTTTTTTGGGCATTCTTTGGACATTTAGAAAACTTATTCTAAACTCTATAAGTTTGGTAGGTCATGATGACTTAGGTGTCATGACTGTCAAAATCATAAAAAATGCACGGGATGAGCGAAAAATGTGTTGGATGCTCAAGATCTATAAAATTGGTAAGATTTAGGACCATTTATTAGATAGACACAAACTTAGATGTCCACCTATATTAGTGTTTTTTCTACGTAGTCCCACTAAATGGTTTCTTCTATATACCGTATTTAACAATGGTTTTCTTCCCTTAACTAGAATTTACATTAGCAACATTATTAGGCTTCCTCCAATTATTCTGAGTTTATGCTCACTTAGCCTTCCAAAATACATGTTTAAGAGTGAAAATGTCAAACATCTCAAGCTCTTTCTAAATTTGTGTAATCAATCCACTAATGAATGTAATGAATAATTTGGCTTCTTCATCCATAAGTTTAAGAGGAATGGCATAGTGATTAAACTCTTCGATGTAGGCATATACCATCTAGTTAGACTTCCATCATAGATATTTCTAGAGTTTTTATTGCTCCTTCCATTAATTGATATGATAGCATTTGTCTTTGATTGAGACTTTGAACTCATCATGGACAAGGATTGTGCGGCACCACGACTCTTTCTGCAGTCATATTAATTCTCCCACTAAAGAAAATATTTTCGATGCAAGTGCAACACTGCAAAGGAAACACAATGTTCATTTCTAGATTGTTATATTTCATAGAGGTAAACTCATTACTTAAGCCAATCATCTAGTGATAAGGCATTCATTTAATCTTCGTAAAGTGAAATCTCCACCTAGATTGTCACTTTAAGAGAGGAGCACATATTCTACTCCTCCTAAAGGTTGTCCTTGACTGGTAAACTTAAAGTTGTTATAAAGGTTGTAAGTCTCCAAAAAATGGGCCATAGTGCAATTTAGTTGAATGCACACACAGATGTCTTTTATTTCTTTACAGAGTCATTATATATCATGGAAATATAAATTATGAAGCTACTCAGACACACATAAACAATAAGCTGATCAAATCCATATTTCCCTTAATAGAAATTTGTGTACAACAAAAAGTAAGACAAGAATAAGGAGAAACCTAAACATTCAACGATTCCACCCTTTTTAGAACCTTGATTTCTGTGATTGAAGAATCTGGTAGTTCACTCTCTCACACACCATGAAGGAAACGTTCATTAGAATGGTCTCCTCTTCCTGGGCATAGTACTCAGAGCCATTTACTATTGCAGGGTAAGGCAGATAGATGGTGGGACAGCAGGCTGCTTCGTCCATATTTTCAAATGCCTCACGGTTTCTGCATTCCCCTAAAGGATTTGCCCACACCCTGTTTTGATTTCGGAAACGAAGCCCAGTTGGCATGCATACCCAATCTAGAATGAGAGTTTTCACATTGTGTGTATATATCACTTTATGTGGTGATTACATTAAGAAGGAATTGGAAATATATGTAGAAGTGGTGGGTAGAATCGAGATCCCAATTTCAAAAATCCTTAGTGGAAAAGTCATCGTGGGATGGTATGACTTGTTTAAAAAATATTTCTATGAGAAGCTGAAAAAATCTTCGATACATGTCTGCCTCCAGTTCAAACATGTCTCAGATGATCCATATATGATCAAAAATTAATGGCTGGAGAGTCAATTTGTATCAAAAGTCGCACTTATCATAGCAATACAGTCCTAGGATTGAATTGGGCGATGAAGAGGAGCGATCCTTGTATAGGATTCTGATACTGTGGAAGGAATTGTACCAGTGCATTGATGGAGCCAAGAAATTTATAAACATTGCATTGCAGAGCTCTGGAGGGATATAGCTTGCCAATTGATTGTTGCTTGGACTCAAATGATCATCGAGGAGCAATTCCCAAGCTGTGGAGGAATGTGGCCACTACAGTTATTTGAAGCAAGATAACTTGTAAGAGAGTTGAAGGTTAACACCACAGTCCTTAAATTTCTACATTTACCAAGTTTTATAGGGATTGAACCATTTCGGTTCAGTGTTGTAGGGTTTATGTAGGTTTCCGAGTGATAGGAGATCACAGAGGATTGTTTCATAGGTATAAATTGCATAGGCCACATAGCTTTCTAATCTCTTCAGAAATCGATCATCTTAGCATGTAACAAGGTGAATAAAATTTTTCCAAATTAAGAAGATTTCCATTTTCTAAAGGCTAAGGACTAAAAAACTCGTTGATTCCTAGGCCGAGATCTATTACATTCATCAAGATTACCAAAATATAAAGTAATGGATTAGTGCTCAATATTTTTTCTTCTAGGTCTATTTAAATAAATAAACATTGATGGCAAGAAGGAAGATATGGACCAGTCTATAGGGATGTTTTGGAAGGTGGTCTCCACGTGGTCATTAATATCTTGGTTCATGAAAGAATACTCAATGATGAGGAGGAAGCAACAGAGTTTGAATTTTTGGGTAAGATAAAGCACCCTAATATGGTTTCTCTAGTTGGTTATTGTTTAGTCAAAGATCGGAGAATAGAAATTTATGATTTTATGGAGAATGACATTCTGAATCATTGGATTCATGATCTTCCGCTTGTTGGTTATTATAGCTTCAAAAGGTATTCCCACAAGAGGCCAATGTGTCATGCATATGGGAATCTTTTTTGACACAAGATTAGCCTTTCGTTTCAGTAAAATCGTCCTTAGGATGAGGCTAGGGCTTCATGGGTTTGGTGATGGGCTTTGTGGGTTTGTGTTGGAGCTTCACATCCACAAAGAAATCCAAATTTGATGTTGACTTGTGGAGGGGCTTCTATGTTGACCCATAGGACTTGTATATAAAGGAGAGAGGTCATTATGACATTTTCTCATTGTGGAAGTATGGAGTTAGCATAAGTGAGTATACACGTGTGTTGTCACAAACCCAACCCCCTAACTACCCTTTTAAGGGATGGGATATAAATTTTCCGCTTTCCTACAACTCCCTGAAATCCTCAGATGAGGATGCCATCGCCTTGTGCTCACCGAGAGATTTCCAGCGACTATGACCTTGTCCAAAATCGAGTTCTAGTTCGAGAGTTATGGCATTCCAAAGTATTCAAGACGTTTTTGGCCAATGGCCATTCCCTTCACCACGTGGCATCATCTCTTTCGTACTGTCCGACCTGACACTTTTGTGGACCAGGTCGTTGCGCTCTGGCAATGACGTGGCCCCTCAAGGAGTGGTTACAGGGAATATTCCCCGAGCCTTAACAAATATCGGGCCTTCGTCCCTTTTCCATTCCTGTACATGTTTGAAAATATCCCTGGAGACCCGAAGTCCCAGAGTCCCTTTCCTCATCGAGATCCATGGTGGAGTTTTGTCCACCCTTAAATATCTGACAACTAATATTTATCTGCACTTAACACATGGTTTAGACTTGACAAAGGGTGGGGGTCCCACACATAACTTGCAACCAATCCCATGATACCACGTGGAATTATCCAGGCACACCACATCATCATGGTGTACACGGGCCCGTCCAACTCGAAATGGACACTTCAACAACGAAACTTTGACGCTTCGGCGTTTAACACATCCTCCTACACCCTCAAATCTCCCGAAGTCCCAGAGTTCCAAATTTCTAGAACTTCGCCACATACTTCGGCCTTCAGTGTTTAGGCATTTGGCCCGTGCACCAACATGTCAACTCTCTCGAAGCTCCGAAGTCTCAAAGTTTCGAAGTTCCGGACTCCCGAAGTAAGACTTTTCCGAAGTACTTACCTTATCCTTCCACTAGTTGATCGAACAATTGGGAAGGGTCCCCAAGGGATCCTTAGATCAACAACTCATGTTTCTCCCGAATACTCTCCCTCGATCTGATAGTTGGCGGGATTTCTCCATTTTAGGACTTCGCAACTTCACGCCCCTTACAATTCCTAACCCTTCAATTCCTCAAAGGATTACCTACCAAAAGGGTCATGAAGCAGGGATGACTGCTTACTGTCAGTTAGTAATACCGCTTACCCTATCCTTCCACTACGCTCGATCTGACTATCGAGAAAGGTCTCGAAGGATCCTTAGATCAATGACTTGCATTAATTCATGACTTCGGAGTTCTAGGATTCCGACCATTTCAAACTCTTTCACGCTCAGAGTTGGACAATGTCGAATTTACTGTAGCTTATATCCAACAATCAGGAAGGATCCCAAAGATCCTTAGATCTACGGCTCGCATTACTTTGCGACTGAAGAGTTGGTCAGGGTTTAACAGTAAAGTATATTCCACGACAATGGATAGGAAACCACCAATTGTCAGTCAATTGTCAAGTCACCATTTCGACCGGTTGCCTTCAACGAGATTTGGAGTGTTGTGAAGTTCTAACATCCTGGAGCTCCGGAGATCCGAAGTCTCGAAGCTCAGAAAGCTTAGCTCCCTTTGAGCGTAGCACTGGGTTTTAGGGTCCTGGTCATATGGGGTTTTGACAAGCCCTAGAGGGATACACTCTTAAATCCTACACAAGGTTTGGTTGAGTCTGTGGCTTGAACCTGTGGTTACTTGGAAGAATGGTTTGAAGGAAGTGTCTTTCACTTTAGGATCCTAATCTTGTAACAGGGTAATAGTAATTCTAAGGGATTAACAGGTTTGAATTTATCCCATAGAGTCTATCCCGACTCTATATTTTCATATTTGGTCCCTGGATAGTCCCTTGACGGACCTTCCAACCAACATAGGAGGCAAAGCCCTATGCTCCCAAATTCACTTAAAACCCATTACTAAGAAATATCCTTCTCTAAACAAAGGTAGGCAAAAAACCATCTACAGGATATGATATTCAAGATTTACTTCAAATTTCCTCGGGCCGCTAGGTCATCGGAGTCACAAATTCTACCATTAATCATGCAATGCACATCACTAACATAGTCACAGACAACCAATCATGCATTTCAATTCAATTACACAGAATATGTGAAATAACTTATCTATATTGAAAGTTAGAGCTACCAAAATGACTGTGGGTGTTCGCCTTTCCACCCAACTGTAGGCTCAGAGGCATTCACTCTTGCACTCTGGCCACCCCCGTGCCAAGCCATGATACCACCAGGGAGTTCTCGCTTCTTTTCGGATAATCTATGTTCCAAATCAAAACTCTTCCATGAGCTCTATGGTCTTTTCCAAGCCCCCTTCTGGGAATGGAAATTTTCGTACCTCCCGAACTCTCTTAGGTTTTCTCTCTCTCTCCCTTTTGTATTCTCTTGCACACCTTCCCCCCCGGGAAGGTTATGGACCTGTACTATTCCTTCTGCCAAAAGGAACTCAGGTCAATCTGGGCCTGCAGGAAGACTACACTCTGTGGTACTTCGGGATTACAACTTTATGTCTTCTCAGCCATGCCCTCCATGCTTCCATTCATTGGGGTAGTTGGTCGTTCAACCACTAGTTCATTGTCTCATTAACTGATTTTTCTTTGGGGATCAGGATGAGGCTTATTATTCCAGATTAAATATTTTAGCAAAGAATATTGGGTCATCTTGGCATGATGAACCCTCTCTACAGGTTTCCTCACTATTTCCTCTAGTGGTATCATGGCTAGTACTTCAAGGCTTCACCCCCAAAATCAGTTGTTGGCAATCTAAAAAATAATACATTTACATTGTTCACATGCCATGGCATGATAATCATAAGTAATGATTATTTACAAGCTAGGGGAAACATGGGTGTTACATGTGCTAGGGGTCTTGATGATCCCAGTTGTTGGCGACGGAAGTCACCCCTGGATTGCAGCAGGAGCAGAGCCCAACGCCCATCAGTTTATGTCACGATTTGTTTATAAAGGGATGATCAGATGGAAGTAAACTCAGAACAATATCGTCTCAACTCTGAAACCAGGCCAGGCATGCATGGGCAAGTGAGGTCTTAGATAAACTTCAAACAGCGAGTTGTAATAAGGGTGAGCAGGGGGGAAGACTTGTATGAGAAGAGTGCGAGAGTCTGTCATAAACATCAGGTTCCTAACAGACTGGAGAAGAAAGTGCCCAAACACAAGACCCTCTTATATTCGAACACAGAAGACCAGGGAATACAATAATGCAACGACAAATCATTTATCATAACATAGCTGTAACAATTCATGCGAATCATGCGATCATGAACTCTCTGGTATAAGACGAAAACATAGATGGAACAAGAAAACTGTTTGTCATAAAACAAGAAATCTCAAACACAGATGCATAACCCTAGAGCTAGAATGATCATTAAAACTTTACAGTCGGGAGCTTTGCTCTACCATCGATCGATACAAAAAATATAAAGACCGAGTCTATATACTCAGAGAAAATCGCCTCACGGAGGCGTGTGCGGTCATCCGAAGCATGGTGTCCCTTCAGCCAAATTCAGATGGATATTTCTTTGTCGGACGCCACCTTAACTGCGCATGGCTCCTGCAAGGGGAGTAGCTGAGCCATTAAAGGCTGAACTAGCATGTGCAGACCTCCTCCAGCTGAGAACTCGACCTGGCCTCTTTGGAAAAGAGGGTACGCAGGACCCTTTCGAGCAAACTGCTCGCCAGACCCTCCATACCTCATACTTAATGAACG
>JZKD02S1236107.1:0-12358 GCA_000966675.3 Picea glauca | reverse complement strand
ATATAATAAATATTAAAACAGATAATGAATGTATATACCATCGGACGATATTCATTTGATCCCCTGTCCATGTGCCCATATTTTCTACAATGTTTTGTAGTTGTTGCTATTAAAAATCTTTCGAGACGTCTAGTACAACAATTTTTGCAAGGGCAATAACATTTACCGTCACCCTTTTCACCCTCTTTAATTCTTTTCCCAGCTCTAATGTTTTCTGACATTTTTCCCCACAGACTTATACTAAAACAAATATCTATTTTTTGTTCGCCAAGAAGACCCGCAAACCCTTTTTGAAGCGTCGTTATTATAGAAAACTTGTTGCAACATCCGTCAAACGCAACATATTTATAGATTTTGTAATGTCGCAATTCCGACGTAAAAAATTCCTAAGTGATCGTTGGTATTTTCACTTGGTGAACATACTAAGGTGACCGTTGGAGGGAAAAACCTAGTTTCCAAAACGTCGCAATTGCGACATAAATTTTCACAAACGTGGCAAGAGAGACGTTCCAGTGCAAAACATGGCAAGAGTGACATTAACGTGGCAAGACCAATGTTAACGTGGCAATTGCGACATACATCTTCATAAACGTGGCAAGAGAGACATTCTAGTGGAAAACGTGGCAAGAGCGATGTTCCAGTGGAAAACGTGGCAAGAGCGACGTTAACGTGGCAAGACCGACATTAACGTGGCAAGAGAGACGTCAATGTGGAAAGAGCGACATTATCGGGCAACATGAATTTTTTTTTTTATAAATTTTCTCTATTTTGCGATAATATGGACAATTTTGTCCATAACGCCGCAAATAAAACGTCGGAATTTTTACAATATGTAGTAGTGATGGAATCATATTGATTGAGGCATTTCTTCCCATTGGACGAATCCGTTATGACGTTTCTTATTTAACCCATCAGACGCTGTGTCGGGACCACTTTTTGAAAACTAAGATATCCGAACTAACATAGAAGTGATTGCATACCACGGTGTACTACCTAGACCTCTCCATCAATTCGATTACCTTGAGTATCTGTTTGCCTACCCGAGTTATTTTATTACAAGTGTGAATGTTGAGCGAGCATAACATGCTATAGAAATATGTGGAAGAGATTTTGGTAGACCTTATGGCTGAGAAAGTCATGTCCACAGGAATACAAGCCTCATCGACTAGAGGATTGCAAGCATCCCCCTCGACTGCACATCGGTCTTGTCGAACCACGACTGAGAAAAGAATCAAGCACTGCGACAATATGGTGAACACGAAGTAGATCCTATCAGTCTTGCCTGAATACATCCTACCTTTAGTTGCCGCGGTTAGTCATGACAACGTCCTGCATGATTTCAACTACACATTGATCATTGTGTACCTCTCGAAGGGGATATGCACAGTTAGACTGCAGTTGTGATTGATCCCTGCTCTCAAGATCAGTGACTTCAACCTCGGCGATAGGAAGAATTATGTGATGCTCGCACTGCATAGGTACCTGACGAAGACAACTGGGAAGAAGCCCAATATAGTTCCCTAGCGCTAGATCAAGGAGATCACAAGATCGACGATCTTGAACATGATGAAGATCCCCCACTTCAATCGACATCAGGAGGTTAAAACGTACGTTAAACTCCTCTTGTTTTGCTACCATGGAGGGTATCTCTGGTTGGATAGGTGCATCACTGTTGATCCGACGCTGATCCACTTGTTCACTGGATTGAGCATGCAGGGACCAGAACCTCACTAGCTCTACCTAGGGAAGACGTCATATCGCTCTCTGACACAATGAATCAAGGAGGCATATGGCGATGTGGAGAAAGGGAAGCAAGGCTACAACATCCAAGATGGCGCAATGCACCTATATTTTCAGCTAATAGCGGGCAAGCTCCTTAGAAAGAAGTGTCCTACGCAAGTCACAAGATTCGTAGTCGACCTCACAGGGAAGTGTGTCGAAGGAATGTAGATGAACTAGGCGAGCTACCTCATTAATGAGTTGGAGAAGGACTATCGCGAAGTGCAATACCAAGTCTATGAATTTCACTTCAGTTGCTTGTTGATTCTCATTGCATTTGTCACTTGGGAGATGTCGGAGGGAGCGACATTCCCAGAAGTTGATCCATCAGAGCCATTGGCCGCGAGGTTCACCACCTTGTTGTATACAAGTGATATGGATAAGTAGTGGCAATAAATGTGGTGTTCCACACTTACTACCTATAGCTCAAGCCCACCATTGAATCATTCTCCCAAATGACCCCAAACACCATGCATACATACAGGCCGCTAGCGAAGTTCCACATAGACCGACACTTCATCTACATCACTGCGCGTAGGGACAAAAGTAAGGAGGAGTTGCAGTGTTACTATAAATTGATCGATGAAGACATGGAGGAGATAACCAAGGAATGGCCAACTGAATTCCTTGTACTAGTTGAGGATACAAAAATTTCCGACCACGACATCATAGAATGCCCTTTGGTCACCTGGAATGAGTATGAAGGACCAAGTAGCGCAAAGAAAAAGAAGAAAAAGGAAGAAGTGCAGGACATAGGTAGTGAGGAGAAGGATAACTCATCGAAAGAAACTGCACCTGACTCACCTGCAAGAGGAGGAGGCGACAGAGTAAACCAAGAGGAGGAAGGGAAAGAACACAAGCAAGAAAAGGGCGAAGTGACATTGCCAAAGGAACCCCTTACAGAGGTCGAGATGTCAAGTAAAAGGAAGGTTTCTCCGTAGAAACCCTCAATGCAGAAGAAGACCCGAGCCAATAAGCCTTAGTCACAGAATGTGCTCATAGTGGACGATATCCAGCTCATCATCATAGCTATAGAAGATGCCTCAGAGGATATCCTGCAGAGACATGAAGCGAAGAAAGAAACACTATATGACAGAATCGAGAAATAACTTAAAGACATCCAACAAGCTATCCAGTCAAGCTGCATAGTGTCTACTACACCATCTTCAATAAAGAGTGTAGAATTGGGGGATGATCCCACCCAATTACGCAGATTAGCATATGCAACAAAGACTCGACTTCGTCGAGTCCAAGAAGAAAAGAAGCAGGCCACAAAGGCCTTGAAGAAAGAAAAGGAGGAGGCCTTAGAGCAACTTAGGGTTTCACAGCAAGAGAAATATGACCCTTGGGTGAAGTTCAAAGAGGACAAAGAGAAAATCCAGAAAGAGAAAGACCAGCTGCTTGTAGAGCAGACTGTGGTCCGAGAGGCAGTGACTAGAGCACTTCACTCTGTTTCGGGCTTGGCACAGATGGAAGAAGAGAAAACTAAGAGCCAAGTGGGGAAGCTCATTGAGGCCATTCAACAGCTTCAAGGAAGAGTAGCAAAGCTAGAAATTCAAGCCACTCCACAAAAAGTGAGAAATCAGAGGGAATAAACTGCCAGGAGCGTAGTAGAAAGAATCAGGGTGTTGGCCTTAGTTTGTAAGAAACTAATTGATCGAAGTGCGTAGATCTATGAGCGCCTAATAGAAGACTCGAAGCTGAGGACATTGGAAGCACAACTCCATGAGGTGAAGCAACAGGCCTCTACTGTGCAAGCATAGCTAAAGCTGCTTACTGCAGTGGAGAAGATGAAGAGATCACAAGAGTAACGCACAGTTCAACAACAGGTCACTGCCATCCAGAGCAGAGTTATGGAGGTGACACAGAGACTCTAGTCGGTGCATCAAAATTCAAAGAAACAAATCTTCAAACTTACAGAGGTCAGTTTGAACAACTAAAGATGATGGAAGATGAGAATATTGCAGCTTATTTCTTACAAGTCGATGAAACAGTAAATAAAATCATAGGATTGGGAGAAGAAATCAAAGAATTTGTAATTGTTCAAAATATACTAAGATCTCTTCCTATGAGATTTGACCCTAAGATATCAACACTAGAAGAAAGAGCAGATCTAGACTCAATAAGCATGGAAGAACCACATGAAATCTTCACATCATATGAAATGAGAACTGAACAGGAAAATCCAGATATAAAAAGAAGCAATTTTCAAAGAATCCAAAAGGTCAAAGGAAAAGGGAAAGAAAAAGGAAAAATAACATAGAAACAACAGTGACATCTCAGAAGATGATGAATAAGTGGACAACCTTGTCAGAAGCTTGAACAAGGGAACCATCAACTTATATAGAGGTAAGTTTCCTTTGGTAACCATCAAGCAACATATATGTACTAAGTGAAATTGGAAATGAAAAGTGTTGTCTATGAAAGGAAGATGAAAGTTGGATATGGCACAAAGGAATGGGTCACATACACTTTTATAAACTTGTCAAAGTCAGAAAAAAGGAAGCAGTTAGAGAAATTCCCCAGATTACAAAACCAACCAACACTTTATGCAAGCAATGCCAACAAGGAAAACAAACACAGACTAGGTTTAAATCAAAACAATATTCAATGACAAGACCACTGCAAATTTTTCATAGTGATCTAGTTGGAACAACTACAATGAAGGGTTTAAAAGGTGAGAAATAGTTTATGTTATTAGTTGATGATTATACAAGAATGACTGTAGTTTTCTTTCTCATAAATAAGTCAGAAGATTTTGAAAACTTCAAGGTCTACAAGGAATTGGCTGAAAATGAAATGGATTAAAAAATCAAATGTTTGAGATCTGATAATGGATGAGAGTTTACTTCAAAGGAATTTATGGACTACTGCAGAAAGCATGGAATAAAAAGAAAATTCTCTATTGCTAGGACACCTCAACATAATGGAGTTGTTGAAAGAAAGATCAGGACAGTACAGGAAATGGCTCGAACAATGTTAATGGATTACAAATTGAGATATATGTTTTGGACACATGCATTGCATACAACGGCTCACATTCAAAACAGAGTAATGCTTAGAAAAAACACTGACAAAACTCCCTACAAGTTATGGAAAGGAAGACCAACGAATGTGAAACACTTCATAGTATTTGGAAGCAAATGCTACATCAAAAGAGAAGATGGAAGAATGGTAAAGTTTGACTCTCGTGTGGACAAAGGAGTACTTGTTGGTTACTCAAGTACAAGGAAATCATACAAGTGTTACAATCTGAGGTTGAACAAAGTTGTGGAAAGCATCAATGTAACAATTGATGAAACAGGTGGAAGAGAATTAAAGGAAGAAGAAAATGAATCAATGGAACAACTTTATGAAGAGGAAGCAAAATATGAAGAAGAAGTAGAAAGGGAAGATGAACATGATCATACTGTTGATACTGAGAGGGGGGTGAATCAATATCAAGTACAATTTAGAAACTTTTTCAATTTATACTTAAACCATTCAATTATATCCAATGAGAAATGAACAATAGTATAAGAGTTACACCAATACACCATGCACAATATATGATAAATAATCAATAGTTATTGTTCAAGGGATGTAAAGACTTCCAAAGGTAGCTATAGCTTCCAAATATAAAGGGAGGGATAAACCTCCATGAGGAAGATACAATACTCCAATATAAATGGAGGTTTGACCTCTCCATCCTTGCCCCTTCCTTCCACCCAAGAATATATGAGAGATAATAAAAATTTACATTAAATCATCACCATCAACCAACCATCACATAGAACCTGCTAATGCTTACTGAGACTTCTTCAACTTCTGTAATTCTTCAACTATTGGAATACTCTAATCCCATAGATAATATTACTCAATGTATTCTCTGAAAATTTTCCAAGTTTCACTCCTTGAATCCTTCCTAAAAAGAAGTTATAGAGAGAATGGTAGACCTTGTTCAATTCTGGTTTATTCAGGAGAGCGAACTTGTACAGAATTCCCCGTGCTCAATATTTAACATCAAATTTTGAAACTCACAAAAAAGAAACTATAGTCCATAATATTTCCAATGAAATTGGTCTCACTTAATTTTGATTCTCTATGAATAAGTTATGACGATTTTACCCCAAATACCTATTTATCGACTAGCTTCAGGACTAGTCAAAAACCCTATCTTCCACAGAGTGTAACTAAAAAATTATAGTGAATAAAGAGATGTTTTTTTTACCACAAGTACCTTGATATGTCTTCTCAATACTATATCAATGTAACCATCTGAATAGTTCTAGAATTGTTTTTATAGAGAAAATGGTAAGATGAACTGTAAATAACATACCATAGAACACATCACCAAAAGACTTCATCCTCCCTTGAAATCCGACTTTCTTTACTTCTNTGGAATGAGTATGAAGGACCAAGTAGCGCAAAGAAAAAGAAGAAAAAGGAAGAAGTGCAGGACATAGGTAGTGAGGAGAAGGATAACTCATCGAAAGAAACTGCACCTGACTCACCTGCAAGAGGAGGAGGCGACAGAGTAAACCAAGAGGAGGAAGGGAAAGAACACAAGCAAGAAAAGGGCGAAGTGACATTGCCAAAGGAACCCCTTACAGAGGTCGAGATGTCAAGTAAAAGGAAGGTTTCTCCGTAGAAACCCTCAATGCAGAAGAAGACCCGAGCCAATAAGCCTTAGTCACAGAATGTGCTCATAGTGGACGATATCCAGCTCATCATCATAGCTATAGAAGATGCCTCAGAGGATATCCTGCAGAGACATGAAGCGAAGAAAGAAACACTATATGACAGAATCGAGAAATAACTTAAAGACATCCAACAAGCTATCCAGTCAAGCTGCATAGTGTCTACTACACCATCTTCAATAAAGAGTGTAGAATTGGGGGATGATCCCACCCAATTACGCAGATTAGCATATGCAACAAAGACTCGACTTCGTCGAGTCCAAGAAGAAAAGAAGCAGGCCACAAAGGCCTTGAAGAAAGAAAAGGAGGAGGCCTTAGAGCAACTTAGGGTTTCACAGCAAGAGAAATATGACCCTTGGGTGAAGTTCAAAGAGGACAAAGAGAAAATCCAGAAAGAGAAAGACCAGCTGCTTGTAGAGCAGACTGTGGTCCGAGAGGCAGTGACTAGAGCACTTCACTCTGTTTCGGGCTTGGCACAGATGGAAGAAGAGAAAACTAAGAGCCAAGTGGGGAAGCTCATTGAGGCCATTCAACAGCTTCAAGGAAGAGTAGCAAAGCTAGAAATTCAAGCCACTCCACAAAAAGTGAGAAATCAGAGGGAATAAACTGCCAGGAGCGTAGTAGAAAGAATCAGGGTGTTGGCCTTAGTTTGTAAGAAACTAATTGATCGAAGTGCGTAGATCTATGAGCGCCTAATAGAAGACTCGAAGCTGAGGACATTGGAAGCACAACTCCATGAGGTGAAGCAACAGGCCTCTACTGTGCAAGCATAGCTAAAGCTGCTTACTGCAGTGGAGAAGATGAAGAGATCACAAGAGTAACGCACAGTTCAACAACAGGTCACTGCCATCCAGAGCAGAGTTATGGAGGTGACACAGAGACTCTAGTCGGTGCATCAAAATTCAAAGAAACAAATCTTCAAACTTACAGAGGTCAGTTTGAACAACTAAAGATGATGGAAGATGAGAATATTGCAGCTTATTTCTTACAAGTCGATGAAACAGTAAATAAAATCATAGGATTGGGAGAAGAAATCAAAGAATTTGTAATTGTTCAAAATATACTAAGATCTCTTCCTATGAGATTTGACCCTAAGATATCAACACTAGAAGAAAGAGCAGATCTAGACTCAATAAGCATGGAAGAACCACATGAAATCTTCACATCATATGAAATGAGAACTGAACAGGAAAATCCAGATATAAAAAGAAGCAATTTTCAAAGAATCCAAAAGGTCAAAGGAAAAGGGAAAGAAAAAGGAAAAATAACATAGAAACAACAGTGACATCTCAGAAGATGATGAATAAGTGGACAACCTTGTCAGAAGCTTGAACAAGGGAACCATCAACTTATATAGAGGTAAGTTTCCTTTGGTAACCATCAAGCAACATATATGTACTAAGTGAAATTGGAAATGAAAAGTGTTGTCTATGAAAGGAAGATGAAAGTTGGATATGGCACAAAGGAATGGGTCACATACACTTTTATAAACTTGTCAAAGTCAGAAAAAAGGAAGCAGTTAGAGAAATTCCCCAGATTACAAAACCAACCAACACTTTATGCAAGCAATGCCAACAAGGAAAACAAACACAGACTAGGTTTAAATCAAAACAATATTCAATGACAAGACCACTGCAAATTTTTCATAGTGATCTAGTTGGAACAACTACAATGAAGGGTTTAAAAGGTGAGAAATAGTTTATGTTATTAGTTGATGATTATACAAGAATAACTGTAGTTTTCTTTCTCATAAATAAGTCAGAAGCTTTTGAAAACTTCAAGGTTTACAAGGAATTGGCTGAAAATGAAATGGATTCAAAAATCAAATGTTTGAGATCTGATAGTGGAGGAGAGTTTACTTCAAAGGAATTTATGGACTACTGCAGGAAGCATGGAATAAAAAGAAAATTCTCTATTGCTAGGACACCTCAACATAATAGAGTTGTTGAAAGAAAGATCAGGACAGTACAGGAAATGGCTCGAACAATGTTAATGGATTACAAATTGACATATATCTTTTGGACACATGCATTGCATACAACGGTTCACATTCAAAACAGAGTAATGCTTAGAAAAAACACTAACAAAACTCCCTACAAGTTATGGAAAGGAAGACCAATGAATGTGAAACACTTCATAGTATTTGGAAGCAAATGCTACATCAAAAGAGAATATGGAAGAATGGTAAAGTTTGACTCTCATGTGGACAAAGGAGTACTTGTTGGTTACTCAAGTACAAGGAAATCATACAAGTGTTACAATCTGAGGTTGAACAAAGTTGTGGAAAGCATCAATGTAACAATTGATGAAACAGGTGGATGAGAATTAAAGGAAGAAGAAAATGAATCAATGGAACAACTTTATGAAGAGGAAGAAAAATATGAAGAAGAAGTAGAAAGGGAAGATGAACATGATCATACTGTTGATACTGAGAGGGGGGTGAATCAATATCAAGTACAATTTAGAAACTTTTTCAATTTATACTTAAACCATTCAATTATATCCAATGAGAAATGAACAATAGTATAAGAGTTACACCAATACACCATGCACAATATATGATAAATAATCAATAGTTATTGTTCAAGGGATGTAAAGACTTCCAAAGGTAGCTATAGCTTCCAAATATAAAGGGAGGGATAAACCTCCATGAGGAAGATACAATACTCCAATATAAATGGAGGTTTGACCTCTCCATCCTTGCCCCTTCCTTCCACCCAAGAATATATGAGAGATAATAAAAATTTACATTAAATCATCACCATCAACCAACCATCACATAGAACCTGCTAATGCTTACTGAGACTTCTTCAACTTCTGTAATTCTTCAACTATTGGAATACTCTAATCCCATAGATAATATTACTCAATGTATTCTCTGAAAATTTTCCAAGTTTCACTCCTTGAATCCTTCCTAAAAAGAAGTTATAGAGAGAATGGTAGACCTTGTTCAATTCTGGTTTATTCAGGAGAGCGAACTTGTACAGAATTCCCCGTGCTCAATATTTAACATCAAATTTTGAAACTCACAAAAAAGAAACTATAGTCCATAATATTTCCAATGAAATTGGTCTCACTTAATTTTGATTCTCTATGAATAAGTTATGACGATTTTACCCCAAATACCTATTTATCGACTAGCTTCAGGACTAGTCAAAAACCCTATCTTCCACAGAGTGTAACTAAAAAATTATAGTGAATAAAGAGATGTTTTTTTTACCACAAGTACCTTGATATGTCTTCTCAATACTATATCAATGTAACCATCTGAATAGTTCTAGAATTGTTTTTATAGAGAAAATGGTAAGATGAACTGTAAATAACATACCATAGAACACATCACCAAAAGACTTCATCCTCCCTTGAAATCCGACTTTCTTTACTTCTGATTTCCTCTAAAATTTGACTTTTATATAAAATGAATGTATAATGATATGTATTTATACCATTTATGTCACTTTATTTTAACATTAGGGTCGGCCTGACACTTTCTTATTTTGTAATTCTTTTCTTTAATTGTCTTTAGGGCCGACCTATATTTCCTTCTTCAATTCACTTTGTCATCTTCAAAAATTCATTTCTCCTCAACCATGAGGATACACATACCACCAAAAACAACATGATTTATACTATCCATCCATGGGTGTTGTTTCTGCATGTGCATTTTCCTTCATGTCCAAATACCTTCATCAATCTTGCAGTCCAAAACCAATGACTAGGGTTGACATCAATGACAACAACCAATCTTCCAACAATCTCCCCATTTGTCACTGATGGAAACACTCATGCCCCCCTATCATCATGATACCAATTTCTCTCCCCCTTTTACATCAATGGAAAAGGGTGGGGTTGCTCCCCCTGACTTTAATCACAAAAGGTAACTCTCTTCTTTGGGGATGCTCCCCCTGAACATATAGCACTTAATAACACTTCATTTTTATGGTCTCTTTCTTCCTTGGACATTTTTCATGGTTTTAAAACGTATATGTTACTTGGTCTTCTTGTTGCAATTGTAACCAATCTTCCTAAACATTCTTCTTTGATTTTTCATCTTTGTGAGATAAACATGTGAGTATATCCTTGATCACACATTTTACTAACACTGAGTAGATTATTCTTCACGTCTTCAACCAATAGGACATTCTTTTCTTTTACATTTTTTCTTCCAAGATCTACTACACNTCTTCTTTGTATGAAGTTTCACTCATGCATCCAAGATGTGTTAAGTCTTTTGGCACTTGATAATTTCTTAAGCTCTTCCTCAATGAGACAACTTCTTGTTCAAGTTTCTCACAATATCTTCTTTCTTCATCATTTGAACATTCCTTACTTCTCCTATTCTTGTTTCTTCTTCGAGTAGAGTTTTCAAGGAAATGGTTTCTTCTCTTAGTTTCTCAAAGTCTTCTAATTGTTTCTTCAATATTACAACTGTCTTTTCGCAACTACCCAATTCACTTCTTAGTTTTCTTTGCATGTCTTTGAGCTTTCTATTTTCAATCTCAACATGCTTCAATTTTTTAAGATTCTCATATTCTTGTTGAATAAATTTTTCTTCATGATTTTCTTCTTCTTCATTGGAATTTTCTTCTTCAGTGTCATTTCTTTCAATCCTTGGATGAGGACATTCAAATTCAACATGGCCTAATCCTTCACAATTAAAGCAAAAGAACTGACCTCTACTTTCTTCTTTGAAATCTAAGCTGTTGTAATTTGCTTCAACTTCTTCTTCTTCTTCTGCGTCTTCCCTTACTTAAAGGTCTTGTAGATTTTCCAAAAGCTCTTTTGATGATGCACATGATCCCACCTTGGATTTCAGTGAATCTGTCAATCCATCCAAGATGGTATCTATTGCCAATTTGTTGTTCCTTTTTTCTTCCTTTTGAGCTACAGTCTTTGGTTTCTTCAAAGCATTGTATCCTAAAGCAACTGAGAACCAAACATCTGCACCAAGAGATTTCAAGTGAGTTTCCATTATATTACTCTAGTATTCAAAATTGCTTCCTTCAAATGGTGGAATCCCATTTGGAATTTTGTCTTCCATTTCATCTTAGGATCTTCCTTCCAGTGGTTAAACTGTACTGAAGGTAACCTGCTTTGANTCATTCATGTATGATCTTATTTTGATTTCTGGCTTCTAGCTAGTGAGCCCAATATTGGGGGTTTTGAGGGTTTTGACATAACAAACCCAAGAGGACGATTCGGTGGTGAAAGATTCCACCTATCTTGTCCCAAGCTTGGTCTCGGAGATGCAATACTCTCCCACACCATTCTACTTCTAGATCTACTCAATTGCAGGAGGATTCTACATTAGTTTCTTGTGCAGATAGAGAGAGGGTGCACCAGTTGGGGGTTTCCAGCAAGGGGGGTGCACCATTCATTGAGGAGGGATTCGACCTAGCTGAGGAGAGGGGATTCTGGGAATTCCAGGTATTAGGTTTCCTTTGCAGGTGTCTTGGTATCATTCTTGGTGGTTTTCCAAAGTCTTTCAGTGTAGGATCAATTTGTATTGAGAGTGGGACGTTTTCCCAAGGGGAGGGAGCACCATTATTTGGAGGGTAGCTAGATCTAAGGATCTAGCAGGTACTTGAGGATTTGAGCACTTGGGTTCTCATTACAGCATCCTGATCTATCATTGTGGAGAGTTTAAGAGCATTTGGAGGCCTCCTTTAGCAGGGCCGAATTATCTAGGGTTTCAGTCATCCAGTGGGGCGCACCATTCAGTGGGGGATTTCATATCTACAGAGATTGAGAGGGATCTTGGAGATTCGGTCACCTGGGTTGTTCCTACCATCACCCGATCTATCAGTTGGCATATTTATTAGGGTGATTGGACACTTTTGGCAGCAGGGCCAAGTTATTGAGGGTTTCATCCTTCTATTGGAGCGTGGCATTCTTCAGCT
>JZKD02S1236074.1:0-12358 GCA_000966675.3 Picea glauca | reverse complement strand
CTTCCTTTTTCTACTGAAAAAATAATCGAAAGGAGGAATCTCATCTATGGGAATGGAGGTAAGGTCATCAACAAAAAGAACTCCCATCTGTGGGAGTCCAAAAGTGGATTGTAAGGGTGTTAAGGAAGCTATGGGACTCCCTAGCTCCATAGATCCTTTCCCTCCTGCCTTAGGCTTGTTGACATCAACCCCTGGTGATGAAGTGGGAGTAGGCTTACCGAACTTGGGAGGTCTACCTGACCTTTTCTCTTCTTCAGTATTTTTGCTTGGTGGAGGCCTTTCCGTATCCTATAGGGATTTTTTGGGATTTCCCTTCTTTTGTGCTTCCTGCTCGAAACCTGGTGGAACAATTTCTTTCTCCTGGGGGAGGGTAATTTATTCTCCTTGAAGTACTTGAGGAAGACCACTCCGTTGATGTTTCTGAAAGGTCTAAAAGCTGACTTGTAGGTCAAATGACAGTGTCTGTACTCTTTCCAACACTTCTTTATAAGACTTGGTTCCTTTGAACATGTCGTCCCAAGGGGACTCCTCATGTTCATAGGCTTTCATATTGCAGTGTATCAAGTGTTTGTTCACTAATTTATAAGGGTCATGCCTTTTGTACTCAATATTTAATAGTTTAACTTCTTCGAGTGCCTCTGCTTCCACCCTAGAATGTCCCAAATTTAGTAATAAAAATTTCCCGATGTCCACAGGGAAAATTGGCCAGGACTTATTTTGAGCTTCCTTTAGCTCTATTCCAATACCGCCTTTTACTATTTGGTGTGCTACTTCCCTACACACTAGTCTATCCGGAAGGAACTTTGGAAGCGCATGAGGGGGGATTGAGCACCCATAAACCCTAATGTAAGAGAAGCTTTCTTCAATGAACCACTATGCTATTTGCTTGAGTTTATTTGAAACTGCTTCAGAAATGTGAGGAGGGTCACAGTCGAAAAACATTTTATGCATGGGTATCACCACGAAATGGCAAATTTTTTCAAACAATTTTTTTGCATTTTCTTCCCATAGCTCAGAGTGATATTCGTGAATGGGTTCAGGGCAAGTTATGTTGCAAATCCAATTCATCAGGGGAAAAGGATTCATAAAACAAATTGCGTCCATGAGGTATGCTGACATGTAGAAGGCCACTGGTTGACCTCAGGCTCTTGAATCTCTGTAATCCTAAATCTATTTGGCTATATTATTAGATAAAATATTGTCCCAGTTGAAACTATATACTTCTTATGCTTCTTCTAAAAAGGGCACCCATTCTGTGGGAAAATGACAGAGATTCTTTTTGCTGAAGAGTCTGCACAACATCATGGCTACATAAACCATGTACTCATTCAAAGAATTTGTGGCATAAATTCTGTGGGTATCGGCCCTAAATTTTGATGGACATCTCCACCAACCTTTGATTAAATCGGGGTAAGTTTGATCTGCCTCAGTGCATTCCTTTCTCTGGAATTCCGCTATAAATTTGGCATTATAAATGAAATTAGGATTGGGTGAGAGTTTGTACATAACCTGGATATGTTTGGGTTTGAATGAGTCGATAATGGCCCCTTGATCATTTAAAATGCTTCTCATTGGAATATCAACCTTGTCCAAAGCCCAACTGATCATGTCGTTGTACGCCATGAGTTGTGGGCGTGTTGCAATTTTGTGAAGTTATGATTCTGCTATGTCCCGAAGGTGATTCTCAGAGTCGTTAGGGGAATTTTTTATCTCACAATCCAGATTTTCATAAATTTGTCTCCATGATTTAATTGAAGCGATAGCATGTGGTGTGGTGTCTGATATGACATCTCCCTCTGGGTTGGAACTTTCAGTTGTATCTTCACTCTTCTTGGGTCCCTTCTTTGGTACCATGACTTTGTATTGGAATGTAAACCTGTCACAGAAGAGAGGTGTGAAATCTCAACTATATTATCTTACTTCTGATAGAAAAAGCGAGAACAAGTTTCAGAACACAAACCTCTAATTTTTTTTAACTCATTTTATGGTGAAAGTACTGATGCAGTTGTCAAGAATTTAATACCTTTAATGTAGAGAATATTTCTGAGATACGCATTTGTGTCACAGAAATCACGATCTATCCATTATTAATGTGGTCGTATTTCGACAATTCTAAAATCAACATTCAAAAAATTTCTTTTGACGGAGGTCGAAAAGAAAGTACCTAAGAAGTTTAATTACCATTAAATGTATTTTTAAAATGAAGTTAGTTCTCTTTAAAATTCGGTATTGAGTTGCGACTTCGCANTTCAATGATACACTCAAATCAAGACTTTGACAACTTAGCAATGCTAACTGATTTGTAGAATCATCTTATCCCAAGATAGAATATAGATCCACAAAAGGGTATATAACTCCATCTAATGATCCATAAAGTATTTACCTTGTTTACAACCTTTTTCCATCATAAAAATATGAATATGTGTCATATATGCTACAAAATCGGCTGCTACATGTGTTCCTATAGTGCCAATATTTTCCTGTGTATGATACTGTGAGAACTTCTTGTAGCACCATATAAAAAACCCGTTTTGATCATTTTTAACGCCTTTCCTTGCCTAGGTTATAGACAAAACATAACAAAAAGAGGAATGGTCTCTTAAATAATAAGGAAACAAAATGGTTCTTCCATAAGCAATTGTCTTTCAGTCAAAATGTGAAATTCTCAATACTGCAAATTGAAAGTGAAATTCTCAAACTGCAAATTCTCCTTAAAAAACTATTGAAGCTGCTTCTGCCAACAAATCCAAATTGTTCCTTCTTGTCTACTTGGTTTGAGAATGAGTTTGTATTATCTTGAGCTTATCCCCTTCATATATGATTGTAAGGTATGGGTCTCTCTTATTCCTTTTACTAAGTTTTCTTGCAGAAGATTTGTCTTTTCTTGTAGGATTATTTTTTTTTATTGTCAGACCTCCCTTCTTATACTTATTCCTCTCAGGCTTAGTTACAAGAATTTTCTTGTGATCCAGATTATTTTTGGCACGAAATGAGAGCGGATATATAACAAATAAATATACAAAGATATCTCGGATATCTAATAATATAAAAGAAATGTATCAGAGATGCAACTATAAACACAAAGATACAATAATACACAATTTCTATTAATGAAAGAAATGTACAGAGACTGTAAAAATACAGAGTGAAGGACTCACTATAATGGTGGTAGCTTATCTTTGAGAAGAGATCTAACGACTACTCTCATTCGCAAGAAGATGATTTTTACAATGAGGCTCCAAAGTCCTTTTTAATATAAATAAAATCCAAAACCCTAACCCCAGAAGATGAAAAGCCAAAAATTTTGAGGGCACCAATGGGGGTAGTTGACACATCAAGTTCCCGGGGGCATAACCTTTGCATACGATCTCCATTTGGGGCGCTTGATACACTATTGGAAAGGTCTAACCCAGAAGAATTTTTTTTAACTAGCCCAAGCTAATTCCTTTAGCAATCGTTTGGGCCCCAAATCCCCAAAAAACGTCGTTTAGGGCCTCAAAACGGCCTCGAAAGTTTGGAACTTGAAAAACTTCCGAAAAACTGCTAAGGTGGAAAAATGTTTTTTGAGCTAGTGGAATAGGTGGGTGGCCACCGATATCCACCTGGATCATCTTGCTTGTTGATGGATCTTCATTTGGGTTTTTAGATTTTTCATCCATAATGATAACCTTATCTTTAATGGTAGGGTTATACATTGCTTTGGATTTCAACCTGAATTTATTTCAAGGCCCGGTGCTCCTTTTTCTCATTATGATTTTATATTTAGAAGCATCGTCTTCAGAGGAGCTTGATCTAGGAGGAATGATATTTGGGGAATGATTTTTAGGCTATACAGGGTCTACAAATCCTTCTGATGTCTCAGGTTTTTTATCTTCTTTCAATACCCTAGGCTTTACCAAACTTTTGGTCCTTCTAGAATAAGTCTTTAGGGCATATGTAAACAAATTCTTACCTCCTCTTAGGATACGAGAAGACCCTTCATAATCTTGCGTGTTGGTTGGAGTAGCTTCCACTGTCTCGTCTGAAATATTTAAACATGCTTCTCTTTTACCCTTTCTTGGAATGTTGGTTGAATTGCGTTGGGTGAAGCTTCTTGATTAGAACCAACAACTTTATCATGCAACTGTGTAGCAAGAGGATGTACTTCTTCCTCAAACATTGACTTGATCAAGAATTGATCCCATGTTCTCCGTAATTTTCCCAACTCAACTTTAATAAGTATCTTAATCGATCCCTGATGATAAATTCTATGAGGAGGGGTCTTAGGGTTTGCTTGAATTTTCATGGCCATCTTATTTAGATCTCTTAATAAGTAATATGGTAAACTCATCCTTTTGATTCCTGACAAATGAAGAAGGAAACAGAGATGAAACAAGAACACAATGGAATAGTGCCCATGTGATGTATCATTTAAGCATAAGAAACGGCTCCATCCATTCATCAAAAATCTAATCCATAGAAATACCCTTGTCCCAATTGGGATCTCTATGTTCAGGTTTCAAGAATTGATTTACATCCCCTCCTGTAATCAATTTGTTTTTGAACCACTTTTCACCATCAGTAGGGAGGTTACAAGCTGCTGCTATGGACTCTTTTGTAACCTGCATAACCAGGTTTACAATTTGAGCCCTTTGTCCATTAAAACTTTCAGCAAACGCCCAGGCTACAACATAGTGATAACCATCTAATTTGGTGCAGTAAAAATACCAACCAACTCGATCAAATATGAGTCTGATATCTTCATATGCTTCCATAATCTTAGACCCTTCAGGTTCTTTTCTTTTCATGTGTCCACCTTTACCCATATTAATTTTCATGACCAGAATGTTGGATTCTTCGTTGCAGAAAAGGGATATGTCTACTGTGTCGAGAAGGATAGGGGATTTTCTGGCTCTGTGGATGAAAATTTGAATTTGATCAGCTGGAGTAATGAATAATGCACTATATTTACAAGAATTTTTTTGTTAATAAACTCCATCCGCGTGAAATCCTGGACAAGAGACAAATACATGTGAAAAGACACCAGCTTTGTATGTTGTGACTGGCGATTGGGTACTTCCTAACTTCCTTGAATATTTCATCCAGCCAGGTAGGACGATACACATCCTCAAATCCATTCCACCCATCTGTGTGATGATGAAAACAAGGACAGGTGGAAGTTCATGTAGCGTCGTGCATAAACTTGCCCTTTGGCATATTTGAAAATAAAATGACTTGAAATTTGTTATATAACTTAGTAATGATAAAATAGGAACCATGACATGACATATNTTCAATGATACACTCAAATCAAGACTTTGACAACTTAGCAATGCTAACTGATTTGTAGAATCATCTTATCCCAAGATAGAATATAGATCCACAAAAGGGTATATAACTCCATCTAATGATCCATAAAGTATTTACCTTGTTTACAACCTTTTTCCATCATAAAAATATGAATATGTGTCATATATGCTACAAAATCGGCTGCTACATGTGTTCCTATAGTGCCAATATTTTCCTGTGTATGATACTGTGAGAACTTCTTGTAGCACCATATAAAAAACCCGTTTTGATCATTTTTAACGCCTTTCCTTGCCTAGGTTATAGACAAAACATAACAAAAAGAGGAATGGTCTCTTAAATAATAAGGAAACAAAATGGTTCTTCCATAAGCAATTGTCTTTCAGTCAAAATGTGAAATTCTCAATACTGCAAATTGAAAGTGAAATTCTCAAACTGCAAATTCTCCTTAAAAAACTATTGAAGCTGCTTCTGCCAACAAATCCAAATTGTTCCTTCTTGTCTACTTGGTTTGAGAATGAGTTTGTATTATCTTGAGCTTATCCCCTTCATATATGATTGTAAGGTATGGGTCTCTCTTATTCCTTTTACTAAGTTTTCTTGCAGAAGATTTGTCTTTTCTTGTAGGATTATTTTTTTTTATTGTCAGACCTCCCTTCTTATACTTATTCCTCTCAGGCTTAGTTACAAGAATTTTCTTGTGATCCAGATTATTTTTGGCACGAAATGAGAGCGGATATATAACAAATAAATATACAAAGATATCTCGGATATCTAATAATATAAAAGAAATGTATCAGAGATGCAACTATAAACACAAAGATACAATAATACACAATTTCTATTAATGAAAGAAATGTACAGAGACTGTAAAAATACAGAGTGAAGGACTCACTATAATGGTGGTAGCTTATCTTTGAGAAGAGATCTAACGACTACTCTCATTCGCAAGAAGATGATTTTTACAATGAGGCTCCAAAGTCCTTTTTAATATAAATAAAATCCAAAACCCTAACCCCAGAAGATGAAAAGCCAAAAATTTTGAGGGCACCAATGGGGGTAGTTGACACATCAAGTTCCCGGGGGCATAACCTTTGCATACGATCTCCATTTGGGGCGCTTGATACACTATTGGAAAGGTCTAACCCAGAAGAATTTTTTTTAACTAGCCCAAGCTAATTCCTTTAGCAATCGTTTGGGCCCCAAATCCCCAAAAAACGTCGTTTAGGGCCTCAAAACGGCCTCGAAAGTTTGGAACTTGAAAAACTTCCGAAAAACTGCTAAGGTGGAAAAATGTTTTTTGAGCTAGTGGAATAGGTGGGTGGCCACCGATATCCACCTGGATCATCTTGCTTGTTGATGGATCTTCATTTGGGTTTTTAGATTTTTCATCCATAATGATAACCTTATCTTTAATGGTAGGGTTATACATTGCTTTGGATTTCAACCTGAATTTATTTCAAGGCCCGGTGCTCCTTTTTCTCATTATGATTTTATATTTAGAAGCATCGTCTTCAGAGGAGCTTGATCTAGGAGGAATGATATTTGGGGAATGATTTTTAGGCTATACAGGGTCTACAAATCCTTCTGATGTCTCAGGTTTTTTATCTTCTTTCAATACCCTAGGCTTTACCAAACTTTTGGTCCTTCTAGAATAAGTCTTTAGGGCATATGTAAACAAATTCTTACCTCCTCTTAGGATACGAGAAGACCCTTCATAATCTTGCGTGTTGGTTGGAGTAGCTTCCACTGTCTCGTCTGAAATATTTAAACATGCTTCTCTTTTACCCTTTCTTGGAATGTTGGTTGAATTGCGTTGGGTGAAGCTTCTTGATTAGAACCAACAACTTTATCATGCAACTGTGTAGCAAGAGGATGTACTTCTTCCTCAAACATTGACTTGATCAAGAATTGATCCCATGTTCTCCGTAATTTTCCCAACTCAACTTTAATAAGTATCTTAATCGATCCCTGATGATAAATTCTATGAGGAGGGGTCTTAGGGTTTGCTTGAATTTTCATGGCCATCTTATTTAGATCTCTTAATAAGTAATATGGTAAACTCATCCTTTTGATTCCTGACAAATGAAGAAGGAAACAGAGATGAAACAAGAACACAATGGAATAGTGCCCATGTGATGTATCATTTAAGCATAAGAAACGGCTCCATCCATTCATCAAAAATCTAATCCATAGAAATACCCTTGTCCCAATTGGGATCTCTATGTTCAGGTTTCAAGAATTGATTTACATCCCCTCCTGTAATCAATTTGTTTTTGAACCACTTTTCACCATCAGTAGGGAGGTTACAAGCTGCTGCTATGGACTCTTTTGTAACCTGCATAACCAGGTTTACAATTTGAGCCCTTTGTCCATTAAAACTTTCAGCAAACGCCCAGGCTACAACATAGTGATAACCATCTAATTTGGTGCAGTAAAAATACCAACCAACTCGATCAAATATGAGTCTGATATCTTCATATGCTTCCATAATCTTAGACCCTTCAGGTTCTTTTCTTTTCATGTGTCCACCTTTACCCATATTAATTTTCATGACCAGAATGTTGGATTCTTCGTTGCAGAAAAGGGATATGTCTACTGTGTCGAGAAGAATAGGGGATTTTCTGGCTCTGTGGATGAAAATTTGAATTTGATCAACTGGAGTAATGAATAATGCACTAGATTTACAAGAATTGTTTTGTTAATAAACTCCATCCACGTGAAATCCTGGACAAGAGACAAATACATGTGAAAAGACACCAACTTTGTATGTTGTGACTGGCGATTGGGTACTTCCTAACTTCCTTGAACATTTCATCCAGCCAGGTAGGACGATACACATCCTCAAATTCATTCCACCCATCTGTGTGATGATGAAAACAAGGACAGGTTGAAGTTCATGTAGCGTCGTGCATAAACTTGCCCTTTGGCATATTTGAAAATAAAATGACTTGAAATTTGTTATATAACTTAGTAATGATAAAATAGGAACCATGACATGACATATGACCTTTGATGAAAGGATTTGACACCCTAAATGATGTCATATGACAGTCTTTCAAACACGTGCACAATTAATCCTACCCCCCTTTGATAAGACTAAGTACCCCTCATTTTCTCAGCATAATACAAATTTGTCCCCCTTAATAATATTTTTCACCCTTAATCAAACTAATGATTATGATTTATAGATTAAATAAAAAATTTGAAATGGATAAAATAAGAGATGAGACTTAACAGAACAAAATAGGTGATAACACTCCTTAAGGTGATTGTAAAACAACTGAAAGCAATGTTGTAGGTAGGCTAAGTTGTGGCACTAATCATTGCTTATGTGGAAGTGATACTCCTTCCATATAACTATGTTTTATTTGTTATTATCTAGCCCATGCATATATGTGATATGGACCATTATGATGACCTTCTTTGAGTGATAATATTGGATTTGAATCTCACTTTGTGGTTGAAGGGTGTAGTTCTCAGCAAAATCAACCATCGATAAGACAATACCAATGAGAAGTGTATCTCTACATATTCTAAAATTCTCATCCTAGAATCGATCCACATGGACATGATGAACATATTTTCATTTCTTTTCGATGAAGTCCTTGATGAAGTCACATAATCGTACCTGGGAAGTCACCAATGTATATTTTTTCTTTCTTTCCCTCTTTCAATACCATATGAGAAATATTTAAAGATTTGTAAGGAAATCTCCTTCCTCTCTAATTCATACTCATCTCTTACATGGATGCACTTGCTTAGTAATTACATTCCACCACACATGAGGCATGTCCCATCTAAGCAAGATTTTTGACAAAATGTACAACTCTAGCCTTGTACACAAGATGTTGTGAATAAAGTATTTAGATGATGAAGGTGAAAATATAACTGAGCATCCTTGCACAAGGGTGTTATGCAATATAGGAAAAATAAATATACGTGTGTCATAATAATAACCATACTCAATGTGAAATCTACAAAAACATGTGTTACGAATTGTGTTTATTTGAACATACCAAGACTTTCATTTATGGAAAGATCTTTGGTTGAAGTTAAGTGCACTATGTATTGTCATGAATCTCTCATACAATTATGTATGTGTAATGTCAAGAAAGTGTTTAATATAGGGTTCATAGTTCCTAGATCCCCTTCTCAATTTTAGTACATCTTTTTGGTTGGAAGAAGGCCTAGCTTTCTCATGCCAGAAATCTTGTACTAGTCCCTTAATTTCTCCAATTAACTTCATGATAGAATGAGGTAGAATACCAGTGAAGGCCAACAAATCTGTTGGGCCATTGTGTCGAGTCTATCCCATCTATTAGAATACTTTCTAAGGGTTTTGATATTGCAGTTCATGAGATGAGAGGTTTTTTGGAGAAAACAATGTTTTCTTGTGATATTGCTAACAATTGATTGTGACAAGACACATCGAGCTGCATTATGGCCTTTAGAATGAGATTTCTTACCAATTTTTTGAAACGAATCCACAAGGTTTCTAACAATATGATGCCTTGTTTCTAAACTTTTGACTATTTTAATGCCTAAAATTCTACTAAGAGCAGTCAAACTTCTAGATTTTAACAGAGAAAATAATAATTGACATTCAGTGACATCAGATTTTGGTTCAAAATATTCTTTAATGATTTTATAAGAATGATAAATAATATTCTATTCGGGTAAATTACCTTCAAGTGATGCTAGATCACTTTTATCCACCTGAATGTGTTTAGGACTTCTTCACTGCACACTATTTAATCTAGGTAGGGACGATGAACCTGTATTTTGGCACTCGTGACCTCTCTGTTGTGGAGTTAACAACATTGTAGTTCTTACCCCTTCAATAATTGGTGGATCAATTCTGGGAGGAGAGTGGACATTCCCAAGACTAGTTTGTGGAACGTCTGACTATCCAACAAGAGGTTTTACCACAAGAACTTCTTCACCAGAATGTTGTGCATCGACTGCCTCTCTAATTTGATCCATTGTATAATCTACTCCAAGAAAATCCTCGATCATATTGTCATCCACAACAACTTCTTTGTATGAGATACTAATTGGCAGAGGTACAATATAAGTTTGAATTGGATTGGTCTCTACTGAAATCCTACATGTTTCTTGTGGTGATGGAGGAGAAACAACAATGACATCTATTCCACTAGAAATTGAATTGAACTATTTTGAAAGTCTATGTTTTGACATACGTACCCTTACATTTTATCTTTCTTCATTTACCTTCTCGATGGGTTTCTCTTTCCTTGAGGAATTTCTACCTTTATTCCCTAGGTTTCCCATGTTTAAGGAGATACATTTTCTTCCAATCACACCACAACCAATTTTTCTTGGTATTAAACAAGAAGACACAACTAACAATTCCAATTGGATAAATTTGTCTTGGTATTACACAAGAAGACACAACTAGAAATTCCAATTGGACAAATTTGTCTAGGTATTATACAAGAAAACACAACTAACAANCATCTATTAAAATACTTTATAAGGGTTTTAATATTGCATTTCATGAGATGAGAGGTTTTTTGGAGCAAACTATGTTTTCTTGTGATCTTACTAGCAATTGATTGTGACAAGACACGTCAGGCTGCATTACATTCTTTAGAATGAGATTTCTTACCAATTTTTTGAAGATAATCCACAAGGTTTATACCAATATGATGACTTGTTTCTAAACTTTTGACTATTTTAATGCCTAAAATTCTCCTAATAGTAGTCAAACTTCTATATTTTAACAAATCCAAAAATAATTGATACTTAACAACATCGGATTTTGGTTCAAAATATTCTTTAATGATTTTATAAGAATGATAACAAATAGTATGGTTAGGTAACTTACCTTCAAGTGATTCTAGACCACTTTCATCCACTTGAATGCGGTTAGGAGTTATTCACTGCACACTTCTCAATCTAGGTAGGGACGATGAACCTATATTCTGACACTCTTGAACTACCATGGAGTTAGAAAAGTTTCATTTCTTTCCCATTAAATCATTGGCGGATCAATTTTGGGAGGAGAGTGGGCATGCCCATGACTAGTTTATGGAACATCTGACTGTCCAACAAGAGGTTGCACCATAAGAACTTCTTCACCAGAATTTTGTGCACCAGTAGCCTCTATAATTTCATCCATTGTATAATTAGCTCCAAGAAAATCCTCCATCATCTATTCATCCACAACAACTTGTCTTGATGAGATACTGATTGGAGGTATAATAGAAGTCTGAACTAGATTGGTCTCTACTAAACTCATGCACTTTGCTTGTGGTGATGGAGGAGAAACAATAGTGGAATCTATTCCACTAGAAATTGGATTTCCTTCTTTTGAAAACCTACATTTTAACATATGTAACCTTTCCTTTTCTCTTTATTCATTTATGTTTTCAATGGATACTTCTTTCCTCAAGTAATTTATACCTCGATTCCGTAGGTTCCCCATGTTTAAAGAGAAAAAATGGCTTCCAATCACACCATAACAATTTTTTCTTGGTATTAAACAAGAAGACACAACTAACAATTCCAATTCCAATTGGACAAATTTGTCTTGGTATTATACAAGAAGACACAACTAAAAATTCCAATTCTAGTTGGACAAATTTGTCTTGGTATTACACATGAAGACACAACTAACAATTCCAATTCCAACAGGACAAATTTGTATTTATATCACACAAGAAGACACAACAAACAATTCCAATTCTAATTGGATAAATTTGTCTTGGTATTACACAAGAAGACAAAACTAACAATTCTAATTGGAAAAAATTGTCTTGGTATTACCTTGCATTGTATTAAACTTACTATAGTGCGTGGGAGTCTTAGAGGGAGAGAGAAGAATACATAGAAGGGAGGTAGGGAGAGAGCGTGTATGAGAGTGTGTGAGTCAGAGAGAGGAAGATAGAGAAGGAGGGTGGAGAGAGATAAATAAAGAAAGTGTGAGAGGGGGAGGTAGGGAGAGAGCGTGTATGAGAGTGTGTGAGTCAGAGAGAGGAAGATAGAGAAGGAGGGTGGAGAGAGATAAATAAAGAAAGTGTGAGAGGGGGAGATATGAATATAGAGG
>JZKD02S1236052.1:0-12358 GCA_000966675.3 Picea glauca | reverse complement strand
TTTGGTTGTATGCCCACCTCTCTGTGTATGGAATTTCTCATACATGATGACTTCTCCCTTCTTCTTCCCATGCTTGTTGGGGCCTTGGAATCCTTTTGATACATCCTCACCCTCGCGGGCTAATCTTGTGAGCTGGTAGATGTCTTTGTCATGAATAAGATATCTTCTATCAAGCCAGATGATCATGTCATACACCCAACTAAGCAAAAACTTGGCTCCATGCGCAACCTCACCACTAGTTTCAAAAATTTGTAGATCCCTGAGGTTCATGATGGTGTAATTGAATAGTTTGATGAATTATGTATTTGACACAAATTGAATGCCTCCCATTGCATCTGGAGTCAAGTCCCAAGATGCACTAATATTCATATGTGGAAACAATACTTGGTCCGTCGGGTTGAGGTCAAGGAGTTTTACTTGCTTGACATTTCCCTTGACATCACCCATGATCTCGACTCTGGGATCACACATATCATTTGGAATTGCTTCTTTTGGAGATGAACTTTGGCCTCCTATTTCTCTTGGCATTTTGGCTCTGGAATGCTAGAAAACTAGATAGGATGAGTTGGGGTTCGGGGTCACAACTAGGGAGAAGAATAATTCACAAACGAGACGAGGGTGCAGATAGGGCAAGACAAAATATAATTGAGGTAAACAATAAGTCCCGCTCGTCAGTTCACATTGTCTTACAAGCGAGATAACTAAAGAGTTTTGTAACTACTCATAAGGAAACTCAACATTAAACCATAAACATAATCACAGGCTTAGGTGTCCGACATGATTGATATCGGGGTAAAATCTTATAGGGTGATCTTGGATTTAATGAACAGGCTGATAGGGACATGGTCGAACTGAGGGCTTACTGTTTTAACGATTGAGAATCCTGGCAAGGATACCGATGGAATCTATGCATATTCCACCTTTATGGCTTGACAGAACATTCAAATGAGTTATTGTAGCTACCATAAAGGGTATGAATGGATGGGATGTGTATGGCACATGGGATGTGATATAGTTTGGATTCGCCCTGCCTCTGACCACAATGGGGGTCCCCATCATATTTAATGACTTCATTTAATGTAATGGTGGCTCTTATGATATTGTGCATCTAAGTAATCATTTCTACCCAAAAGCAACACTTAGACTGAAAAAGAAGTATATGTCGTGGCACAACAATGCACACTCTAACGTTATTAACTGAATTAAATAAATTAAAGGAAATTAAAATCTAACTAATGTACATGATCCCTTGGACTGGAGCAATAGTCCTTTGGCTCAATCATGAGAAATATATGGTTTTAGGAAGGCGCCATTCACCCATCCTGGTCGAAGGATACCATCCACTTACGCTATCTTGAATACACCATAGTTTTAGATTTCCACAACTATGAATGGACCCAACCAATGCATGTGCAACTTACCTGGATGTTTTTGATAATGCCTGTCATAGATTAGTACCTTATCCCCTTGCACAAATATTGTAGCCTTAATGTGCCTGTCATGCCAAGATTTATGTCTAGCTTTCTCAACTGTCTGATGAAAATATGCTAGAAATCTTGCTTCCTCAAGTTCTTGCAAATCTGCAATTCTCTATGCAATTGATTCATCATCTGTCATGTGTGTAGCCTATGCTATATAGAGACTAGGGGTAATAAACTCTACAGGTACAACAAATTATTTCTCATAAACCAATTGAAGAGTATACATGTGTAGATTCTTCGTGGTAGTCCTGTAAGCCCACAAGACTGCTGGAATTCTATCATCCCAGTCTTCCCTATTTGCGCAACATACTTTTCTCATTCCTCTTTCCATAATTTTATTGAACCTCCACTGTATCGTTAGCTTGTGGATGGTAAGGAATTCTCTTATGGTGTTGTATAAGGAATTATGTTGTCAATGTTGCAATTGTGTTGTTGATAAAATGATTACCTTGATCACTGGTCAAGCTTCTAGGACATCCAAACTGAGTGATGACGTTCTCAAAGATAAATCTAGTAGTTGTATTTGTCGAACAATCTTGAAATTCCTCTGCTTCATCACATCTTGTGAGGTAATCAATTTCAGTAATTATGTATTTGTCCTTTGAGTGCTTAGTCGAGGGGCTAATCGGTCCAATAAAGTCCACAACCCACTTATTAAATTCTTGAAGTTCCATGACTGGCTGAAGGGGTAATTCATCCTTGTGTGACGACTTTCCTACTCTTTATCAAGTGTCACAAGATATAATATACTCTTTTACGTCTTTAAATAATGTAGCCCACCATAATCCAACTTGAAGTACTTTATGTGCAATAGATTTATCTCCAACATGTCGTCCTGAAACTCCACTGTGGCATTCCCACAGGATATCTTGCCTCTTGTGGTTCAATACACATCTCCTAAGTATGTTGTCTAACCCTAGTTTATAAAGTTGTCCCACAATTAGTTGATAGTCTACTAACGAACCACCATATGTCGTTTTTGGTTTGTGGAGTAATTTTTTGGGTAGGTCCCTGTACTGAGGAAGACAATAATGTCTTCAAGATACTTTGGGATGGCCTTAATTCAGAATAGGTCCACATATGGCAGTTGATCATCCACTGCTCCACAACTTTCACCTGACTCCAACTTGGAAAGGTGATCTAGACCTACATTTCATCTTCTTGGTTTGACAATTACTTCTAATGAAAAATCTTGAAAAAGTAGTAGCCACCTACAAATCCTTCCTTCAAGTATTGTTTTATTGACTAGGTACTTCAACGCAGAATGGTCTGTAAAAAAACTTAAAATGAGGACTAACAAGTAGTGTCTAAACTTTTGTAATGCATAAATCATAGCTAGACCTTCCCTTTCGGTAATTATGTAGTTTCATTCATCTTGTGAAATTTTTCTACTGGAAAAGTAGACAGGGTGGTCCATATTTCCTTCCTCTGGTTGCACTAAGATGACTCCCAGGGCAATGCCCGATGCATCCACATGTACATGGATTTCAATTTCCCAATTGGGAAATATCAAGATAGGTGTAATACTTATTTTTTCTTTGAGAATGTCAAATGATTTATCACACTCTAGTGTTCACCGAAATAATTCAGACTTCTTCAACAATATTTCTAGAGGTGAGGTGATAGTTGCATATCTTCTGATGAACCTATGGTAATATCATGTATGTCCTAGTGTAGAGTGCAACAGTTTAGCACTTGTAGGTGGCAGCATGTTTAGAGTGGCCACAACTTTAGATAGGTCTACCAAGACTCCTTCTCTGCATACAATATGGCCTAACAAATTTCCATGTCGTACACATAAAATGCACTTCCTTAGATTCAAAGATATATGCAATTCAAGAAATATATCAAACATTAACCAGAGTAGTCCTACATGGTAATTTAACAAGTTTTATATCGTCCAATCATCCATATAGAATTCTACAAACTTGTGGATGAACTCTCGAAATGATACTATTACGATCAGAGAGAAGAATGCAGGGGAATTATTTAAGCCAAAGGGCATTACGTAGTATGTGAATGATCCCCATTCAGTTATGAATGTGGTCTTATTCTTGTCTTCCTCTGCGATTTTGACTAGGTGATATTATGAGAATCTGTTTGTAAACAAATAAGATTCTTTTCCCGCAACCTGATCTAACACTTTGTCACTGAAAGGTGTTGAAAATGGATCATGCACACATGAAAAATTCAGACTTTTGTAATCCAAAGAGACCTGAATGTCTTATGTATCTTTCTTGCTCTGGATAACTATGGGACTAATCCACTCTGCTTCTTCGATTAGGAAAATAAGTCCTACCGCAAGCATTTTGTCTAGTTCCTTCTTGACCTTCTCTTTTATTTTAGGATTAAGTCGATATGGTCTGTGATTCACAGTTCTTGAGTCGGGTTTCAACTTGATTTTCATTTCTCCCATGGCTCCTTTTATACCTTTCATTTCTGAGAACATTTTCGGAAACAAGTCCTCATAGTCTCGCAACAGACTATGTACTTCATTCATAGTTTTCTCATCCCAATAATCTCCTATAGAAGCTATCTTAGGATTCTTTGTACTCCCTATATTAACTTTCTTCAACCTTAGTGGATGGTTATAGGAGCTACAGGTGTGACTAGGTACAATATCCTGAATCTCTCTACTACCTTTTGTTTCTTTTATGGTTAAGTTTCTAAGATCTTCCAAGTCATTGGGTTTTTCCAGGTCTTTATCAAATTTACAACAAGGTATAGATATCTTATTAGTTTCAAGATCCAGAATAGACTCAAGTAAATGAACATGGTCAACACATATTACTAGACTTGATCTCTTTTTGAAAATGTTAGTAAAAAACATTTCCCTGATTCTTTGAAGGAATGTGTTGATCTCAGGGGACTTACTTGTAAAGAAGAAGTCCTTGAAAATTTGGTCTTGTAGGGTCTGCCAATAGTTTGTTTATCTTTTGGTCTCCTTATGTATATACCAAGCCTTTTGGATTGGACCCAATGAATGGAGAAATACTTGAACCCGTAGGTGAGAGGGTACTTCTGCAACTCTCCACTTCTTTAAGCAATGCTCAATATGCACTTTAAGGTCATACCGTCCATCGAACAGTTGCGCATCTTAAAAATCGATATTAATCTCTTCTTTTAGTTGATCCCTACTTTGGAATCGACATTGGATGGATTGGTTGCATCTTTCCACTCCATAATCAAGGCTTTATGGGTGGCCCACCATCTAGCGAGGGTATCTGGCAAGGCTAAGTCAAGAGCATAGATCCTTTGATCTGTCACTATTTTCTCTTCCATGTTGGCAAGAAAACTATGTACCTCTGAGGTACCATCATAGGTCGAGTGTTCTCTGACCTCGGTTCCAATCCATCGTGTTTCTCTGATAGTTGTGCATTGTCTTGAGATTCGTTCGTATGAACCTTACTGCCAACTCTCAAATGATAATTATGAATCATTATTAGTAGACTATATGCTTCTCCAATGTACCGATCCATCTGCAGTGGGATTTATGTAATCTGGTCTTGCTCCTGCTGTTATGGTTTATAATTGGTCAAGATCATCTGACTCCATATTGTGGTCCATTGGTTCAATGTATCTAGGCCCTAAACATGGATCTAAGGGATAAACTACTTTTATCCCATCTTCTTCAAACGTCATTGTATCCTTCTTTAGATCAATGATAGCATTGTTTTTGTATTCCCAATAAATTACAAGTAGAGTAGGGTAGGGATCCTAATTATCTATCATGGTTTCAATTACCTCAAAATTGGTTGTGGTTTTAACTCCCGCAACATCTATTTCCTAATTTGCCATCCCTCCTACTAGGAAAATGCAGTACTAGTTTTCCATTATCTACTGGATGGGGGAATATACTAACTGAGGTTTTCCCAAAGATTCCCAAGTATTTTTGGGCATGATGTTAACATCAAATCCCAAATCTAGCATGGCATATTTGATTTCAAAATCATCTGGCTGGGCTTCTAACCTAAATTATTTTCATGTTCGCACCTTTCTTCTTTGTATTCTCTGGGTATTCTTCTAAGGGAGGTTAGTCCTTACTATGGATTTTGGGGTTCCCTCGTTTCCCAATATCACGTACAAGGTGTTGTGCAACTTATCTATAAGTTGGTCATCCCCTAGGATATCAAAGAACAATTGAAACCAGAGATTGATTACACTTTGAGACTACCCGGGGTGTCTCCTTGGAATTGCAGAGTTTTTCGGTGCCGGTGGTGAGGTAGGGGCTTGCGCAAGGTTAGGTTGAAAGGAGAATTTAGGGGGATTCTCCATTATCTTTGGAGTGGCGATACTCTTAAATATTTCTATTGCATCCTTGAAAAACAAATTTTGTTTCACAGGGTCATACTTATCATCCTTGGGAACAAATTTCTGAATCTTGGGATGACTGTCTGCATCTGCCCCAGTTTTTTCTCCTCCACGAGTAATTATGTTGATATTAGTTAGTTTTCCCTCGACCCCCTTTTTAATTCCAAGCTTATGAGATTAGTTCCTCATTGATGAACCCAATCTTTCCATTTCACGATTAGTATTGGGAAGTCTTCAATTGCGTTCCCATTATTTCTGCAGTGAGAGAACCATGGTCATCTTGGGTGAGGGAATTCTCTGGCCAAGTGACCTTGTTTGTTGTAGTTGTAACATTGGATCGTCCATCTTCCTCAATTTCTCCCTCCTCTGAATCTACCTCCAACCCCACCTCCCTGGCCTCTTCTAGGTCCTTGTGGTGTTTCATTTATTCTGAATGATGTCCGATCTAATCTATCAAAAAGCGCGTCCAACACTCTACATTGATTTGTAGCATCTGTCGTAGATGCACATAACTCACAATGTATTGTATTGGGAGAAGTCGTGTACTTCTTCATAATAGGAATCTACCTCGACGCATGCCCATGTGTCTGAAAAATCTCACAATACTCAGTTGGTTGAGATGTTTGAGTGCCTAGGAAGGTTTGGTATAGCCCTAGTATATGGAATGATGGAGTCACAGATACTTGTGAAACTCCTCCCGTTGGTGTTAGAGAGGGTCCCATCGGATTGTGAGGATGTCCCATTCCCCTCATGCGTGGACATTCATTTTCCAGATTCCCTTCTGCGTAGCATCATGTGCACCAAACCTAAGGTCGTCCTGGTCTTGGTATGGTTAATTNATCTATGCATATTCCACCTTTATGGCTTGACAGAACATTCAAATGAGTTATTGTAGCTACCATAAAGGGTATGAATGGATGGGATGTGTATGGCACATGGGATGTGATATAGTTTGGATTCGCCCTGCCTCTGACCACAATGGGGGTCCCCATCATATTTAATGACTTCATTTAATGTAATGGTGGCTCTTATGATATTGTGCATCTAAGTAATCATTTCTACCCAAAAGCAACACTTAGACTGAAAAAGAAGTATATGTCGTGGCACAACAATGCACACTCTAACGTTATTAACTGAATTAAATAAATTAAAGGAAATTAAAATCTAACTAATGTACATGATCCCTTGGACTGGAGCAATAGTCCTTTGGCTCAATCATGAGAAATATATGGTTTTAGGAAGGCGCCATTCACCCATCCTGGTCGAAGGATACCATCCACTTACGCTATCTTGAATACACCATAGTTTTAGATTTCCACAACTATGAATGGACCCAACCAATGCATGTGCAACTTACCTGGATGTTTTTGATAATGCCTGTCATAGATTAGTACCTTATCCCCTTGCACAAATATTGTAGCCTTAATGTGCCTGTCATGCCAAGATTTATGTCTAGCTTTCTCAACTGTCTGATGAAAATATGCTAGAAATCTTGCTTCCTCAAGTTCTTGCAAATCTGCAATTCTCTATGCAATTGATTCATCATCTGTCATGTGTGTAGCCTATGCTATATAGAGACTAGGGGTAATAAACTCTACAGGTACAACAAATTATTTCTCATAAACCAATTGAAGAGTATACATGTGTAGATTCTTCGTGGTAGTCCTGTAAGCCCACAAGACTGCTGGAATTCTATCATCCCAGTCTTCCCTATTTGCGCAACATACTTTTCTCATTCCTCTTTCCATAATTTTATTGAACCTCCACTGTATCGTTAGCTTGTGGATGGTAAGGAATTCTCTTATGGTGTTGTATAAGGAATTATGTTGTCAATGTTGCAATTGTGTTGTTGATAAAATGATTACCTTGATCACTGGTCAAGCTTCTAGGACATCCAAACTGAGTGATGACGTTCTCAAAGATAAATCTAGTAGTTGTATTTGTCGAACAATCTTGAAATTCCTCTGCTTCATCACATCTTGTGAGGTAATCAATTTCAGTAATTATGTATTTGTCCTTTGAGTGCTTAGTCGAGGGGCTAATCGGTCCAATAAAGTCCACAACCCACTTATTAAATTCTTGAAGTTCCATGACTGGCTGAAGGGGTAATTCATCCTTGTGTGACGACTTTCCTACTCTTTATCAAGTGTCACAAGATATAATATACTCTTTTACGTCTTTAAATAATGTAGCCCACCATAATCCAACTTGAAGTACTTTATGTGCAATAGATTTATCTCCAACATGTCGTCCTGAAACTCCACTGTGGCATTCCCACAGGATATCTTGCCTCTTGTGGTTCAATACACATCTCCTAAGTATGTTGTCTAACCCTAGTTTATAAAGTTGTCCCACAATTAGTTGATAGTCTACTAACGAACCACCATATGTCGTTTTTGGTTTGTGGAGTAATTTTTTGGGTAGGTCCCTGTACTGAGGAAGACAATAATGTCTTCAAGATACTTTGGGATGGCCTTAATTCAGAATAGGTCCACATATGGCAGTTGATCATCCACTGCTCCACAACTTTCACCTGACTCCAACTTGGAAAGGTGATCTAGACCTACATTTCATCTTCTTGGTTTGACAATTACTTCTAATGAAAAATCTTGAAAAAGTAGTAGCCACCTACAAATCCTTCCTTCAAGTATTGTTTTATTGACTAGGTACTTCAACGCAGAATGGTCTGTAAAAAAACTTAAAATGAGGACTAACAAGTAGTGTCTAAACTTTTGTAATGCATAAATCATAGCTAGACCTTCCCTTTCGGTAATTATGTAGTTTCATTCATCTTGTGAAATTTTTCTACTGGAAAAGTAGACAGGGTGGTCCATATTTCCTTCCTCTGGTTGCACTAAGATGACTCCCAGGGCAATGCCCGATGCATCCACATGTACATGGATTTCAATTTCCCAATTGGGAAATATCAAGATAGGTGTAATACTTATTTTTTCTTTGAGAATGTCAAATGATTTATCACACTCTAGTGTTCACCGAAATAATTCAGACTTCTTCAACAATATTTCTAGAGGTGAGGTGATAGTTGCATATCTTCTGATGAACCTATGGTAATATCATGTATGTCCTAGTGTAGAGTGCAACAGTTTAGCACTTGTAGGTGGCAGCATGTTTAGAGTGGCCACAACTTTAGATAGGTCTACCAAGACTCCTTCTCTGCATACAATATGGCCTAACAAATTTCCATGTCGTACACATAAAATGCACTTCCTTAGATTCAAAGATATATGCAATTCAAGAAATATATCAAACATTAACCAGAGTAGTCCTACATGGTAATTTAACAAGTTTTATATCGTCCAATCATCCATATAGAATTCTACAAACTTGTGGATGAACTCTCGAAATGATACTATTACGATCAGAGAGAAGAATGCAGGGGAATTATTTAAGCCAAAGGGCATTACGTAGTATGTGAATGATCCCCATTCAGTTATGAATGTGGTCTTATTCTTGTCTTCCTCTGCGATTTTGACTAGGTGATATTATGAGAATCTGTTTGTAAACAAATAAGATTCTTTTCCCGCAACCTGATCTAACACTTTGTCACTGAAAGGTGTTGAAAATGGATCATGCACACATGAAAAATTCAGACTTTTGTAATCCAAAGAGACCTGAATGTCTTATGTATCTTTCTTGCTCTGGATAACTATGGGACTAATCCACTCTGCTTCTTCGATTAGGAAAATAAGTCCTACCGCAAGCATTTTGTCTAGTTCCTTCTTGACCTTCTCTTTTATTTTAGGATTAAGTCGATATGGTCTGTGATTCACAGTTCTTGAGTCGGGTTTCAACTTGATTTTCATTTCTCCCATGGCTCCTTTTATACCTTTCATTTCTGAGAACATTTTCGGAAACAAGTCCTCATAGTCTCGCAACAGACTATGTACTTCATTCATAGTTTTCTCATCCCAATAATCTCCTATAGAAGCTATCTTAGGATTCTTTGTACTCCCTATATTAACTTTCTTCAACCTTAGTGGATGGTTATAGGAGCTACAGGTGTGACTAGGTACAATATCCTGAATCTCTCTACTACCTTTTGTTTCTTTTATGGTTAAGTTTCTAAGATCTTCCAAGTCATTGGGTTTTTCCAGGTCTTTATCAAATTTACAACAAGGTATAGATATCTTATTAGTTTCAAGATCCAGAATAGACTCAAGTAAATGAACATGGTCAACACATATTACTAGACTTGATCTCTTTTTGAAAATGTTAGTAAAAAACATTTCCCTGATTCTTTGAAGGAATGTGTTGATCTCAGGGGACTTACTTGTAAAGAAGAAGTCCTTGAAAATTTGGTCTTGTAGGGTCTGCCAATAGTTTGTTTATCTTTTGGTCTCCTTATGTATATACCAAGCCTTTTGGATTGGACCCAATGAATGGAGAAATACTTGAACCCGTAGGTGAGAGGGTACTTCTGCAACTCTCCACTTCTTTAAGCAATGCTCAATATGCACTTTAAGGTCATACCGTCCATCGAACAGTTGCGCATCTTAAAAATCGATATTAATCTCTTCTTTTAGTTGATCCCTACTTTGGAATCGACATTGGATGGATTGGTTGCATCTTTCCACTCCATAATCAAGGCTTTATGGGTGGCCCACCATCTAGCGAGGGTATCTGGCAAGGCTAAGTCAAGAGCATAGATCCTTTGATCTGTCACTATTTTCTCTTCCATGTTGGCAAGAAAACTATGTACCTCTGAGGTACCATCATAGGTCGAGTGTTCTCTGACCTCGGTTCCAATCCATCGTGTTTCTCTGATAGTTGTGCATTGTCTTGAGATTCGTTCGTATGAACCTTACTGCCAACTCTCAAATGATAATTATGAATCATTATTAGTAGACTATATGCTTCTCCAATGTACCGATCCATCTGCAGTGGGATTTATGTAATCTGGTCTTGCTCCTGCTGTTATGGTTTATAATTGGTCAAGATCATCTGACTCCATATTGTGGTCCACTGGTTCAATGTATCTAGGTCCTAAACATGAATCTAAGGGATAAACTACTTTTATCCCATCTTCTTCAAACGTCATTGTATCCTTCTTTAGATCAATGATAGCATTGTTTTTGTATTCCCAATAAATTCCAAGTAGAGTAGGGTAGGGATCCTAATTATCTATCATGGTTTCAATTACCTCAAAATTGGTTGTGGTTTTAACTCCCGCAACATCTATTTCCTAATTTTCCATCCCTCCTACTAGGAAAATGCAGTACTAGTTTTCCATTATCTACTGGATGGGGGAATATACTAACTGAGGTTTTCCCAAAGATTCCCAAGTATTTTTGGGCATTATGTTAACATCAAATCCCAAATCTAGCATGGCATATTTTATTTCAAAATCATCTAGCTGGGCTTCTAACCTAAATTATTTTCATGTTCGCACCTTTCTTCTTTGTATTCTCTGGGTATTCTTCTAAGGGAGGTTGGTCCTTACTATGGATTTTGGGGTTCCCTCGTTTCCCAATATCAGGTACAAGGTGTTGTGAAACTTATCTATAAGTTGGTCATCCCCTAGGATATCAAAGAAAAATTGAAACCAGAGATTGATTACACTTTGAGACTACCCGGGGTGTCTCCTTGGAATTGCAGAGTTTTTCGGTGCCGGTGGTGAGGTAGGGGCTTGCGCAAGGTTAGGTTGAAAGGAGAATTTAGGGGGATTCTCCATTATCTTTGGAGTGGCGATACTCTTAAATATTTCTATTGCATCCTTGAAAAACAAATTTTGTTTCACAGGGTCATACTTATCATCCTTGGGAACAAATTTCTGAATCTTGGGATGACTGTCTGCATCTGCCCCAGTTTTTTCTCCTCCACGAGTAATTATGTTGATATTAGTTAGTTTTCCCTCGACCCCCTTTTTAATTCCAAGCTTATGAGATTAGTTCCTCATTGATGAACCCAATCTTTCCATTTCACGATTAGTATTGGGAAGTCTTCAATTGCGTTCCCATTATTTCTGCAGTGAGAGAACCATGGTCATCTTGGGTGAGGGAATTCTCTGGCCAAGTGACCTTGTTTGTTGTAGTTGTAACATTGGATCGTCCATCTTCCTCAATTTCTCCCTCCTCTGAATCTACCTCCAACCCCACCTCCCTGGCCTCTTCTAGGTCCTTGTGGTGTTTCATTTATTCTGAATGATGTCCGATCTAATCTATCAAAAAGCGCGTCCAACACTCTACATTGATTTGTAGCATCTGTCGTAGATGCACATAACTCACAATGTATTGTATTGGGAGAAGTCGTGTACTTCTTCATAATAGGAATCTACCTCGACGCATGCCCATGTGTCTGAAAAATCTCACAATACTCAGTTGGTTGAGATGTTTGAGTGCCTAGGAAGGTTTGGTATAGCCCTAGTATATGGAATGATGGAGTCACAGATACTTGTGAAACTCCTCCCGTTGGTGTTAGAGAGGGTCCCATCGGATTGTGAGGATGTCCCATTCCCCTCATGCGTGGACATTCATTTTCCAGATTCCCTTCTGCGTAGCATCATGTGCACCAAACCTAAGGTCGTCCTGGTCTTGGTATGGTTAATT
>JZKD02S1236041.1:0-12358 GCA_000966675.3 Picea glauca | reverse complement strand
CTCCTCCTAAGCTCCTGTTATCTTTGAAAATTGAATAACAGGCACTAGATCCCTATGCTAGGCCCCTTACTTCATATGAACTTAGGCTATGACCCGGGGCTAGCCTCAAAAGGCGCTTCTAAACTCTAGGCTCTAGGTTTTTTCACTTCACCACTTGCCAACTCTTTTGGACTCCGAACTCACAAAGTCCAACTTCCATGAGAGGGATTGACGGTCCCTTTTCCTTTCACATATCAACAAACCACAACAATTTCAGGCTACTGTGGTTCGGTGAATTTTGAACAAACACCACGCAAATCGTCGAAAGTGAAAAACCTCTAAAGTATGTGATCTACTGACACTTGTCTAATTTTGATGGATGACTTGGATGAACAATGGAGCTTCGACCTTTGGGAGTTCTTGTTCCAACAACTTCACTTTATCCTAGAGTCACTTTCCTCTGAATTGGTAGAGTTCTTACCATGTGTACTCTTTCACGGATGGCTAGGATGACTTTGTGAGTTTGACCTTCGGTAGTCCTCTCACCTTCATGCTTCAAGATTCCTGAATGTGAGAAGTCTGAAGAAATTCCATGGTTATCCCCTGTGCAACTTCTCTCAATCTAACGACTATTGTAGCATACACCCAGATCCAATAGTGGGGACTTGGTTCCCTCTATGGACGTTCCTCCACTCTAGACTCAATCTAACCATCCATATTCACTCTGACAACTAATCCGATGATAACTATAGCTCCTCCTCCATTTTGGTTTCACTTTCCTTCTAGTGAAGTATTCTTCAATAAAATTCAAAGGCTACACCCTTGATATCCTCAAGCAAGGTTGTCTCCTTGGCATTTTCTTGCGCTCTTCCTCTTGAGCTTAAAATGATTAAAGTTCAAAGTGTCTCAACCCTTTTCCTCTCTAGATGGTTTCTCGTACCCTTCTGGCACCCATGCTCTTCTTCCTAAAAATGAAATTGAAAATAAGTTCTCTTGCACATGCTTTGCACTTTCTGCACACTTAGTACTTCTCCCGAAGTCTGCAACTTGGACTCTTCTCATCCTTATGCAATCTTTGCAGAGACTCTCTGTGCAATGGCACTATTCCTCCTAATATTTTCCTTCCTCGAATATCTAAGGGAATTGACCCTTCTGCACCCTTCAAATGGATATATGTACCCTCTTGGAAACTTTTTCTCAAGCACACATTACTGAGATTTCCAGAGTATTTAGTAACTCTGTGAGTGTCTTCTCTTTCGACACTTATCTCCTCAGAACTCAAACTGAGTTCACCTATGCACTCCTTGCATCTACTCAATGCCCTCCTGACAGATCTCTACAGAATCTTTAGCAATTTTGTTTCTCTATGCTTCATCTGCATAGTCTCCTCTCAAAGGTATTCAGTAACCTTGAGGCTCCTCTCCGATTCTGTAAACTATTCTTGTGTTCCCTCCTAGAACGTTCTACTCTAAACTCGAAGAAGATTCTAGTTACACATTCCTTGTGTTGGCTCATGGATTCCTCGACACTTTGTCATGTACTCCTTGAATTTAGCCTCAAAGAACCCAGAATAAGATCAACAAACCCATAGACAGATATGGAAGTATATCTATCACTTGTAGATGGAATCTAACATACATCTACAACATATATGAACACATAAACACATAGATCACCTTCAAATGCGTTCATCAAGAAACATTCACCACACATGAATTGATAAATAGGGAAATATGTTATTTTGTATTAATATCATAATGTCAATTAAAATACATGAGCTCTCCCTCCAACTCACCTAACTCTCATTAATTATATTGAATTACATTGAATGGCCATCTAGTCTGAATCAGATCTAGATCTCATCAGCTTGTCAGAGATTAAAGATGGCCTTATCTACAACCTGTACAAAGGCAGTAGCTCGGCTCTTCGAGCCTTACAAACATTAATTGAATTTAATTTTACATTTGAAATTTGAAAATGAGGGCAATATGAGAGGGATGGCGCCTCTCCCCTCCTTGAATGTGCATTGATGAGTTGGAATGTTGGCATGCTATTGAGGTGGAGCGATGTTCCTGCATCACATATACATAATGTTGACCATCTACACATTTTGTGTCACCGCCCATGACTGGAACCATCCTAGATATATATTAACCCAAGGTTTATTAAACACCAAGAGGGATCAAATGTGTGAAGGTGAAAGTCTCTTTTAGAGCGTAAAACTTGGGCAAAGGTTAAATATTTTCACCTCTAGAGATTTGATCCCTAGCTGAGCTTGGTAGATATGGGGTAAAGATGGATCTAGATTGGTCATTAATTAATAACACTAATAAATTGATATTAGTATTTTATAATATTATATGATAATATAAAAAACTATATATAAGTATTATATGAAATATAAATTATAAATTATAATAATAAAAATTAATATAAAACTTTATTAAATATAAATTAACAATTACATGTGAATTAAAGTTATTTATAATTTATAATATAACATTAAATTTGTATAATAATTAATGTACTTGTTATATGAAATATAAAATATAGATTATAGATTATCGTACTTGTTATCCCATAAATGAGCTAGTCCCAACTGACTCTCAATCTCCATCCATACTTAGTGAGTAAATGAGCAATCCAAAAAATATGCATGTTGGATTCATCATGCCTCTTAAAAACATAACACAAACTAGAACCATGATTTTTTCAAAAATAGAGTCTATATCAGGTCAAAACCTTCCCCTTTAACAACATCCAGAAGAAGAGAAGACCTTTCAATGGGACCCTAATCTTCCATAGTGTTGTGAACCACCAACAATTGGGATTTTCTCCCAAATCCTACATTTTCAAATAGCCAAGCTTTGTGATATACATGCCTCCTACATTATTGTAAGACTAAACTACTTTGTCTTCTAAATCAGTCAAGTGAATGTGTGGTTTGATCAGTTCAGATATGACTTTTTTCCAGTGGTGATTCTTTCTTAAATCCAAAGGAAGTTCCACAGTTGGCTGCCCGTATGTCTAGATAGATTAGCAAGCCACATCACTGATTCGATGAGTGTATAGTGTTCAATATTCTATAGGTGAGACACCATACCATCAGGAAAAGACATATTGTCATCATATGCCAACATTGCATCCTTCTCAATCCTAACCAATTCTCCTATACCTACTTTCCATGCAAAGAAATTCTTGATGATAGGAAAGGAAAGCGTGAGTTCCCAGCATTGGTTATATACAATTTGTGTACTTTTCCACCTTCTTCTTATCCAATCCAGTATACTATTTGAGGCAATTTACTTGTAAATAAAAATTATTTTCCAAAGACTATCTATGGTAAAAAATATCCAAAGAGATTATGTTCCCAATAACTTCCCAAAAATCCAAGTGTCCTTTAAGCCCCATCCCCACAAATTATGTGTTTTGATAAAGTGCAAAACGAAATACTTAGCTCTACCCTTCCATAAATAACTAAAATAGACTTTCTTGATACGATTAAGAATACCTTTCAGGATTAAAGCCAAAAGGTTCCAATATATTGAAATAGCCTCAAGCACAGATTTGATCAAAACAATCTACCACCTAGAGACATCCAATGATTGCACCAAAAATTGATTTTCCTCTCGATCCATGAGGGAATACATTTCCAATCAAAGAAACTGTAATTATTGGGTTTAAGAGAGAAACCCAAATATTCAATCTCATCATGAAATTGAAAATCCCCGAAATTCTTTGTCTAATACCATCAACCACTTTTGGGAAATAAATGGTTTATTTCGTGTTTTTTATCACCATACCTATAGCATCATATAAATACTCCAATATATCATTAAAACAAGGCCTTATGAAGCTACACAAAGACATAAAATCATCACTTCATCCACAAATAATAAATGAGTAAATCGTTCATTCATACTTAGTTTTATCCCTTGTACCTTGTTGGCTCTTTTAGCTTCTCCAATAGGCCTACTAAGGTCATCAACAATCAATAATAAAAGATATGGGGATAGAGGAATTCCTTTATGTAGTCCTTTAGTAGATTTAAAGAAAAGAGACCTTGATCCATTGAGGAGCACTGTAAAAGATATAGTGGTCACAGAACACATTATCCATTTTACTAGAAGCAATTTGAAATCAGTAGGTAGAAGTAGTAAATGAAGATAAAGCCATGATACAATCATAATATTTTGATAGGGCCATTTTGATGACCAATAAATGTTGTATTCATTCCCTTCTTAGTTGAGCCTATGGATTTGTGGATCAGTAGACCCTTTAAACACATGAACTATTCAAAGGAAATTGCATTGGAAAGAATAGGTTTAAGCTAGACTACTATTAGCTTAGATATAATTATATAAATATAGTTTCATAAAGAAATCAGCCGGAAATCATCAAGGTACTAGGAAAATCCATTTTAAGGATCATTGTTGTGAATGTAGAGTTGATATTGGTTGGGATTTTACCTAGATTTCTTCCACAACCCAAAGTAGATCATCCCAAAGAATATCACAAAAATCTTCAAAAAATTATGTTGTCCAATTGTGGCCTAGGGCTATTGTCCCTTTTGAAAGATGATATTGTTAAAACTCTAATCATAAGTTAGTTAGTTTACCTAACTATTTTACAGTTAGATGACAGTTATGTTCTTCTTGTATTATATATGTACGTCTATGTACATGATTATTTGAAGCATTGATGAATATAGAGTATGCATTTTCTACCAGTTTTTATTTATCTTTGTTCATCATGGTTTCTTGATTGCTTGAGTTATTTCCATTATGCTTCTGTTGTTTTCTTCATTATGAATCTAAGAGTGGTATCAGAGCATGATACTGATCTTATGGGTCTGGTAGTTTATCAGAACATTATAGTTCTTAGTGCCTAATAATATAATTGAATATCATGGTAGAAGAATTATGTCTTATTTATCTTCCCTATTTTGATAGTTATTTTACCTTTTGATTATTTTCTTCCTATCACGACCTACACTTGCAAGAATGTTGTTGGCTTATGCTATTGATGAATTTTGTGAATGCCAATTAGAAGGGCATATTTGAAAGAAGGAGAGTGCTTCTCAATGGTGAACCCTCGACCTAGTAATCGAAGTGAAGCATTATCAAAGTGGAGACAAGACAAGAAAGGTGACATGATCAGATTTCTTGTTGTTTGAAAATGCACAGGAATAGGAAGGCTTTGCTATGTTGAAACTAAAGTTGTTTTCCAGTCTATTTTGAAAGAAGGATCCAACGTAAGAGCTGAGGAATATTCAATATTATGCCTTCCTGATGCGATTTACGTGATGAATGGATTTGATATGCGTATGGTGCATATTAGAATTCAAACCTGCGATTTGAAGCACTGAATATTAAGGTTTGAAAATACCACCAATATGGATTCAAGGGACAAAATTGTCAAAGTGGAGGTCCCATTCAATTTTTTAATGATATTTATATATAGTTTTGAGCGTATTTATGATATGTAATAACAATTCAAATGAGATTCAATATTTTTTACATTGTTTTTAACAATACTACCGAATACCATTAACAAGGCATTTATTATTGAAATCCTTCCACCTTAGGATTTTTTTTTTTAGTGGGATCTATAATGTTGTGGTGGGTTTATAGGATGCCAGGCATGTTATTTCTAAATTGTTCATATTCCCTGGTTTGAGAGCCGCTTCAAGAAGGATTCCAGGCACGATATTACTAGATTTTTCCCCATTTAGAAAGCGGTGTTGGAACCAACAATGCAAGGTCATGAGATGAATGGTCGTGCCATGAAGGAACTGGAAAGAAACTCGTCACCTTTATCGATTGAAGGAAGAGGAGCGACAAAGTAAAACCCTAGCCACCATAGCCATAGTTGTTGAAAAGCATGAGAATCGAGAGCCTTGGTTTCATCCAACTAGAGTAGTGGCCCATGAAACTCTTCCTGGAGATTGAAAGATAGTGGAGGTTGTATGGTAAAGGTACCATTTTAATTTTTTCAGATTATTTGTATTAAACAGTTAAAATATCTGTTTTATGAGCTCATCAGATTCATGGGGATATAGAAGTCGTATTTCTGCTGGAGAATTTTGAGTAAATTTGAAAAATGATTCTTGAAAACAGTCTGAGAGTTTAGTTATTCGATTAGAAATGCAATGATAACAGTCTTTTTCCAATTGATCTAATAGCCTTCAGACAGACTGAAAATAATTGATACCTATATAGCCTCTCAGCCATTTGTCCTTGTGAAGCATGAATTTGCAATATCCACATTTTGAGATATTTTAGTCGAATTTGGGTGTCGCATGTGTAGCACCACCTTTCGGTTACCAAGGCTTAATTGCTCTTAAAAAAAAAAAAAAAAACTATAACACCACTTTGTACATAGCTCATACCAGCATTATAGTAATAACATGCATTTAATCAAGAGATACGGTTAAACTCATAGTAAACATAAGATTTACTGCTATAATCAACAATCGATAGCATTAAATTTTAATTGATATACACAGCAGAATACATGAATAAACATCATCTGATACTTATCTTCGAAATAGTGGTAGATTCCACCAACCACGTATAGGCCTTCCATGAATCTCCCAGCCTTAGACCACACTTCTCATCAGCTCAGCAGTGGGTCACCCCCGAGCTGGGACTAAGCTCCACCCCAAGGCAAGGAATCCTAGGCTAGGCTGAGATTATAGGGAAAACAACATAAAAAACCAGAAGGATTGTTCCCAAGATGCCATCTTACGCCCACTACTACCAGACTCTCATTCCACACATGCATGTTCCACCCAGGAGTATACACCTTCCCAAGCACAGTCCATCAGCACTAACCTCCCTCTCTAGGTCTCGGCAACAGGCTAAATCAGAAAGTCTCAGAGCCCAAAGCTGGTGCTGGACACTCTCTGGAAGAAACCACTTCCCAACAAACTCTCTCACCTGGAGAGAATTTCTCACAGGCCTGGCAACCTGCCTCTTCCAACAACAGTCACCTCCCTCACCTGGAGAGAGGTCATACATAGGCTCAATCACAAATTGCACTGTTCAGCAAGCCACGCCCAGTCTAGCTCTGTGTGGCCACCACAACCAACCAGAAAAACAAACATGGGATTCCCAAATAGGCTTAGCAATGGCGCAAAGTCTCATAGTGTTGTTTCTTGGGAACGTGTGACAAACAATCCATGCAGGGAATGAAACAGGTTCCATGGATCAGAATGGAGAGGGTGAACCCAGCCTTTTCAGAAATGAACATGGGCTTCTCAGCTTTCAGAACAGAGGATATACATGGTTTTTCAGAGCCAAAAACAGGCTTTTCAGCTCACAGGGAGGCACAAGGGTTCTCTGCAAATCTTGGGTCATTCGTACTGCTCAAAGTTGCGTACACGCTCAAGTAGTAGGGTGGACTGGGCGAGGAACCCCTCTCACGGCTCATCTTATCCATTTTATTCTCATGCACCAGGGTTGACACTTGTCACCCATGGGACTGCATGCGTTCCATCAGCATGCATTCCTTCCCATTTGGCAGTCCCTTGTTCTTCCCCAAGAGCTTAGGATAAAACATCACATTCAACATAATTCACATGGCTTTTTGGAATAATAATAAAATATTATTCCCAAGGCTTAAGACCCTAGGATTAGCCTTTAGGATCAACACTTAGGCCCTTTTTCTCACCTTCCATCCCCTAATTCCTTTCCCACTCTGTGGAAGCTCAGTTCCCCATCACTCATTCATTTTGGTCGGTCTGCACGCAACGATATTTATATTTTATTAATGTGTTGCATACATACAAGTACAAAATCAAGCCCTTGGCCTCCAACCCTTAGGCTCTCTAGCCTAACAATCACATAATCCCATTGGCTTATACAAAATTGGCTCACAAGCCTATAACACATACTTAAAATTCATTTCATACATCAGATTTATAACTGGGCTTGGCCTTGGGGACATTACAATCCCCCTCCCTTATTTATGCACTATCCTCAGTGCAACTTTACACAACATCTGCAAGATTTTCAAAAAATTTCAAAAAGATGCAGGTACTCTTCCNAAAAAAAAAAAAAATAACTATAACACCACTTTGTACATAGCTCATACCAGCATTATAGTAATAACATGCATTTAATCAAGAGATACAGTTAAACTCATAGTAAACATAAGATTTACTTCTATAATCAACAATCGATAGCATTAAATTTTAATTGATATACACAGCAGAATACATGAATAAACATCATCTGATACTTATCTTCGAAACAGTGGTAGATTCCACCAACCACGTATAGGCCTTCCATGAATCTCCCAGCCTTAGACCACACTTCTCATCAGCTCAGCAGTGGGTCACCCCCGAGCTAGGACTAAGCTCCACCCCAAGGCAAGGAATCCTAGGCTAGGCTGAGATTACAGGGAAAACAACATAAAAAACCAGAAGGATTGTTCCCAAGATGCCATCTTACGCCCACTACTACCAGAATCTCATTCCACACATGCATGTTCCACCCGGGAGTATACACCTTCCCAAGCACAGTCCATCAGCGCTAACCTCCCTCTCTAGGTCTCGGCAACAGGCTAAATCAGGAAGTCTCAGAGCCCAAAGATGGTGCTGGACACTCTCTGGAAGAAACCACTTCCCAACAAACTCTCTCACCTGGAGAGAATTGCTCACAGGCCTGGCAACCTGCCTCTTCCAACAACAGTCACCTCCCTCACCTGGAGAGAGGTCATACATAGGCTCAATCACAAATTTCACTGGTCAGCAAGCCACGCCCAGTCTAGCTCTGCGTGGCCACCACAACCAACCAGAAAAACAAACACAGGACTCCCAAATAGGCTTAGCAATGGCGCAAAGTCTCATAGTGTTGTTTCTTGGGAACGTGTGACAAACAATCCATGCAGGGAATGAAACAGGTTCCATGGATCAGAATGGAGAGGGTGAACCCAGCCTTTTCAGAAATGAACATGGGCTTCTCAGCTTTCAGAACAGAGGATATACATGGTTTTTCAGAGCCAAAAACAGGCTTTTCAGCTCACAGGGAGGCACAAGGGTTCTCTGCAAATCTTGGGTCATTCGTACTGCTCAAAGTTGCGTACACGCTCAAGTAGTAGGGTGGACTGGGCGAGGAACCCCTCTCACGGCTCATCTTATCCATTTTATTCTCATGCACCAGGGTTGACACTTGTCACCCATGGGACTGCATGCGTTCCATCAGCATGCATTCCTTCCCATTTGGCAGTCCCTTGTTCTTCCCCAAGAGCTTAGGATAAAACATCACATTCAACATAATTCACATGGCTTTTTGGAATAATAATAAAATATTATTCCCAAGGCTTAAGACCCTAGGATTAGCCTTTAGGATCAACACTTAGGCCCTTTTTCTCACCTTCCATCCCCTAATTCCTTTCCCACTCTGTGGAAGCTCAGTTCCCCATCACTCATTCATTTTGGTCGGTCTGCACGCAACGATATTTATATTTTATTAATGTGTTGCATACATACAAGTACAAAATCAAGCCCTTGGCCTCCAACCCTTAGGCTCTCTAGCCTAACAATCACATAATCCCATTGGCTTATACAAAATTGGCTCACAAGCCTATAACACATACTTAAAATTCATTTCATACATCAGATTTATAACTGGGCTTGGCCTTGGGGACATTACAATCCCCCTCCCTTATTTATGCACTATCCTCAGTGCAACTTTACACAACATCTGCAAGATTTTCAAAAAATTTCAAAAAGATGCAGGTACTCTTCCNCATCTTCAACGATGTATGATACCCATTATTGTAGGCGAATTCTACCAAATGCAGGTAGTCTTCCCACCTTGATGGTTTATCCATCACATACATTCTCAATATGTCTTCTATTACTTTGTTCACCCTTTCTGTCTGACCATCAGACATAGGATGATACATTGTACTAAAGTTTAGATTCATTCTGAATCCCTTGAACAGTCCTTTCCAAAAATTCGAGGTAAATTTTGGGTTCCTATCAGACACAATTGTCTTAGGAATTTCGTGCAAGCATGCCACTTCTTTTAAGAAGATATCAACAACATATGCTACCTTGTGATTGGTTTTCAGTGGAATAAAATGGGTAGCTTTTGTAAGCTTGTCCACCACCACCATGATTGAATCATGTTGCTTGCTTGTTCTTGGCAATCCTGTGATAAAATCCATTGTCACCACTTCCCATTTCCACTCAGGAATGGGTAAAGGCTGCAACAACCCTGCTGGGTGCCTATGGTTAGCCTCAACTTTCTGACACTCCATACATCTGGCGATGTATTTAGCGATTTATTTCTTCTGACCCGGCCAAAAGTAATGGATTTTGACTGCTGCCACAGTCTTCTGATATCCAGGATGTCCATCATAAGCCACATTATGCATGTCTTTTAGAATTTCCAGCTTCAATTCTTGGATGTTGGGTACATACACTCTGTTTTTATACAAAAGTAATCCATCAGTTCCCAAGGTGTAACTTCCCTGGATCTGTGGTCTCTCACATTGTTGTAGCTTTGCTATCAGACCTCTGTACTACAAATCAACATTTTCAACTTCCAAAATTCTATCCTTAATCTTAGTCCTGTACATGCTAATGGTTGTAGCATGTAATTCATGCACTTTTCTGCTAAGTGCATCAACCACTTTATTTTATTTCCCTTTGATATGCTTGATATCAAAGTCATATTCACATAGAAACTCCAGCCATCTGGTTTTCCTGGCATTTAAAGTCGGTTGATCAAATAAATACTTCAGACCGTTGTGGTCTATTCTTCATTCGAATCTCCTTCCCATGAGGTAATGTCTCCATTTCCTCAATGCTTGGACGATTTCTCCTAGCTCTAAATCGTGAGTGGCATGATTCCTTTCATTCTCTTTCAGCTTTCGGGACTTATAACAAATTACAAATCCCTCTTGGCTAAGAACTCCTCCCAGCCACTACTTACATGCATATATGCACACCACGGAATTCATATTTGGATCTACAATATTCAGGATTGGAGCGTTGGTTAGTAGTTGCTTTAATCATTGGAAACTGCTCTCACACTCTTCAGTCCACTAAAACTTCGTCTCCTTCCTTTGCAACGAAGTGATAGGGTGAGATATCTTTGAGAATCCAACTATAAACCTTCTGTAGTAGGCTACTAGACCCATAAAATATCTAACTTCTGCCACATTCCTTGGTACTGACCATTCTTGGATGGCCTCAACCTTTTCAGGATCCACAACGATCCCCTCTTCTGAAATAATATGTCCCAAGTAATGGATCTGCCTTTGATAAAATGAGCATTTTCTCAACTTGGCGTACAACTGGTGTTCTCTCAAAACTTGCAGCACCATACTCAGGATTTTCTCATGCTCTTCCTCTGACTTGGAATACACCAAGATGTCGTCCAGGAAGACTATGACAAACTTGACTAAATAGTCCCTGAATACACCATTCATTAAGCACATGAAAAAAATAGGTACGGATAAAACATCACATTCAACATAATTCACATGGATTTTTGGAATAATAATAAAATATTATTCCTAAGGCTTAAGCTCCTAGGCTCAACAGTTAGCCCCTTTTTCCCACCTTCCAACCCCTAATTCCTTGCCCACTCTGTGGAAGCTCAGTTCCCCATCGCTCATTCATCGTGGTCGGTCTGCACGCGACGATATTTATATTTTATTAATGTGTTGCATACATACAAGTACAAAATCATACCCTTGGCCTCCAACCCTTAGGCTCTCTGGCCTAACAATCACATAATCCCACCGGCTTATACAAACTTGGCTCACCAACCTATAACACATATTTACAATTCATTTTGTACATCAGATTTACAACTGGGCTCGGCCTTGGGGACATTACAATGTGCTTTCTTGGCAGATACCTTTAATGTCTTTAGGGTTTCGAATAAGATATTGTAATGTGTACTTTGGGTTTGAGCACAAGTCATCCATTCCTAATCTCTCTTGGAATATTTTCCATTAACCTTGAAACCCTACAAGGTGAAAACCAAGTGGAAAAGACCATTAGGATTAATAGGCCAAAGAAGATAATATTAAATTTTGAATTAATCAAGGTTTTGACCATGATTAAAGGAGTCTTATGTTTTAATAAGCATACTTTTTTATAAAATAAAAAAGGTGAAGGAATTATATGGGAGTTATAAGATTGAAAATTTATATGGAGGAGTTTTCTCCATTATTAGTGTACTTAAAGTTATAAGGGTGTTAAAGAGTGTTTGTAAATGTGTTATAAGGAGTTTTTGGAAGTTATAAGGCATCCTTGACCTACCCAAAATTGAATAAGGGGGTCTTAGGATCTTTGTGTTGGACACACCTACCACACTTAGAGGGGGGGTGAATGAGTGTGGGGCTCTTTTTC
>JZKD02S1236018.1:184932-206519 GCA_000966675.3 Picea glauca | reverse complement strand
TTCCGCAATGATATTGTAGAGTTTGTTTATATTCTGATCATGTGTCACCTTAGTTATGATGTCATGTGTTTTTGCATTGATATGAATTAGGTGATGTTGTTAATTTCTTATTTGTCTGAAAAAAATAAAAATAAAAATTCCTATTGAACTTCGCTATTCATAGACATAACGAAGGGGTCGTTACATAGGGGTTGGCAAAGTCAGCATGAGATTTAGAAATTTATAGAATATTATAAAATTGTACCAAGATTTATAGTAATTTATTTAATGCTATAACACTTTTTACATAAATAATAGTATAAACAATTATTTAAATTTGATTCAATATTATTTTTAATGTTTTAAAATGTAAATCTAGAATTTTGGAATTTAGATTTTATTTATGATAATAGAGGTTTGTACCTAGAAATTGATCTTTCTTGAGTCTACGAGTTAAAATGGATATATACTTGTACATACTATTTTATATTAATATTAATAAATAAACTATAAATTAAATTTATGATATCTATCTGATACTATTAATATTAAATATCGTATTCATTATTAATATGTGATAATGTTTTGTTAAATTTTATTCAATTAATTATTCAAATTTATTTTTATTTTTCATTTTTCATGTGTAGCTTTCCCTCATATAGATTTTGCACTCAACATTTCTGTCATATACATTTTGCACCCAAATGTGATAATGTTTTGTTAAATTTTATTCAATTAATTATTCACATTTATTTTTATTTTTCATTATTACAATTCTAGACTAACGAAGTTCACATTTATAGTCATCTTATGTATCACTAGTTCGAACAACCGCAACATGAGATTTAATAATTTATAGAATATTATAACATTGTACTAAGATTCATAAATTAAATTAATGATATCTATTCTATAATATTAATATTAAATATGGTATTCATTATTAATATGTGATAATTTTTTGTTAAATTTTATTCAATTAATTATTCATATTCATATTTATTTTTCATTTTTCATTTTTAGCTTGTTGCATGAAATACATTTTGCACCCAACAATTCTGGCATATACATGAAAATGAGTAATTGATAGAATAGTATAACAATGTATCAAGATTTATAGTAAGTTATATAATGCTATAACACTTTTTACTTAAATAGTAGTATAAAAAATTATTTAAATTTTATTCAATATTATTTTTAACGTTTTTAAATGTAAATTTGAAATTTTGGAATTTTGAATTTGTTTATGATAATAAAGGTTTGTACCTAGAAATTGATCATTCTTGACTCTAGAGTTAAAATGGATATATACTTGTATATACTATTTTATATTAATATTAATAAATAAACTATAAATTAAATATATGATATCTTTCCTAAAATATTAATATTAAATATTGTATTCATTATTAATATGTGATAATGTTTTGTTAAATTTTATTCAATTAATTATTCAAAATTATTTTTATTTTTCATGTCCATCATGTTCCATGATACACACATGATACACACGTTAAGTAAACATTTAAGGCTCCAAGCCCTATTAAGTAAACATTTAAGGTTGTCAGAATCGTCCAAAGGCCTCACACTGTGTAGACATTTAAGAAAGAATGTGTGTGGCAGGATTTAAGTACGTTAAGTACTTAATAATAATAAAAAATAGACAAACCTTGGATACGCTAGCATATCAAACATTACGATAAATTTATCTATCATAAAATGCTAAGACAAACATTTGAACTAATGCTAGCATTAATCCACCTTCAAGCAATGCATAAAAAAATATATGATTCAAAAAGTCCGTATATGATCAAAAAGTTTGGATATGCTAACATATAAAACATTGGGAATAGTGAAGCCGACAATAAGATCTCCAATGTGTTATCCAATCAGATCATGACATATATGGTACTTTTTATTGTATAAAAATCAATGTTTTTTGTTCTCTAATTCCAACATTAGATATTATGCAAATATTTGTGGTCAAAGGAAAAAATTAATATGAGGTCAACAAATTATCGATTGCTATAATCCCTCTATGCCTATGACAATGACTAATAAGATTATATAATCTTAAACTACAACAATAATAAACAACCATCAATCAATTTAAAACAATATAATAAATAAATAAGTGTTTAATAAATCTTAAAGTAATAAATAAATAATTTTTAGTAATCTTAAACTATTACAATAATAATAATAATAATTTATTTTGAAAGTTACCGCAAAACCATACATCAAATTGATGTATGAGGTATACATATCCTACCCTTCTAGATTTGAACATGTGATTTTTTAGGAGAAAACATCATTAAACAATAAACAATCATCAAACAATTTAAAACACAAATAAGTTAAAACAATCTTAAACTCCAACACTAATAACTAAACTTAATATTTTTTTTTAAATAATAAAAAACCATAATTATAGGAATCATCATCCTAAATTTTGACATCCACTTGCCCAATGCACTTAATAAGTAATTAATGAATGATTTAATGAAACAAATTAACATTTAATTTTACAACCCACATGCACAAGATTAAAAAAGTTGACATTTAATTTTACAACCCACATGCTCAAGATTCAAAAGTAAATTAAAGACACGATCAATGATTCATGCTTCAACGCACATGCTCAAGATTCAAAAAATTAACATTTAATTTTAAACCCACATGATAAAGATTCAAAACTAAATTAAGGACATGATCAATGATTCATGCTTCCACTAACTTAAGGAACCGATCAATGATTCATGCTTTCCATCTCAACATTCTTTTCATAACGAAGGACTCGAATCTCACGGAGTATTATAAAAATCCCCCCCACACAAAAAAAAAAATATAACCCTTTAGCCTCTATGTCAACGACCAAAATGTAACATAAATTAAATAGAATTCATATACTATCATCATACCACACATCCATCCATCTAATTAAGGAATCAAATGAGTCTCTACCATTTTATTTAAAGAAGGTGAAGGGGATTCTACAAATTTATCATTTACCATTTTATTTAAAGAAGGTGAAGGGGATTCTATAAATTTATCATTTTTCTTTTATAAGTTACAATTTTTTTTTATGATTATTTAAAGAAGGTGAAAGGGATTCTACAAATTTATTATTTTTCTTTCATAAGTTACAAGTTAGATGATGATGATGATGACGACGACAACATACATCCATCTAATTAATGAATCAAAGGAGTCTCTACCATTTTATTTAAATAAGGTGAAGGGATTCTACAAATTTATCATTTTTCTTTTACAAATTACAAGTTAGATGATGATGATGATGATGATGATGATGATATTCACACATCCACCCATCTAAAGGAATCAAATGTGTCTCTACAATTTTATTTAAAGAAGGTGAAGGGGATTCTACAAATTTATCATTTTTCTTTTACAAGTTACAATATATGATGATGATGATGATGAAGATGACGACGAAGAAAAAGATGATGAGGAAGACGACGACGACAATGACAACGACGATGATGATGATGACAACGATGACAAGGACGACGATGTCAACAACAAAACCAAACTCTAAGACTGAATTGCATATTAATAATCCAATGATAGTGTTGATGGTGACACTAACCTCTGTGACCAAATTGGATATTAATAGTCTAAAATATTAAATAACAACAATAATAATAAAATTAAAATAATATATTAGGAAAAATAAAAATGTTAATCACTTTATTAAAGTTTAGGTTGTTAAGTTTTTATTTTTAAATAGTTAATATTTATGAGTTATCTTTTAGAAAAATGAGAAATAATTAAAAATAAAAAAGCTATTATTAAGGATAGATACTAGAATTATAATAATAAATACAAATTTATGACAATCTGAATGTTGTTTTGGAATTTTAGTGGTTTTCCATGGTGCAAAGGTCTTATGTTAAGTTGGACCCCAAGTGATATTGATATTATTATTTTAGTTGAAAATTGAGAGCATGAAGAGTATAAGGTCCCTAACATAGAAGGTTTTTTCTTATGGTCAGCATGGAACACGAGATTCTATCATGCAGGGATTATGTAACCTACCCACCCCTTAGGTTCTCTTAAAGGGGTGGGGTATCTAAACTTTTATTTTCCTTATCCATCTCAATACCTCCTTTCAAGGGAACCATTGTCTTTTGCTCATCAAGATATTTCTAACCATATCAAAATTCCTCTTGATCCAAGATTCTTGATCAAAATTTATGGCCCTTTAACAATTTTATTGACAATAACATGCCCATACACTGCCACATGGAAGGTGACATGGAATCACACGAGAAGGCTATGTGTCAACATATGTGGAAAGTATGCAGCGTGGTAGGTTACGTTCCACGGCACTGGGGTGCAACACCTTCCACCCTTATAATCTTATTAAGTTAATTAATCATTACATTATAATACCATGTCTTAGGATTTTATTTATTTAGTCCACATTATTACTAATTAATCCTAATTAATTTAATACCCCATGTATTAACATTTTTGCTTAATATATTTCACTAGATCGGTAAATATAGAGAGTTTACTTTCCTTTTTTCTCTCAGAGTCCCATCATCCCGATAGGTTTATTATTTATGTTTCATTTAACCTGACCCTGGGTGTCTCACTTTCCCAACCATGCCATTTTACCATTCTGTGAGCTTCGATATTATAGTGGGGGATTAATGATAATATTATATATATTATAATTCATCGGGGGTTTATTAAATTGATTGATAATATGTTTTTACCAACTTATCATATGTACCTTCCTTTGCCAACTCTCGGTTCCTGATAGTATGGTGGTGTTGGGTGGATATTTCTTTCACTTCTTGGTCTGACTCAATTTCAAATCTCAACGATTTTCCAACAAACCCCTCTAAAACTATCGTCCCTCCTTGTAAACCAGAAGGAAACATTGTGCATAGAATGCACCGCACAGTCTCACCTGAGATATATTTATGGGGGACTGCAATGCTCAAGTGCTTGTAGTCTAGGAATGAGTGGGGACTGAGTGGGGATCTTGGAGTGTATTCTATATTTCTTTATGTATTAATTTTTTTATTGATTCAAGTATTTCTAATATTCCTTCATCTATTTCCTTATGCGTGCATGTTAATACATCTATCTTAACCATTCATTCATAAACTAATCATTGGAAGAAAGTAACCATTCAAGAAACATCACACAGAACACAAGTTTTACTGTGGTTCACCCCCTCCTGGGCTATGTCCACAAAGATTTGGCTTCTATTCTCTCTTATTTAGTCTACTGCAAAATATGGCGCTACGTGCATTACACATTCAATCATACAATCATGATGAGGTTAAGGAACCTCTGTAAGGAGGACTAGATCACACCAAGCTCCTCATCCTGTGAACTAACCCTCAAAATCTTGCTTACTTGACTCTTCTACAACCTTATCACAATAATAACCGAACATCTTCAACAACGAACCAAACCTTCGCCAATGAAATTACAACAACTGAACTCCTAACGTAGATCTCCTAGTTTCTTATTTATACTATTTTACAGGCTTATATGTGTTACAATATTGATAAAAAACCCTAACCCTAACATGGTTAGACTTGCTTGCCTCCTCGCCACACGGCATTTCCTCTTGCATGCTACTTTTCCTTCTTTTTCTACATGCTTATTTCTTGCCACTCATTTCACGTGCTCCAAAATTAGTTATTCCCTTCCAAAAATAGGTCTTTCTTTAAAATAGGCCTATGCCCAACATGTGGATTTAATGTTATTATTTTATTATATGATTTCACTCGCTCTCGGGTATTTCACTTATTACACACACATCCCCTCTCCAACTCTTGGTGTTGGATACTTTGATGGGGTATACTATTATTATTATTATTTTAAAATATGTTTGCACCAACCTCTAGTATATCGTTCATCACATGCACCTTCGTTTCTCCACCTCCATTCAATAATTTGGAAAAACTATTTCATTTCCCACAAAACGGAATTTCCAAGATTCTCCACTCACATGGAAATAATATAATTACATGGTTTATAATATAAAACTTCCACCTCTTAATATTCAGACTTATTAAGAAAATAAATGGTAATTTTGAATAATTACCAAGAGTTACCAACCTCCTTTCACCATGCAAATATAAAAATAAATGGTAATTTTGAATAATTACCAGGAGTTACGAACCTCCTTTAACCATGCAAATTTGTCTCAGGAGATCATATTGAAATATATATATATATATATATTTGAGTTTCTTTATGGAAAATTAAAACTCTTGTGTATAAAACTTTCCATAGCAAAAATTCTAATTCTTACCATTTATTAATAAGCTCCATAAATTAAATACAAAAGGTATGATTCTTGATTTCATTTTATTTCACACATTCCTCATGTTAAATACCTTATCCTTTCAACTATATAGCCTAAGATTATGAGACCAAAGTTATGGTAAATATTTCATTCCATGACTCCCTTGTCAAGCTTATTATGTTGGCTAGAATCTAAGGGATTTTACCCATGCTTCCAAAGATTGTTTAGCATTTAACTAAGACTTCCAAAAAGGTATTAAGGCTTGACCATTAACCATGATAGGTCACCTCCTAGAACTAATCTACAATTTCAGTATTAAAATGAGAAACACTCATCTAACAGAAATTATACATTCTTATCTTTAGATGCTCTATGAATACTTTAACATCATATTCTTCACTACTAATATATAATATTTATTCATGAAAATGGGATGCAAATTCCCAACCATCCCTCTTCTCTTACTCATAGTTACAATAATTACTTACAACCACCTTTAAAAATAGAGACAGTCGGAGGGAAATCAATATAATATATTTTTCATGACTCAGTTCAGATTTTACAATCAACCAAGAAAATGGGGAAACAATTTCACTACTTCAACAAAATATTAAATTCTTCACATGTTCGAAACATAAATTCCATAGATAAAGGAAATTCTCATGGAATATACAAAACACTGAAAAACTTATCTGATAATTTAAGATAGATCTGTGTCCATATGGCTATCACTTTTACTCAACTTGTTGTTTTCCTTAACATACCCATTGTGATATTGATCCCAATCATTAATTAACAAGAGTTATCGAGGTCTCCTCTTCCTTCCAATCACTCACCTTCCAAGCTTAGGCATCCCCTTCTCTTCTATATAGTCCCTCGAGCTATCCATCTTTTCTTCCAAGGATTTCCCACACAAAAATAGTTTCAAATATTTCAACGAGTCTTACAACCAAGGAGTCCCTCAGGATCACTCTATTGAGGCATCCCTTCGGCTTGTTTTAACATAACACAACCATATCTATGGAAATAATGGCATATCAAAGGGTCTTCATGTCACAATAGTGGCCTTTTACATTCTTTCCCATCTTGACAACCATTATCTATCCCTCCATGAAAGATATGTAATCTCACTTGTGTCACATGTGTTAGAAAAACAGGACCGCGAAGCAATAAAATAAAACAAATGAAAAAAAAAACACTGAAGACACACAATACAAGAGAGACACAGATTTACGTGGTTCACCCAGTGTGGGCTACGTCCACCAGAGAAATTGTCAGGTCCTTCCTTTTTATTATCCAACAAATGAAGGGATACAACCTACAACAAAACCCACTGTAACTTCCTCTTCTTTCTCTCATAGTCTCCTCTCTCAGAATACAATATTCATCATCATCCCTAGCCGCAATACATTTCCCTCATAAAAGAGGGTTGCCTTCTAGGGAAAAAAAAACCTAACATAATCTCTACCGTTAGATCTGCGACCTTATAATGAATGGTCCATATTTACAATGAAATTACAATATACTTTTACAAGGCAATTTTTTCTTCAGGGGCTTCGCCCGCGAACCCCCGTTGGGGGCCCGCTTTCCCTCAAACCCCCCAGCTGGGGGGATGGACCCCCCGGACCCCGCAGAGGGGGTACCCCCCCCTCTGCACTCCCCCACGTGGAAGAGTGTACATACTTCTGGGGTGTAAATACTTCATGGGGTATAAACACGACTGAAAGCAAGGACCTCTGAATCAGGAAGATAATCAGGATCCACAACCAACAACATGCATATAGTAATTTGCGAGATACTATCATCAATTTCAATCAAGATTTTCTTTCAAATATTCCACTCAAAGATTTCCATTTAACTTATCCATTTTCATATCTATTCCATATAGGAACCATATTCACAAGTATGAGACTTCTATCTCATAGTCATTTGGCTCTTTTATAATCAATAAGCATGGGTCTTTCTTATGGACTTATATTTCTACCATATTCAATACTATTCTTCCTCCAAGTTCAATCTTCAAATAGCCAAACAAATTGTTATTTTCTCATGAACACATGTTTTCATTGCATAATTGCAGTGGCTCACAAGAAACTTTAAGAATTGTGCATACTAACAATTAAATAACCTCTATAAATCTATTCGGTGACATGAATTAAAAGTAATTGCCATTCCTTACACATGGATTATTTCAGGATACCCAACTTTTAAAAATGCAATCAATTATCATATACCACTAAACTAATGTGCCAATATCCATGGCCACGTTTACACACAATGTACCCTTGCATTGATTTTAGATTACCATATTTTATGTTAAGCACTTTTGTTGATAATGAGAGGGGGGTGAATCTGTGTCAAGTACAATTTAAAACCTTTTTCAACTTATACTTAAACCATTCAACTATATCCAATGATAAATAAACAATAGTATAAGAGTTACACCAATATACCACAATACACCATGCACAATATATGAGAAATAATCAATAGTTATTGTTCAAGGGAAGTAATGACTTCCAAAGGTAGCTACAACTTCCAAATGTAAAGGGAGGGATAAACCTCCAAAAGGAAGATACAATCCTCCAATATCAATAGAGATTTAAACTCTCCATCATTTCCCCTTCCTTCCACCCAAGAATATATGAGAGATAATACAACTTTACATTAAATCATCATCATCAACCAATCATCACATAGAACCTAATAATGCTTCCTGAGACTTCAATTTATGCAATTCTTCAATTCTTGGAGTACTCTGATCCTGTAGATAATTACTCAATGTATTCTCTAAAACTCCTCCAATTTTCACTCCTTGAATCCTCTCCAAAAATAGGTTATAGAAATAATGGTAGACTTTATTCAATTCTGGTCGATTCACGAGAGTTAAATTGCACATAATGCCCCACATTAAATAATTAACATCCAATTCTGAAACTTGTGCACAGAAAACTAAAGTCCGTAATCTTTCCAATGAAATTTGTCCCACTTAATTTGGATTCTCGAGGAAGAATTTATGTTTGTTTTACGCGGAACACATGTTTATTGACTAGCTTCAGGACTAGTCACAAACCCTACCTTCCACAGAGTGTATCTCCATAATTATAGCGAATCAAGAGTGGAAATTTTTACCAGAGGTACCTTGATATGTCTTCTCAATACCATAGTTATTTCACCATATGAATCGTTCTAGAAAAAAGTTATAGCAAAAATGGTAAGATGACCTTAAAATAACATACCTTAGAACACATCACCAAAATACTTCATCCTCCCTTCAAATCCGGACTTCTTTTCTTCTTATTTCCTTTGAAATTCAACTTATATCAAATGAATGTATAATGATGTTTATTTATACCATTTATGTCACTTTCTTTTAACATTAGGGAAGACCTGACACTTTCTTATTTTGTAATTCTTTTCTTTAATTATCTTCAGAGCCTGCATGTACTTCCTTCTTCAATTCACTTTGTCATCTTCAAAAATTCATTTCTCCTCAACCATGAGGATCCACGTGATGTGTCACATACCACCAAAAACAACATGATGTATACTATCCATCCATGGGTGTTGTATCTTCATGTGCATTTTCCTTCATGTCCAAATACCTTCATCAATATTGCGGTCCAAAACCCATGACTAGGGTTGACATCAATGACAACAACACATCTTCCAACAATCTCCCCCTTTGTCATTGATTGAAGCATGACTAGGGTTGAAATCAATGACAACAACTAATCTTCTAATAATATCCCCCTTTGTCATTGATGGAAACACTCATGCTCTCCATATCATCATGATCCCAATTTCACTCCCCCTTTGACATCAATGGCAAAGGGTATGGCTTCTCCCCTTGAGTTTAATGGAAAAAGGTAACCTTATTCTTTGGTGATGCTCCCCCTAAACATGTAGCCCTCAATAATACTTCATCCTTATTTTTGGTCTTTGGGACTTTTTCTTCCTTGGAATCCTTTTTTGTGGCTTATTTCTTCTCTCTCTTCTTCATGTCTAGGATGCATATGTTGTTCGGTCTTTTTGTTGTATTTGCAACCAATCTTTCTGAGTTATTTTCTCTGATTTTACATTTTCGGGAATCAAACATAAGAGTGTATCCTTGATCACACATTTTACTAAAACTAAGTAGATTATGATTCAAGTCTTCAACCGATAGAACATTCTTTACTTTTACATTTTTTCTTCCAAGCTCTACTACACCTTATACAAGTATTTTGGCAGATGAGTCATCTCCAAATGAAACATTGCCACCCTTTCTCTTCAAGATGATGAATTTTTCTTGATCCCCTGTCATCTGTGAATAACATCCACTATCTATGTACCATTCATCTTCTTCTTTACATTCTTCAGCGGTCAATGTTATTCGACAATCTTCATTGTTTGGAATCTCTTTCCTTCTCCATATTGTGGTTGGCATAGGGACATATTCATTCATATATCTGCAATCATGTGCTTTTTGACCAAGATAATTACATTTGTAGCATGCAATATTTTTGTCCATCAATGGGGAAAATGAATTATAACTTCTGTTGGAAAATCCATGATTATTTCCATATCTTCTATTTACACTATTCATGTTTCTTGCGTATTTTTTCCTTTCATTGATTCTGCAATTAATTGCCTTATGTCCAAAAAAATTTCAAGTATAACAATGAGCAAGAAAGAAATTTTGATACCTTGGAGTAAGTGGGATTCTTTGTGATGTAGTCCATATAGGTTCATGATCTATTCTTCTATAGTTTCTTTCATACTGATTGAAGCTTCTTTGATTCCTAAAGGTAGGAGGTCTTCTTGGATATTAATCTCTTTTGTAATCATTCATTCTTTCTAGTATCCTGGTCCACTTCTCATCAACTATCTGTGTAGGTATTTCTTCAACCTTCTTGTTGGTATTTGCATCTTCTTTGTATGAAGTTTCACCCATGCATCCAAGATGTGTTAAGTATTTTAGCACTTGAGAGTTTCTTAAGCTCTTCCTCAATGAGACAACTTCTTATTCAAGTTTCTCACAATCTTTTTGTTTCTTCATCATTTGGACATTCCTTACTTCTCCTATTCTTCTTTCTTCTTCGAGTAGAGTTTTCAAGGAAATGGTTTCTTCTCTTAGTTTCTCAAAGTCTTCTAATTGTTTCATCAAGATTACAACTGTCTTTTCACAACTACCCAATTCAATTCTTAGTTTTCTTTGCATGTCTTTGAGCTTGCTATTTTCAATCTCAACATGCTTCAATTTTTTAAGATTCTCATCTTCTTGTTGAATAATTTTTTCTTCATGATTTTCTTCTTATTCATTGGAATTTTCTTCTTCAGTGTCAATTCTTTCAATCCTTGGATGAGGACATTCAAATTCAACATGACCTACTCCTTCACAATTAAAGAAAAAGAACTGACCTCTATTCTCTTCTTTGAAATCTGAGATGTTGTAATTTGTTTCAACTTCTTCTTCTTATTCTTCTTCTTCTGTGTCTTCCCTTACATAAAGGTCTTGTAGCTTGTCCCAAAGCTCTTTTGATGATGCACATGATCCCACCATAGATTTCACTGAATCTGTCAATCCATCCAGGATGGTATCTATTGCCAATTTGTTGTTCCTTTTTGCTTCCTTCTGAGCTGGAGTCTTTGGTTTCTTCAAAGAATTATATTCTAAAGAAACTGAGAACCAAACATCTACCCCAAGAGATTTCAAGTAAGTTTCCATTCTATTACTCCAGTATTCAAAATTGATTCCATCAAATGGTGGAATCCCATTTGGAATGTTGTCTTCCATTTCTTCTTAGGATCTTCCTTCCAGTGGTTAAACTGTACTGAAGGTCACTCGCTCTGATACCAATTGTTGATACTGAGAGGGGGGTGAATCATTATCAAGTACAATTTAAAACCTTTTTCATCTTATACTTAAACCATTAAACTATATCCAATGAGCAATGAACAATAGAAAAGAGTTACACCAATATACCACAATACACCATGCACAATATATGAGAAATAATCAATAGTTATTGTTCAAGGGAAGTAATGACTTCCAAAGGTAGCTACAGATTCCAAATGTAAAGGGAGGGATAAATATCCAAGAGGAAGATACAATACTCCAATATCAAGAAAGAGTTGAACTCTCCATCCTTTTCCCTTCCTTCCACCCAAGAATGTATGAGAGATAATAAAACTTTACATTAAATCATCACCATCAACCAATCATCACATAGAACCAGATAATGCTTCTTGAGACTTCTTTGATTTCTACAATTCTTCAATTCTTGGAGTACTCTGATCCTGCAGATAATATTACTCAATGTATTATCTGAAACTCCTCCAATTTTCACTCCTTGAATTCTCTCCAAAAAGAGGTTATAGAAAGAATGGTAGACTTTATTCAATTATGGTCTATTCAGGAGAGTGAACTTGCATAGAATGCCCCATTCTCAATAATTAACATCCGATTCTGAAACTTGCACACATGAAACTAAAGTCCGTACTCTTTCCAGTGAAATTTGTCCCACTTTATTTGGATTCTCTATGAATAAATTATGATTGTTTTACCCGGAACACCTATTTATTGACTAGCTTCAGGACTGGTCGCAAACCCTATCTTCCACAGAGTGTATCTCCATAATTATAGCGAATAAAGAGAGGATATTTTTACCATAGGTACCTTGATATGTCTTCTCAATACCATAGCGATTTCACCATCTGAATCGTTCTAGAAAAAATGTTATAGCAAAAATGGTAAGATGACCTGAAAATAATATACCTTAGAACACATCGCCAAAAGACTTCATCCTCCCTTGAAATTCAGCCTTCTTTTCTTCTTATTTCCTTTGAAATTAAACTTATATCAAATGAATGTATAATGATATTTATTTATACCATTTATTTCACTTTCTTTTAACATTAGGGCCGACCTGACACTTTCTTATTTTGTAATTCTTTTCTTTAATTATCTTCAGGGCCTACATGTACTTCCTTCTTCAACTCACTTTGTCATCTTCAAAAATTCATTTCTCCTCAACCATGAGGATCCACATGATGTGCCACATAGCACCAAAAACAACATGATGTATACTATCCATCCATGGGTGTTGCATCTACATGTGCATTTTCCTTCATGTCCAAATACCTTCATCAATCTTGTAGTCCAAAACCCATGACTAGAGTTGACATCAATGACACCAACCAATCTTCCAATAACTTTTCCATGGTGCATTGGAACTTAGCCAACCTTTCACCTCATGGATTATTTATTCACATTCATTATTGCAACAATATTGTTATTCCTGCATTAATCTAATCATTAACTAAAATCAACATACATTATATGAAATTAAAAATTCATATGAATTCTTTCCAACATTCTTTCTTTGTTTGAAATTAGGTTACCAATATTCCTGGCCACCCAATCCTTTCTTTACCATGGTTATAATTATGTTGGAATATTGGAAGGTCCTCCTTCCATAATGGGTATTCCAATACATTTCCTCTTTCATACAACATGCATCTCCTCAATACATTTAACCAATTTGTTTCTTATGAGGACTTTTGTTCTCAATCATTCATGATTGGTATATGGATTTTGTTGGCTATGTGTTATATTCTTTTCACAAGTAGTAGTGTCTGTGTTGTGTCGACTGCACATGGGGGTTTGAGGGGGTGATACTAGGCCCCCCCTTAAGGGGTGAAATCCCCTCCTGCGGAGATTTGGGGGAAGTGCCCTCGAGATTTTTTTTTTGCCTCATGAAACATGTCACATTTTTGGGGAGTTTTTCGACATATGGTTTTCTATTTTTGGTTAAGGAATTAGGGTTTTTGACTAATTCAGGTCATTGGGTTAGGTTTTTGGATGCCATTGGATCCTATATGTATATTGTATTGTAAACAATGTAACACTATGAATGAATATAGAATATGCTAGTTTTCCTGGTTTGGGTTTCCAGGGGAAAAATCTTTGTGTAATGTTTGTATTTGTCATTGTATCTTTTCTGTTCTTTTATTGAAAATCTATTTGCAATAAATATTGTATAAGGTTAAAATCTACACATTCATGATAAATTTGTTCATTAATTTCTTGTAAGGACTTGAATCATGCTTGACTGCCAAAGGTTCCTCCCTCTATCATTCAATTTATTTTCTTGAATCTTACCCTACTTGGGTATAAATGAAACACGATAGTCAAATAAATTCACATGCATATCATCAATATATCAAACATTTTAGAATGGATTCTTACCCAATCCTTTTCAAACCTCATACCACATAGGCCTGAAATATTTTATAATTTTTCCAGCAACCAACACCCTTTTTAATATTACCTCATCAATGGTGCTTCATGGGAGCTCCTAAGGTCCCTTATTAAATTATTTCATTGTATTCATAATCTACTCTAGGTTCTGCACCATTGGAATTTCTCCTTCCCCAACAACTCCAATCCTTTCCTACATAGAACATATATCATTGAATATAAATTTATATCAACTGTCATAGAAAATCAAAATCCATGTATCATAGCATTTAATTTAGTAAAAAAAAAATTAGATATGTCCTAGCATATATATGTGCACTTTACCACATTATCCTCAATGTTCTCACTAGTGCAATTGTAAAATATTTCAGTTGTTTAAGTATCCTACAACTATCAATGTTATCATGTTTGAATCATTTACACATGACTAGCATCTTAGTTTCCTCGTCCCAAATAAACCCAATAAACACCAAGAAATGATATAAGGGATTCTCCCCTTTCTAACTCCTTTACACAATATGGAACCTTCAACTCAACTGAATTATTTCCAAGGCCTTGGTGCCTTTGCATAACATGGATTTAAAAATATCATTCATTTAAACATATTTATTAAAAAAAATCCTTCGATTTCACAACTATTATTTTAAAGCACAAAACTCTATTAAAAAAATTGGATTTTTAGAGTGAGGAAAGTGTTCCTCCTTTTCTCCTTATTTGCTTCTGCAATCTATACGCTTTGGGATATACCTGCTCCATTCCTTAAGCAATATCACTCAAGTTCATCTTCACCTTTCATGGATGTAACCAATACATTACAACATCAAGATTTAACTCACTATTAAATCTCAATGTAGTACCTCTATACACCTTAACCATAAATGGAATCGACCTGATTAATCATTTACTTGCATGTATTCACACATGCATTATATTTAAAATGTAATCCATGATTCTTATATAAACAAGATTTACAACTCACTATCTATTTTTTCCAGTAGTCAAACACTTATGTGGCTCTATCCTCCTAACATATCTCTTTACATAGTTCCCCCACACGGAACTTCTTCAACATGAAACGTTCCTTGTTGCATATTCCTTAGTATATGAAATAAACTCAACCCTAAGTTGGCCTCAGCTTCATCATTTTAGAGATTTACCTAATATTTCATAAGGAATATAAGCATGCATTCTTATTATTAGTTTCAGTGTACACATTCACACATGCACATTATTCTATCATCTTGCATCCACAATGCACTTAATAAATTCATTATCATAATGTGTGTGCCTACCATTGACACACTTTACAATTTCACATGCATATTTATTTGATAATCGTTTTATTCATGATTGTTCAAAATCATTCTCAGGAAAAAATTTAAAGGTAGATTCATATCGGCTTCTGTTCATTAAAAAAAGCATTATTGCTCATTTTCTTTCTTACAACATTTTCTATTTTCACTTTCTGAGGAATGGAGCACAAACTCAAGATATTATTAAAAAAAAAACAAATAGACTCTTTAAAATATAGTCAATTATGTATCCATAGAATTATCCAATCGGGCAAGTACAAATCTTACCTCATAACTCACTTGTTCCTACTTTCCTTCATAACAGACAATCGTATATTGCATTCACACCATGCACTCAAGATCTCTCTCTCTCTCTCTCTCTCTCTCTCTCTCTCTCTCTCTCTCTCTCTCTCTCTCTCACACACACACACACACACACACACACATATCATGCATGTGCATCACTTGCATATTTTTATATCATTCATTCAAATTGATTTGAACTTAATATCAACCTTCTCTGATAAGAGCTTACAATCAATCACATGCCAAGTCTCACAGGTATATTCATAATTATGTTTCCCTCTTTACATGGAAACAACCAACAAGGGATCACTCGTGATCACCTTCTACAAAATCATTCCACAATTCAAAAAATACAAATAGGTAATTACAACATTACCCAGGGCTAGAAGATAGTAATTCTAACCTCTCTTTAGGCCTAAAACCATTCTCAATCAACAAAATTTTAATGGGGAAATTCCTTACTTAATTTCCCTCTCACCGCTACTTGAGAATATTAAGACATACCTATATGGATATCATCCACATATATAGGTCAATCTAAACCATGGTCATCTAGAAATTACCAAGAACTTTCTTTACCCGACTTTAGATCAAATTTTCATTAATAATTCTACTGCATCCTCATAAGGTTATATGAAATATCAATATCATCATTTTTATTCATGTTGTTAACTCCCCTACTGATATAAGGTCATCATTGTCCAAAATGACTATCAACGTACCATAATTTACAACCAATCACGGGTTATAATAAGTATTTATGCATGTTATATACCTTCTTAATCATTTACATATTACAACTTATCCCGTGTACCAAGCATTTTACCCATGCATACAATTAATATGTATTAGATTGTCTTCCTTTTCATTCACATGCATAGACATGCTTTTAGGTTAATAGGTATATACACTTTCTTAATAAAACCATGAGCTTGATAATTTCTCATAAGCTCATATCACTTTACCTCTTTTATGAAGGTTAGCTCTAGTCCAAAGGACTAATTTTTCTTTTTCTTAAATACATTATCCCAACTACATGTTTCAATCATTATAGGTGAAGTACATTGACCTTACAATTTTCCATCAGTCCTCTGATCATGAGGAATTATACATACATGGTTTAGTATTTTATCTAAGAATCAATTAATAATTCTATCAGATACTCATAAGGTTATATGCAATCAATATCATCATTTTTATTCATGTTGTTAACTCCCCTACTGATATAAGGTCATCATTGTCCAAAATGACCATCAACAGACCATACTTTACAACCAATCACGGGTTATAATAAGTATTTATGCATGTTACATACCTTCTTAATCATTTCCATATTACAACTTATCTCATGTACCAAGCATTTTACCCATGCCTACAATGCATATATATTTCAGTTGTCTGTCTTTGCATTCACATGCATAGACATGCTTTTAGGTTAATAGGTACATACATTTTCTTAATACAACCATGAGCTTAATAATTGATCCTAATCTCATATCACTTTACCTCTTTTACGAAGGTTAGCTCCAATCAAAAGGACTTATTTTTCTTTTTCTTAAATAGATTACCCTAGCTACATGTTTCAATCATTATAGGTCAAGTACATTGACCTTACAATTTTCCATCAGTCTTGTAATCATGAGGAATTATACATACAAGTTTTAGTATTTGATTTAAGAATCAATTAAGAATTCTACCGCATCCTTATAAGGTTATATGAAATATCAATATCATCATTTTTATTCATGTTGTTAACTCCCCTACTGATATAAGGTCATCATTGTCCAAAATGACCATCGATGTAACATACTTTACAACCAATCACAGGTTATAATAAGTATTTATGCATGTTATATACCTTCTTAATCATTTCCATATTACAACTTATCATGTGTACCAAGAATTTTACCCATGCCTACAATGCATATGTATTTCAGTTGTCTGCCTTTGCATTCACATGCATATGCATGATTTTAGGTTAATAGGTATATATGTTTTCTTAATACAACCATGAGCTTAATAATTTCTCATAATATCATATAACTTTACCTCTTTTATGAAGGTTATCTCCAATCCAAAGAACTTATTTTTCTTTTGCTTAAATAGATCATCCCAGCTACATGTTTCAATCATTATAGGTCAAGTACATTGACCTTACAATTTTCCATCAGTCCTATGATAATGAGGAATTATACTTGCATGGTTTAGTATTTTATTTAAGAATCAATTAATAATTCTACCACATCCTCATAAGGTTATATGCAATATCAATATCATTATTTTTATTCATGTTGTTAACTCCCCTACTAATACAAGGTCATCATTGTCCAAAATGACCATCAACGTACCATACTTTACAAAAAATCATGGGTTATAATGAGTATGTATGCATGTTATATACCTTCTTAATAATTTCCATATTACAACTTGTCCCATGTACCAATCATTTTACCCATGCCTACAATGCATATGTATTTTAGTTGTTCGGCTTTGCATTCACATGCATAGACATGCTTTTAGGTTAATAGGTATATAAATTTTCTTAATACAACCATGATCTTAATAATTGTTCATAAGCTCATATCACTATACTTCTTTTATGAAGGTTAGCTATTTACTACTAAAATCATGCAAATCTTTACTACTATTTAGGGAAAATCCACCATTTCTGGTGTTTACCTTTGGACATTGTTTCACTAAGTAAATTTAGGTAAGAATTATAATTCTTACCATGTCTTAATAAGGAATAAATTAAATACAGAACACATAATTATTGGTTTCATTTTAATTCACACATTCCTCATATTAAATACCTTATCCTCTCAACTATATAGCCTAGGATTATGAGACCAAAGTTATGGTCAATCTTTCATTCCAGGACTCCCTTGTCAAGCTTATTATGTTGGCACGAAGCTAAGGGCTCTCACCCATGCTTCCAAATATTAATTAGAATTTAACTAATACTTCCAAAAAGGTCTTAAGTATTGACCATTAACCATGAACATGCCACCTCCCAGAATAGATCTACAATTGCAGTATTAAAGTGAGAAACACTCATTTAAAATAAATTATGCATTCTTATATTCATATGTTCTATGAAGACTTTAACAACTTAGTCTTCACCACTAACACATCATATTTATTCATGAAAATGGGATACAAACACCCAACCATCACTTTGTTCTTACATGTAGTTACAATAATTACTTACAACAACCTTTAAAAATATGGAGAATTAGAGGGAAATCAACCTAATATATTTTTCATGACTCAGTTCATATTTTACAATCAACCAAGCACATGGGAAACAATTTCACTACTTGAATAGAATATTACATTATTCACATATCTAAAAAATAAATTCCATAGCATCAAGGAACATATCATGGCATATACAAAAAAATGAAACACTTATCTAAGAATTTAAGATAGATTGGAAAACATTGATGGGTGAGCCTCTTTCCACCCATCCATAGGAATAAATATTTTTTTTCTATCCTTGTAGTTGGCCACCCCCTATCTATAATATGATGCAATGAGGTAAAACCATCACTCAATAAAAGAGGTAAATATATGAAGGCTACTCTCCTTCATCAACATAAATTACTAAGAAAGGGGGGATACTCTTAACTCAGGGAGTCATAATATTTAGCTTGCAAAAATAAAACCCAAAAATTTGCAGCCCTGTTTATCAGCTTGATTTATAAACTATTCCTCATTATTTCTTACTCAAAACACTGAGAACTTGAATCCATGCATTTTGATATGAACCAAAGGAGTTTTCCAAACATTCTCTTCTCTATGTTCTGGGTTAGATGCCACCCTCCGACCTCTCTAATTTCGTGGGTCAATTTTCCTCAAATTCAAGGTCATTTCATAAATCTCCATATGGGTGCTTTTCTTCCCATGCTCCCAAGGCAATGAAGTTTTGGTACAACCCCCCTTTTCTTTCTCATAATTATGAGAAGTTGACAGTTCAACTACCAACTTCCTTCTTTAACTAAAATTATAGGAAAAATGGGCAATCTAGGGTTTGTTTGAATATTAAATTGGAAAGGAAATTTCCTCACCATTTACCTCTCATGGAATCATTTTCTGTGTAAGTGCTCCACCCATTAGCATTATCTTTTCATTATCATTAAAAATAATTTTTTCATTTTTTTTTTCATCATGGTCCAGACATTAAACATACTAGCCATGACTCATGGTGACATTTAGACATATATTTACATATTGGGGAAAACTAGGTGTTACATATTAGAGGCACAGAATGTTATATAAAAAAGAACATTTCTCCTCACATTAAGCTTCATAATGTAGAACCTCTCAATCAATACATTTGGATAGAAATACTATACATCAATGCTAAGAATATTTATATAGAAATTTGTTATTTTGCACCTATTAATTATACTTATGATAAGAAAAAATAATCTAGATAAAAAATGCCCCTGTAATACCCTAGAACAAGATATTTATAGTCTAAGAAATCCAAGTAATATCCTCTTGTTAGGAGACTTTAATGCTAGAACTGCAACTAACCAAGATATTATTTTAAGCAATGTAATGTACCCAACCTCCAACTTGGGTCATTATACTTCTAATAACGACCAAATAAAACTATGATACCAATATTAATCATATAAAAATGCACAACACAACATTCAAGATCATGCAACTTTCCATAACAATTAAAACAATGAATGCAATTAATTCAAACATGAAAAAAAACAATCAAATACACATATTAGCATTCAATCACACGAAACACAAATGAAAATGCATCATTTACCCACAACATGAAACAATAAATAAACCAAGAATCAAAGTGAAATGCACAACAATTTATCTATGCATTTAACATAAATAAACATAGGGGATAAAAACACTTATCTTAATAAGAATGTGAAACTCATTGCAAAGGAAAAATTTCCTCCCAACCACAGACTTGTTGCTCCATTTTTCAATAGGAAGTCATCCCCGAGTTGGGGCTATGAATCCACAAAATATAGTGGTTCCTAAGAATGACTATTGTCCCCTATCAACAACTAATTCCTACAACCACTCCAATCCACCATCTCTCTTTCCCATCAACCCGCACAACCCAAGGAATGGGATCCCCTTTTCTTCCATACAGTCCCATAGGATATCCCACTTCCCTCCAAGGACCCACAAAAAGTTGGATAGGAAAACTCTCTACCAGGGACTCCAGGAATCTACAACTACAACATGAATTCTCAAAACAACAAATCACTTTGTTCCTTGATTTTTTTTGCAAAAAAATATTACTCACAAGTCTATAGCCTATATCTCCATGAAATTATAGCTCCAAAAAGTTTTTATACATTCCCACTATGGTTGTCTTCAAGATTTTTCATTGAGAACTCTCTTGTTGTCCAAACATCTACATGTAAAAACTGCTCTTTTTTTCCCATACAAATTTCCTTTTTTCTGATGCATGTTAACT
>JZKD02S1236018.1:170320-180375 GCA_000966675.3 Picea glauca | reverse complement strand
TTAGGCCATTAAAACCTCCTAGTCTCCTATATATACCAAGGAGACATTTTCATTTTGGATCATCTTGTACTTGAACATTTAAGTGGGGTAAAAGGAGGTTTCCCCCTCGAAGAGGTTTATTATCTGATATTATCTCTTTTTCAAGGCGTTGAGTACTTTTCTTGAAGTTTTTCTATGCTATATTGATGTTTGGTTCTTAACATTAACTCTCCCAATTCCCAAGGCTGATTATACACAGTATCCATGCTATAAATAAATATGTGAGGTGACTTCACATTGTTGGACATATTGTCATTGATATGTTGTCATTGATGTCAGCAGTCGATGTCATTATGATGTGATGATTTGTTGTTATGATGAATTGACAGTGTTGATGTCAACAATATATCAGTCAGTAGTGAATTTCAAACAATATGTAGATATCATAAGTGTAATATCAAGAGGAGGAGTGAACAATATGAATAGATTAATGCTCAACAGGGAAAATGTAGTATAAAAGAAATTCATGATTATTGTCAATCACGATAGGATCAACAATGTTCCTATGATCAAAGCTCAGGAGAATTAGCGAATTCATGATTATTGTTGATCAATATTGAATAAAAAATGTTCCTATGATCAAAGCTCGGGAGAATTAGTAACTGACTATCGGTGCATAAAAGAGTGCAAAAACAATTATTAAAGCTTAGAAGGAAAAGCGTAAGCTCGGAGTGAAAAGTCTCAGCAGTCGTATGATCAGAGTGAGAAGACTCAGCAGTCATCTGATCAAGATCTTGACCATGTTGATCATATAACTATAACAAACATCCGTCATATGAGTGACTGTGGGCTTGAGGACCATTGGAGGTTCATGATCGTCGATCTGTAAGCCAGATCAATGGAAGGGATAAATTGTGAAGATCGGAAGGAGAATTAAACGACTCTCTAGTTCCAATCCCAGAATTGACCTAGATCGTCAGATCTCATAGATCCAAGGATCTACAACTGTGGTTGATCCAAAAAATGATGAGATTAAGCCAGATTAAATCGATACTGTTGATGTGCAATTTCTAGATCAACGACAGGGAAAAATTGCATAGTTTGGGTGACAGTTTAAATCACTCACAAGTTGTGGTTTTGCAATCATCCATGATCATGGATCTGCTTCAATAATCTGAACAACTGTTGGATCACTTTTGAGTGGAAGGGCAGGATAAGTAGGGAAAAATGATTTAGAATTCGATTATGAGAATTCCCATCAACTATCAGATCACTTTCGAGTGGAAGGACAGGATAATCTATCAAAGCTACATCGCAGAAAGATTGAGTCATCAATATAAGACCTTGATCAATGAACAAAAGTCGCTTCGTGTCTAAACTTGCGAGGAGGTCTCTCTCCAGAAAGTCTGATATTTGAAATTCCCGAAATGAGAATCTTCATTAGTCATTGGATCATTCTGATTGGAAGGATAGGATAAGCTAGTAGAGTAGCACCATAAAAAGATCGATTTGTTGATCCAAGATCTAGATTGAAAGAACATTTTTCACTTTGGGTATAAATATGCGAGGAGTTTATGCTCCAGAAACTTTGAGATTTGAAACACCTGAAGCCCAGAAATCCGAAATAAATAAGAACTGTCGGATTTGGAGGAAATACAAGGACCATTGGATTAGGGTTGTTAGTTAGTAGACCATGTCAACAAGGACACTTAGCATACCACGTCATCATGAATAAGTTAGCAAGACTACATCAGCAAGGACACATGGCACAATCAGACAATGAAAAGTGTCAAGTTGATTCAACATTTTAGGTACGTGCAAATCAAAAATTTGAGTGACACGTGGCAGCTTCTCGAATCGTGACATGTCATCAAGTGATGAAAGTAGGTTACATCCCTCCGGGATTTTTTCTTCGGGAGCTTTACCACCAACACTCGCCAAAAGTCCTGAAGTCTTGAATGCTGAAGACCCAAAGTGGACATGAGACGTTCAATATGAAGATCACTTCAAGATCATTCTCATCTGTTGATCTACTATATTGTATAGATAATGTAAGAGAAAGTGTTGACCAACAGCAAGCGGTCTGCGCCGTTTATGACTTACTCAGCAGGTGACCACTCCGTAGGAAAGAATGGGTTGAGATCTGAAATCTTCAAAGTTCGAAGACCCGAAGTAAATGGTGGCCATCCATCTGGACACTTGATTAAGTCCTAGCCATCAGATTTAGCATTGAAAAGATGAGTGTAAGGATCAAATTTTACCGTTGATCTAGTTTCATGAAATAAACCATCCGATCTAGATTCAGAAGTTTTGAAAAGTTGAAAACCTGAAGTTTCGAAGTGCGAATTTTTGTCAACCGTCCATCTCATCATAGGATTCGTGACCGTTGATTTGATTAGCACTCAAGCACTACTTTCACCTAGCTTCTCGTCACCATTGTTGATCATATGAAATAACAAATAAAGGAAAAAGATAATACATCGCTTAAATTGATAAGCCCATGGTTCTACGCCTGTGATCATATGAGTTGAAGGAATCACCTCGTATAGGTTTCATTTGATAGTGAGTTACACCAGAACAATACAATGATCGAATATTATCAAGTTGGTGAAACAAGAATGTAGAAGAAGCATGAGTATGATATAATGAGTTGATCCATGTATTTGATCAACTCATGAGGAAAAACGAATCGATACACAGTCATCATTAAAAGATAGTTAAAACATGAAAACATGAATAAAGAATAAAAAGGAAAATGATATTAACTAAAGTTTAAGATTATCATTTTAAATGAAAAGGTACAATGGTTCAAATATGAAAAGACACAATGATTCAAATTCAGACCATTTGGAAGACTATATAAACAAAAGGAATGGTGAGAAGACAGTGTAGTTGAATTTGTTGAAGTATATATATTTCTATATAATTCATTGACTGAAAGTTCATTCTATCAGGTTGGTGCTTGTTTACAAGATAGGTCTTGTATGAGGATTGGATTCCTCACATCTTAGTTGGATCTAAGATCAACAAGTTGGGACTTGTTATGAGGGTTGGATTCCTCATTTCTCAGTTGGATCTAAGAACTACAAGATGGGTCTTGTAACAAAGAGATGGGTCTCTCATAATTGTATGAAGATGATATTCAAAGATTGATATTATGTATTCATTCAAGTTATTTAATAAATAAAGTATTTATTATTATATATATATTGATTGAGAAAATGAAATAAATATTTGTTGTTTAATTAATTTATGGAAAGTGGAAAATTGTCCAATGTTTTTGTGACACTGATTCTCCCCCCACCCACCCCCCCCCTCTTAGTGTCAAGTACCCATTTCAACAATTGGTATCAAAGAAGGTTCCTTCAACACAATTTAAAAACTGAAGGTAGATCCATAAAAAATGGGTGGACAGATTGCTATCTCCACAAATGAAGATCCCTTATTTAATGGAGAAGATTATTTATCATGGAGGGAAAATATGAAAAGATATCTGAAGCAAGAGGATTTGGAGTTTGGGATTCCATAGTAAGTAAGCCCTGGCACTTAACTACTTCAAAGAGAAAATCCAAAACTGCAAAGGAAACAAAGAGAAACAATTAAGTATCCTTAAAAGCAATTTAGGATCGATTGTCAAACCAATTCAAAGAAAAGATGAAGCACTACAAATATGCCAAAGAATTATGGCTTCAACTAGAAAATAATTATCAGAATGAAACACAAAAAGAAGAGAAATCCAATGAAAGCAGGGAACAAGACTCTAATGAAGATGATTCTTGTCAGAATAAATAACAAGACTCTAATGAAGAGGATTCTTATCATAGTAAAGAACAAAACTCAGAAGAAGAGAGTTCTTATCAAGATAATGAAGAAGATAAAGAAAAAGAAAATTTCAATCAGATTTAAGAGCATAGTTCATGGAAAAATACTTCTAATCTTAATGAAATATAGGATTCGATCTCAACCAATAGTAAATAAGACGACCTCATCAAGGAATTGAGGAATACCTCAGTTTTCATAAAAGAAAAATTACATTATATTAAATTTGATGTTGAAGCTGTTATAAAAGAGATTCGTTTGGAACCAACAAATTATATGTATATTAAAGTTCCTATGGAGGCTCTTTAAAGTCTTGAGTACACAACCTTGTGCACTCTAGAAGAGTTGGATAAACTCCAATAGAAATATATGATACTACTTCAAAAGTTAGATCATTCTAACCATGAAAAGTTTAAACAGAGAGTTCAGTTAGAAGAAAAAGTAGAGGAGATTGAGAAATTGAAGAATGAAATCAGTCAGGAAAAATAAGAATCGTGTCATAAGCTAGAAGAAGAAGTTGTGAAACTTAGAAAGGAGGTTGAGACGTTAAACACTCAACTTGAGGAAATTAAAGAAAGTAAAGAATACCTAAAAATCTAGTTAACAAGGAAAGAAAATTCTTACCACGTGTTGGAATTGGAAATCATCAATTCCAAAAAGATAAATGAAAGTACTAATGCAGATCTAATAACTCAAATTAAAGAAGCTAAGAAAATGGAATAATCCCAGAAGATCCAAATAACCAAAAAGGAAGAATCATGCCATATGCTTGAATTAGAAAACATCAACCTCAAAAGTATTCAGCTATAATATGAGGAAGAAATCAAAGTATTGAAAACTAAAGTTTTTGATATAACAAAAGATATCGAAGAATTGAAGACATATGAAAAAACTATTAAATGCAAAGAAGTCTTGGATGAGACAAAGAAATTGTCATAAATCTAAAGACTCAACTTGAACATGCTAAAGAAGTGGAAGAAGTCCTAAAGATTGAGTTGACTAAAAAGGAAGAATTATGTCACATGTTGAAGTTAGAAATAATCAATCTCAAAAAGATGAATGAAAAGACAAACAAGATTGTCAATTTCCAGAATAGCTCAGCTATCCTAGATAAGATTTGGAAGATCCATAGATCAGTTGATGACAAAACTGGCCTTGGATACAATAAGAAAGAAGACAACTATAGAAGTAAAAAGGAAGAAGAAAATCAAATGAGAGATCCTTCAAGCCAAAATAAAATCAAGAATGGAAACGCCTTTAATGGATACCGATTTTCTTATCATAGCTTTGGACATAACTCAATGGACTACAAGAAACTAGAGAAAGGATATACAAGAAAATCCCAAAACTCAATTATATGTTGGAGATGTAATTTTGTTGGGCACACAACAAAATTTTGTCATACAATAAGATGTTACAACTGTGATAAGTTTGGGCACAAATCCCAAAACTGCAAGAATACCAAAAATCAATATTTGAACAAGTCATTCAAGACAATGACAAATCCTAATAAAAGTTGGAAGAAGAAAGGAGATGATAAATCTCCAAAAACACAATTAGAAAGAGAAGATCCAAAAAGTAGAATATCTCACAGAAAGATATGGAGAAGAAGTATCATTCAACAAAGATCAATTGATAGCAAAATTGGCATTTAAATCAATTAGTATAATTCCTCAATTGATATTCCTATGAAATATCAAAGAAGAATAAGAAGCATATCAAAAATATCAGTAATATTCATACTCTTGTTCTATTTGACAAAGGGAAATCAATAAAAACTCAAGAGGAGTATTTTGGTTATTAAATAAGAATTTAATTAGATTAAGTTTTGAAAAGACTCGATCACTACAAAAATTTGTATCAAGAAGACTACTTATTTAAACTCAACAATCCCAATAAACTAAGATAATAAATTAGTAAATTAATAGGGGAAGAGACCTTGTTAGGAATAGCTACCCTTTCAGAAACAAAGGGGGAGAGAAGTCAGAAGCAGAGAGAGATCATATTGGCAGGGGGAGTCATTTAATTATTGCGGGAAAAACATGATTCCAGATGGATTTACCTAAGTTCATATTCTGGCCAACAACATGTTAACAAACAAATGTTGATTATAAGGGGAGAAACCATTTTCCATTGATGTCAAAAGGGGAGAGTAACTTCATAGAGAAATTCATAGACAAAAGCATCATCACGGGGGGGGGGGGGGGGGTTTTTGTATGAAGTTAGTATGTTTCCCTCAATGACAAAGGGGGAGATTGTTGGACATATTGTCATTGATATGTTGTCGTTGATGTCAATAGTCGATGTCATTATGATGTGATGATTTGTTCTTATGATGAATTGACTGTGTTGATGTCAACAATATATCAGTCAGTAGTGAATGACAAAAATTATGTAGAGATCGAAAGCATAAGCTCAGGAAGAGGATTGAACAGTATGCAGAGATGAATGTTCAGTAGGGAAAATGCAGTACAAAAGAAAATCATGACTATTGTTGATCACGATAGGATCAACATTGTTCCTATGATCAAAGCTCAAGAGAATTAGCGAATTCATGTTTATTTGTTGATCACGATTGAATCAACAATGTTCCTATGATCAAAGCTCAGGAGAATTAGTGACTAACTATCAGTGCATAAAATAATGCACAAACAGTTATTAAAGCTCAGAAGGAAAAGTGTAAGCTCAGAGTGAAAAGCTTTAGCAACCATCTGATCAAAGTGAGAAGACTCAGCAGTTGTCCGATAAAGAGGTGGAACGTGTTGACTGTCTAAATATAATGGACATCGGTCATATGAGTGACTGTGGGATTAAGTACTATTGGAGGATTGTGACCGTTGATTTGCAAGCTATATCAACGATAGGGATAAATTGTAGCCCGACCGACTAGTAACACGAATTGTAATTAGTCGCCGACAGGGGAAAATTTTGTTGTTCCTTCATTATTCTAAGACAAATTCACATGGTTAAGATGAAATAAGGTAGCGAAGTTCTAATGTGGATGGTAGGTGGATGGTAATGGGTGGAAATGGAACAACTTGACCATCATATTTTTTCCCTCCTAGTAGAAATGACGAGAGAAGGTGTAAGGTGCTATTGCTTGGTTCAATGGATATAGCACCGGTAAGTTGGATATATTTTGAGGATTGGTTTTCATTTATGCTTCAGGGAAAGGTTCATTGGCATTATGCATTGTTTGGATATTGTCGTTCTATAGTTCGCGACACCTTCTCTAGGATTTGGCAGTGCTTATAGATTTCAACATTATTCATTCTATGCCAAGCCAGTAAGATCTCAAAGTGATGTTAAGTAAGTCGGTAATATGCAAGGTAACAATTCAAGGTTGGTAGCATGGTTTCCACCTCCTCACTCTTGCGATACACAGTCATACCCTCAGTGTCATGTGAATCACCTCTTCTTCGGAGGGGGAGGAAAAATACTTACCTTGACCTAGGCATGCGATAGCCACACAACCGATGATCGGAAGGAGAATTAAATTACTCACTATTTCCAATCCCGCAATTGACCTAGATTGTGAAATCTCATAGCTCCAAAGACCTACGACTGCGATTGATCCAACAAATGATGAGATTAATCCATATTAAATCGAGACTGTTGATGCACAATCGCTATATCAATGACATGGACAAATTGTGGAGTTTGGGTGATGAGTTAAATCACTCGCAAGTTTTGGTTCCGCAATCATCCGTGATCATGGATCTGCTTCAATAATAGTCACAACCGTTGGATCACTTTTGAGTGGAAGGACAGGATAAGAAGGGGAAAATGATTGAGGATTCGATTATGTGAATTCCTATCGATCGTTGGATCACTTTCGAGTGGAAGGACATGATAAGATATCAAAGATGCATCGCAGAAATATTGAGCCATCGATATAAGATCCTGATCAATGAACAACATTCTCTTTGAGTCTTAAGTTGCTGGGTGGTCTCACTTCGAAAAGTTTGATATTTGAAATTCCCAAAATACGAATATCTGTCAGCCGTTGGATAATTCTGAGTGGAAGGACAGGGTAAGATAGTAGAGAAACACTGTAAAAAGATCGAGCTGTTGATCCAAGATCCAGATCAAATGAACATATTTCACTTTGGGTATAAAGATGCGAGGAGTTTACGCTCCATAAAGTTTGATATTTGGCATACCCAAAGCCTAAAAATCCCAAATGAATAAGGATCGTCGAATTTGGAGAACATACGAGGACCGTTGGATCATGGCTATTGGTCAGCATAAAAATTTAGCAAGGACACTCAGCAGACCACGTCATCATGAAAAAATTAGCAAGACTACATCAGGAAGGAAAGATGGTGCAATTAGACAATGACAAGTGTCAAGTTTATTCAACATTTTAGGTATGTGAAAATCACAAATCCGAGTGACACGTGGAAATTTCTTGGCTCGTGACACATCATCAAGTTATGAAAGTAAGTTACGTCACTTCATGATTTTTTCTTCGGGAGCTTTACCAGCAGCACTCGCTCAAATTCTCGAAGTCTTGAATGTTGAATACCTGAAGTGGACATGAGACGTCCGATCTAAATATCACTTCAAGATAATTCTCATCCGTTGATCTACTACATTGGAAGAATAGTGTAATCGAAAGCGTTGATCAACAACAAGCGATCTCCACAATTTATGACTTACTCAGTAGGTGACCACTTCAGAGGAAAGTATGGGTTGAGATCTGAAATCTTCGAAGTTCGAAGACCCGGAGTAAATGGTGGCCATACATCTCAACACTTGATTAAGTCCTAGCTATCAGATTTAGCAGTGAAGGAATGATTGTAAGGATCAAAGATGACTATTGATCTAGTTCTGTGAAATAAACCGTCTAATCTAGATTTTGAAATTTTGAAAAGTTTAAAACCCAAAGTTTTGAAGTGTGAATTTCCGTCATCCGTCCATCTCATCATAAGATTCATGACCGTTGATTTGATGAGTTCTCAAGCACTAGTTTCTCCTAGAGTCTGGTCACCACCGTTGATAATATGAAATAAGAAATAAAGGAAAAAGATAATACAATTCTTAAATTGATAATCCTATGGTTCTATGCATGTGATCATATGGGTTGAAGGAAGCACCTCATATAGGTTTCATTTGACAGTGAGTTACACCAGAACAATACAATGATTGAATACGATCAAGTTGGTGAAACACAAATGCAACAGAAGCATGAGTACGATCTAATGAGTTGATCCATGTCTGTGATCAACTCATGAGGAAAAATGAATCGATACAGATTCATGATTAAAAGATAGTTAAAACATGAAAACATGAATAAACAATAAAAAGGAAAATGATATTAACTAAAGTTTAAGATTATCATTTTAAATAAAAAGGTATAATGGTTCAAATATGAAAAGACACAATAATTCAAATTCACACGAGTTGGAAGACTATATAAACAAAAGGAATGGTGAGAAGACAATGTAGTTGAATTTATTGAAGAATATATATTTCTATATAATGGATTGAATGAAAGTTCATTATATCAGCTTGGTGTCTGTTTACAAGTTGGGTCTTGTATGAGGATTGGATTCCTCACATCTTAGTTGGATCTGAGATCAAAAAGTTGGGACTTGTTATGAGAGTTGGATTCCACATTTGTTAGTTAGATCTGAGAACTACAAGCTGGGTCTTGTAACAAAGAGATGGGTCTCTCATAATTGTATAAAGATGATATTCAAAGATTTATCTTATGTATTCATTCAATTTATTTAATAAATAAATATTTACTCTTTTATATATATTGATTGAGAAAATGAAATAAATATTTCTTGTTCAGTTAATTTGTGTAAAGTGGAAAATTGTCCAATGTTTTTATGACATTGATTCAACCCCCCCACCCTCTCAGTTTCAAGTACCCATTTCAACACACACACCTACCCTCTTACATGCATTGAATCATTGGGCGTTCGAACACTCAACAAAAAAATAGAAGGTTCATAGTAAAAATAATTTATAAAGATGGTTTTTAGATTAATAGACATAGGTAATTCCTCCTTGGACCCTTTCTTAGACATTCCCCTCTCTTGTGGAAACTTATCCCCCATGAATATATTCATGTCCATCTGTAACCAACATTATATTTTATTTTAATATTATAAGATACAAAGTTTACACATTACATCGTTGGTTTGAATGCCATGCATATTATATACATTATACATCACTAAACTAGGGATTAAAAATGGGGATTTTACATTCCCCTCCCCCTACAATTTAAACTTTCATTAGTG
>JZKD02S1236018.1:151111-166859 GCA_000966675.3 Picea glauca | reverse complement strand
AAAAAGGATCGGGGAACCCCAAAGAGAAACACTTGGGTATATGTACCCCTTCTTTAGCAACTCTTCCAGTTGCATCAACACATATTTCAACTCTAGTGTTCTCATTTTGTAGGGATTTTTGGACACTAGGTTGACTACAAAAATTAATTCAATAGAGAAGTCAATATCTCTCTTTGTTCATAATCCTGACAATTCCCAAAACACATCTTCATATTCCCTCAAAACTGATAATCTTCAAGACTTATCTCCTTATCCTTTGTTGACTCTTACATATTGGATGCATATATTTGGCATCCCTTTCTAAAACTTCTTTTTATATGCATTTATGAAATCTATGTAACAAATATAGGCCATAGAATACTTTGAATTTCCTTCCCCATCAAGGAATGTAAAAGCCTTGTTTTAGAAATCTAGGAAGAAAATATGTTTTTCTAGCCAATACATACCAATCAATTAGTCATATGACCCAAGTGGTATGATGTTGAAATATTCCTTAGTTTGGATTCCATTCATAATCACTAGGAAATCTCTAACAAGTTCACTAATTTTTCTCTTGGTTCCCATATCTAGTTGAACTAACCAATAATTTTCATGATTTCATTTATTCCATTTAATTATTTAAATTGTATTTGGATATATATAGCTATGACTAGCTCCATAATCAATGTAAATAACTTTTTGATGAGTATCAATCTTACCTTCTACCTCAATCACATGGGATTGTTATTTTTCTTGTCCATTTTCTAAGGTTGCATAAATCCTTGGCATGTTATTTCCCACATTCTATATTGTATCCTCCTTCTTGATTTTATGCACAATCCTCATCCTATATTCCCAGTGCAGACAATATTTATACATGTGGTCCTCTTCACATCCCCAAAACTTTATGGGATGTTGTTTTGGCCTCTTCCCCAACAAAGTTGTCATTTTAGCTTCACCTCGTGCTTTCTTTCCTTGCTAGTATGATTGAGAGATATTCATAATAAAAGGTGGCTTGAAATCGTTCTTCCTCTGATCCATATTTCCTTTCCTCTTATATTCCTAGGCCTTTTGGAAAGCTGGCCTTCCTTTATTCTACTCATACAAATACTTATCTTTTCTTATGGCTTCTTCCAAGGTCTTGGGCTCAAAAAAAAAAAAATTATCACTATAAAAAGGAGGTAGCTCACTTAGAAATATTCATGTTTTTACTTTCTCATCCTTTATGGAGCCAACATAACTCAAAAATTCAAGGAATATCCTCTCATACTCATTAATTTCCATGCTTCTAAGCTTGAGTTGAAATAAATATCGCATTTTTTTGTCATAATATTGCTTTGACAGGTATTTATTTTGAAAATAAATTTTTTAACTCCCTCCATGAGATCCTATTCTAATCAACATGCTTAACCTATGTTGGTGCACAATGAGAACACCCTATATTAATGATCAATAAACCAACAAAACCCTTAGACACCATCCCTTTCGGTATCACCTACAAAGTAAGTGAAGTATCACCTGAGGCATATAGAGGGAGACACACATGTATGTAGAAACTTCATAATGTCCGTGAAATAATCTTCCTTTATCATGACTGTGAATAAATGTGCATCCAGGAAATTATCATCTGAATTAACTTCATCCTCTCCTGTAAAGATCCATGAGAGATAATCTGGTCCAACATTCACTTTCCCAGGTTTTACGGTGATCTTAAAATCATATTCCCGAAATAGTAACAACCATCTGCATATTCTTCCTCCTAAGACAAGATTATTGAATAAGTATTTTAATGAAGAATGGTCTATGCACATATTTAAGTGAGACCCAAGTAGGTAATTTCTAAACTTCTGGAGTGCATAGACCATGGCTAGGCCTTCCTGTTTGGTAGTGGTATAATTTGTTTTCAGATATAGATAATTTTCTACTCACGAATGGAATCAGATGATTGATTGCACCTTTTCCTTGTTGTGAGAGCACTATTCCCAGTGCAATGGATGATGTATCGACATGGACATGAAACTCTTTGTTCCAATATATGAATACTAAAATGGGTGCATTGACTAGTCTCATTTTCAGTGTGTCCAACCCCTTTTGGAAATCCTCAATCCATTGGAATTTGACTTCTTTCTTCAACAACTTTTCCATGGGTGTTGTAATTTTCACGTAGCTTTGAATAAAATTCTTGTAACAACTTGTATAGAGAAAATTTTCTCGTAGATTTCTGATTGAGGTAGGTGGTGATAATTCCAGAATAATGAAAATCTTGGTTGGGTCAACCAATAAACGTTTCTTGCATACTATATGTCCCAACTTAGGGTTCTTTGTTGTCCCAATATTGACTTGGTTTGTTTTTATTTGTTGTGTGTATGTGATGGATACCATCTCTGACCCTTATATTATGTATGTTCCTTCTGTATCTAGTATCTAAACATTCCTAGGGTCCCCTTCCTCATATTCCTCTTATGTGAAATTATAGCATTACAATTGCTTCTGAACTATTAATTTAGTTGTGTGTGCACTTCCTAGGGGTTCTTCTTCCACTGATTCTACCTTCAAGAAGATATTTGTTTGGATGGATTGTAGGGATGCCTATTGTTAGCACATAATCATGTAAGGGGTGCTCTCCTGAAAGAAGTGTCCCCTTGGGAAAATAAAGAAATCTGGAAAACCCATTTTTCCAAAGTTTAGAGGGTGGGCGCGTCTTTTTAATGAGCAGGCAGTTTCAGACGATCGAGATCTATCCGCCTAGATATGTGGCCGAAGTTTCATTCTGGAGCCCCCTCGCCATTCTGCTTTTAACGGGGGGGGTGTCTGGAATTGCGCACGCATCTCTCAAATGATCAAGATCGAGGCGCTCAGATCAACGATGCTCAAGCGATTCCGGACCCCCTCTGTGATTCTTCCTTTAATAAATGGGGGGGGGTATGGAAGGGTGTGGTATTGAAATGGGGCCACCTTCCTGTCATGTCACCTTTTCTACCGCTTCCTCCCCTACCATATGTTCTCCACTTGACCGCGTGATGGGGCCCATTCCTTTTGGCCCCTCCTCATCCTCTGGCATATATCCCATTCCCTTCCACGTCAGTCTCCCATAAATAATGTGTCCCCCATTACCATCATATGCCATCACCTTGGCCCTTTCTTCTTGCCACGTGCCTCACCCTTGTTGTTTCCATGATCACTCCCTTCCCCATTCCATGTCAAGCATGCCAGATCATCCACGACCTATCCATTAGACCATTGAGCCGATCCAGGTGGCATCATGAGAAGAATCCCACATCCCAAAGGGTAGAGTTGACCCGAATTGTTCCTGATCCCAAGAAATCATTTATTGAAGTTGTTGGAGGTGGTTAAACATCGTCTTTTCCATAAATGGAAAGTCTAGAAAAGGATTAAAAGCATGTCGATTCATCTGTAGGACAGTCAGGAGTATGATTGCATCTGTCATAAGTGCACGATTGTCCAGAGTCTGCATGCACAGACTGCCAAAAGACATGCAGACGCAATGCTTTTAATGCAGTGTCTTGTTTTCGCTGTGGGTTTTTTTTGTTTTGAGTATATGTAGGCATTTTCACCATTTTGTAAATAATCAATGGTTGAGTTGGGCTCCTAATTGTAAAGGTTTAACGAAGCACTAGTTTCTTTGGTTATGCATTGGCACTTGAGACTTCTTGCCTTATGAATGTTAGCTTCTTTCCATCTCTTTGTTTACACTGTGTTAGAACAACTCAGAATTGGAGGATCCAGTAGAGTTGCGTAGTTGTAGGATGATGTAGGTTGGATCACTGTAATAGTCGCATTGTCTCTAATCAATTCTTGTATTTTCTCAACGTTGAATGATTTGGAATTGGAGGATCCAGTCAAGTCACCCTTCAGTTGCCTGAAGCTCAGAACCAAGAGGATCTTGCATTCTGAGCTTTTATTCCTCAAGCTGTTGAAAGGCCTGATGCCTGAAGTAGTCTTTCTCACTCATATCACCAAGTCTTCCACATGCTCATTTTACAATCAACTCACTGACGGAAGTTAGATCAAGACCTCTTTTTTCTTTACATACCAGGCTTGGTCCCTGAGTTAGAATGATACCTTCTTTTTTCTAGCGCTGTTGTCGGGGAACGAAGTTGAATATTTTCCCTAGGATTAAACAACAACAATTAACTAATTCTAAAGGTGCGTCAGATATTAGAACTATCAATATTTTTACTATGCACCTGGTGACTCCACTGATGCGACTCCACTGGGTGACCCCACTGGTTCCAACCCATAAGCGACTCCATTGTTTCAGCCCTGCCTTCTAGAGGCAGACACACAAGGTCTACTCCTCAGCTGCCATTAGCGCCACCTGAAGCTGACCCAGAGAAGACTATCAGAAAGGGAAAGGCTTCTAAAGGAAGTACTTCTACTGCTAAAACAAGTATTTCTAGTGGTTTTCAAGATTTTGTAGAAACTCCAACCCCTTCATTTCGTCCTATTTTATTACCTCCTTTCGGAGTTTCTCATAGTCTAGATTTGGGGAGTGTTCCTGTTGGATTTTCTCCTCCTGGTCTCGAATTAGTAGGAGAAACTCTTGTCACTCCCCTTTCCCCGGAGGTGGTACCCTGGTTCAGACCCAGTGCCTCTGAATATTCTCCTAGCCTGGGTTTTTCTACCCTTACTGTTGTTGAGGGAAGAGAAATTTCTGTGTCTTTGAGCCCGCAATCCTATTCTCCATAGTTGTTGCAGTTCCCCTCCCATTCTGTAGGCTCAGCTCCTATTTTTCCACTTCAAACCTCATCCCCTCTTGGTTCCCCCACACCTGTTGTTCCTATGGCTGGTGCTAATCCCCCTCTAAATAAGATGGATTCCATCGTAGCCGCCATATATCCTCCCTTAATCCTACCAAAACCTGTGAATCCTTTCTCTATTGGAGATTACTTGAAATATATGCCCAAGTTCACTGGGGAAGAGGACATAACTATAGAGGAGCACCTGGTTTCTTTCTATAGCTACACAGAAAACCTGAACATTGAAAATGAAGATGTCTAGATGAGCGTCTTCGTCCAGAGCCTGGACAGTGAAGTGAGGAAGTGGTTTAGGAGATTGGCCCCTGGATCTTTTGTTGGGATTGAAGCTCTAGACAGTGCTTTCCTGAGGCAGTGGGGAGATAAAAAAGATTTCATGTATTACATGACAGAATTCGGGTCTTTGAAGAAAATGGAAGGAGACTCTATCTCAGACTTCTCCAAAAGATTCAATAAGATGTATAATAAGATCCCTGCTGAGATAAATCCCATAGAAGCCTCTGCCAAAATTTCCTACGCTACTGCATTCGACCCTGACTTTTGTCTTCTATTGAGAGAAAGAAGAGCTACCTCCCTAGCTCAAATGAAAGATGCGACCGTAGAGGTAGAATCTAATGTATTGGTAGTTGAAATACTAAGGAATAAGACTGATGCGGACAGGAGAAAGAGAATATTTGAAGCCTCAACTTCTGGCACCTTTGTGCCTCACCCTCAAGTGGATGAATTGACCAAGATAGTGAAGTCTCTATCTGCAGAGATGGAGAAAATGAAGGTGGAGGGGAAGAAGGCATACAAAAATCCTCAAAATTTCGAAAACAAGGGAAAATTCAGGAGACCAAACAATATTGCTCCCCTGACTATGCAAAGAGACCAGAGAGGAAGAGATAGAGAAGACTAGAAAATTCAGGCCCCTCTTCAAAATAATTTTGTAGCTAATGAAGAAGAAGGGGAAATAAATGGGCTTGATCCCGAAATAAATTGCTTCAGATAAATTCCCCTTTTTCATCATCTCACTCAATCATCATACGAGGAATCTCTCATGGACAGCCAACTAAATGAACTTAGCAAGGGAGACAAGGTTAGCAGTAGCCAAAGTAGGTACAACCTGAGATCCAAGAAAAAGATAGGAGCACCTGATGTTCTTGAGAAGTTCACTAGAATAGAGAAACCGACTAATGAGGCAGCAGACAACAACGAAGGTAAGAAGGCCCAACCCCTCTCTCCAATAGTCCAGAGTCATGTTCCTAAAGTTAGAGAAATCCCAAATCTTACATCTTCTTTTAACTTTGAGCATGAAATTCAGAAAATTAGAATCCTTGTGCCCCTCTCTGAACTGATCAAACATGAAGCGTTCAAAAAATGCCTCTTCCAGATTTTACAGTCTGAAGCCTCATGCCTTCCCACAGACTCCATCAACTTGCAAGATGAAAAGCCTGCAGTCATTCTAGGTCCTATGGTAGAAGACACGAATGATTCATCCCCTCCCTTCTACACATCCTTGAACATACATGACAAGGTACTGCACAATTGTTTGATGGATTCAGGGGCTTCCCACAACCTCATGCAAAAAACTGTCATGGAAGAGTTAGGACTATAAGTCACCAGAGCCTATCATGACCTCTATTCCTTTGACTCCAGGAAAGTTCAATGCCTAGGAGTCATCAAGGACCTGGTCGTGACCTTGTTTCAATTGCCCATGAAAAGTGTGGTTATGGACATTGTAGTGGCTGATGTCCCACCCAAGTTTGTCATGTTGTTATCAAGATCTTGGATAAAAAGACTGGGGGGAACTCTGCAGATGGACTTGGCCTATGCTATTATTCTTGTGTTCAAAGGAGAACATAGGAGACTATACAGAGAAGCCCAGCTGGCTTATATAATTAGTGATGAAGCCAACCCTACCAACCATCCTATATTCACCCTTGATACTGATTTAGGTTCCAGTCTATTGCATCTCACTAGTGCTCCTGAGCCTCTTCTAAAACTCAAAAAGTAACCCACCACTTCTCATGAATTTTCTTCCCCTATCACCTCTATCTGGAAAATGTTTTTTGATGGAGCCTCTTCCAGGGAAGGCACTGGTGCCAGAGTATTTTTCGTGTCACCTGCTCAGGAAACCATATCTCTGTTATACAAACTAGAATTTGAAACAACCAACAATGTGGCAGAATATGAATCTCTTGTTCTAGGATTAAGAGCTGCAAAGGGAATGGGAATTCAGGAGGTAGCAGTGTTTGTTGATGCAGAATTGGTAGTCCAGTAGATCAAAAATGCTTATCAGGCCAAGCATCCTCGACTCAGAAGTTACAGAAATGAGTTATGGGACCTAATCGACAATTTCTTCTTAGCATTTAATATTTCCTTCGTTCCAAGAGAGAAGAACACAGTAGAAAATTCCTTGGCTACATCAGCAAGCAACTTCAAAGTGCCCTTGCCACCCATATTCAGATATGATGTAGAAGTAAAATACAGGCCCTTCATACCTGACAATGTTAAACATTGGAAGGTTTTCGAGGATGATCTTGAGATCAAAAGATTCTTGGAGACTATTGAAGAATTTTCAGAAATGCATATTGACCAAGACTCTTTTTCTGAAGGAAAGCTTGATGGTGGTAATTTTCTGAGTAAGATTGTAGAGCGTGACATTGTGCAACTGCCCAACAATCATATTCCAAGGGGATTGGTTCCATTGGAAAGACTTTTTGATAGGAATGATGTGGCATTGAAAGGGAAAATCTCAGAGGGTGAGGCTGATACTACTCAGTGAAACATTGGCACCGAGAATGAACCCAAGTTTGTCAGATTGTCAAGAAGTCTGACAAGGGATCAGAGGGATGAATACACTGAACTATTGAGGGAGTTTGTTGATGTTTTCACCTGGACCTATGAAGATATCAAAACTTATGACATTTTTGTCATTGAGCATAAAATCCCGTTTAAAAAGGAGGAAAATCCATTTAGGCAGAAGCTAAGATAGATCAATCCTATGTTGTTGCCTATCATGGAGAGAGAAGTGAAGAAGATGCTACATGCCTAGATCATCGTGTCATTGATATATTCAGAGTGGGTGGCCGACTTGGTCCCTGTAAGGAAGAAAGATGGAGAAATTAGACTCTGCGTGGATTTTAGAAACCTGAACAGGAGCTCACAGAAGGAAAATTACCCCTTACCAAAGATGGAACATATATTACAGAGGGTAATAGGAGCATATAGGATTTCCATGATTCATGGATTCTCAGGCTACAATCAAATCTCTGTTATGCCTGAGGACAGGGAAAAGACGACATTTACCACTCCATGGGGCACATTCATGTATGCTAAAATGCCTTTTGGGTTGATGAATGCAAGGGAAACATTTCAATGTGCCATGGACATAGCTTTCATTGGGGAAAGGATAGGTTTGTGGTCATCTATTTGGATGACATAACATTCTTTTCCAAATTTGATAAAGAACACTGTGGTCATCTCAGGAAAGTTTTTCTGAAATGCGGAAGTTTTGGCCTTTTATTGAATCCCAAAAAATCTTTATTCACTATGAAGGAGGGAAAGTTATTGGGCCATATAGTATCAGCAGAAGGAGTCAAAATTGATCCTAGCAGAGTTGAAGCAATCCAAGCCTTGACAATCCCAAGATCCAGGAAAGAAGTCCAGTCTTTCCTTGGTAAGATTAATTTTCTAAGGAGGTTCGTTTCTAACTTTGTTGAGGTGGTAAAGCTTATAAAAATGTTGTTGACAAAGGAAAATGAAGTGAGGTGGACCGTTGAAGCTCAAAATTCTTTTGAGAAGATAAAGAAGGCCTTGATAGAAGCTCCTGTGCTTGTTAGTCCCGATTACTCAAAGGATTTCCTTTTTTTTTCCTTTTCCTCATCTGACACGATGACTGTTATTTTATTACAGACGAATGAGGCTGGGCAAGAACATATTATTGCCTAATTTAGTAGAGCTCTAAGGGATGCTGAGGCCAGGTACAAAATTATGGAGAAGTAGGCCTATTCCCTAGTAAAGGCTCTCAAGGCCTTTATAACCTATGTCCTGCAGTCGAGGATCATTGCCTATGTCCCCTCTGCTAGTATTAAGGACATTCTTATTCATCCTGATATAGATGGGAGGAGGAGTAAGTGGATAGCCAAGATCCTTGAATTTGACTTGGAAATAAGGCCTACCAAATTAATCAAAGGTCAAGGTTTAGCAAAGCTATTGGTTGAAGCAAATTACAAATCTTTGGGGGTAATTTTCATCAATGAATGCTCAGGAAATCAGCAGGATCAACTGTCTGATGTAGACCCCCAAGAAGAACCCACATTCGCTCGATGTCCTTGGTATAAGGATGTCATATATTTTTTGCAAGAGTTGCAACCTCTAGATGGCCTGCAAAGAAACAAGGAAAGAGATCTGAAGCTCAAAGAAGTCAGATATTGTCTTATCGATCTAGTTTTGTATTGGAAAGACCTTCTTGGGGTGCTTTTGAAATGTATGAATCCACAAGAGGCTGACACGATCATTGTTGAATTTCACAGTAACTTATGTGGATGGAATCATTTCTGGAAGACCACAACCTACAATATCCTCAGGGCTAGGTACTACATGACCATCCTATTCACTGACGTATGTAGAAAGGTCAGAGCCTGCATCAAATGCTAAAGATTTTCAGGAAAGCAACAGCTTAAATATCTGCCTTTAAAGTCTGTATTTGTTTCAGGGCCCTTCCTGCAATGGGGCCTAGATTTTATTAGAGAAATCCACCTTGCTTATAGTGGGAAACACATATGGATCCTAACTGCCATGGATTTATTTACTAAGTGGATAAAAATTATTCCCACCAAGAGTGCTTCCTACAAGGTGATCATTGGATTCCTGGAAGACCTCATTACAAGATTCGGTTGCCCAAACAAGATTGTGACTGATAACGCAACCTCTTTCAAGGCTGAGTCATTAGCCAAGTTCTGTGAGAAATTTGGGATCAAACTGATTCACTCCACCCCATACTATCCCCAAAGCAATGGTTTAGCAGAGTCCTCCAATAAAAGCCTAATAAGGATCATCAAAAGACTATTGGAGTACAACAAAAATTCATGGGATTCAAAGTTGAAATTCGCTCTATGGGCCAATCGAGTGACCACAAAGAGATCTATAGGTATCTCCCCTTTCCAATTGGTTTATGGAGTAGAATCTATTTTCCCTTCTCAGCTAGCCATTCCTGTAGCAAAGTTCTTCCAGGATTATCAAGAAGAGCCTAATGATATGATCAGAAGAATTCATCAACTAGTAGAGGTCCAGTAGGCCAGAGAGAAGGTAATAAGAAGAATTTAGGACCATCAACAGAATATCAAGAAAGCTTTTGACAAAAGGGACAAGAAGGAAGAATTTTAGATAGGAGAACTGGTGCTGAAATGGGATGCTCCTGAACAAGACAAGGGAAAACACGACAAATTTGAATCCCTATGGGTCAGGCCATACAAAATCTGTGAAGTATTTTCAAATAACACTTACAGGTTGCGAGATTTGAAGGATCAAGAAGTTTTCAATGGCCTTGTGAATGGGAATTTTCTAAAAATATGTTTTTCTTTAAGGTTTTAAATAGTGACTCCATATCCCAACAACAAGGCATTGAAGCTACAAAAGAGTTCTCGAGAGCCCACAGGGGGAATGCCATCCCCCATGGAGCCTAATGTTAGAACATAATCATGTAAGAGGTGCTCTCTTGAAAGAAGTGTCCCCTTAGGAAAAGAAAGAAATCCAGAAAACCCATTTTTCCAAAGTTTAGAGGGTGGGCGCGTCTTTTTAATGAGCAGGCAGTTTCGGACAACCGAGATCTGCCCACCAAGATCTCCAATTGAGGTTTCATTCCGGAGCCCCCTCTCCATTCTTCCTTTAACAAGGGGGTGTCTAGAATTGGGCACATATCTGTCAAACGGTCGAGATCGAGGTGCCCAGATCAATGATGCTCAAGTGATTCCAGACCCCCTCTACCATTCTTCCTTTAATAAAGGGGGGGGGCGGGTCCGGAATGGTGTGGTATTGACGTGGGGACCCTTTCCTATCATTCGCCTTCTCTACCGCTTCCTCCCTTTCCATATGTTGTCCACTTCACCACATGATGGGGCCTGTTCCCTTTGGCCCCTCCTTGTCCTTCGACATCTATCTCGTTCCCTTCCACGTCAGTCTCCCATAAATAATGTGTCCCCCATTACCATCATATCTGGTCACCTTTTCCCTTTCTTCTTTCCACGTGCCTCACCCTTGTTGTTTCCGTGATCACTCCCTTCCCCATTCCACAACAAGCACACAAGATCCTCCATGACCTATCCATTAGACCATTCAGCTGATCTAGGTGGCATCATGAGAAGACTTCCACATCCCAGAGGGTAGAGTTGACCCAGATTGTTCCTGATCTCAAGAAAGTAGTTATTGAAGTTGTTGGAGGTGGTTAAACATCGTCTCCTCCATAAATGGAAAGTCCAGCAAAGGATTAAAAGCACGTTGATTCATCTGCAGGATAGACAAGAGTCTGATTACGTCTGTCATAAGTGCACGATTGTCCAGAGTCTGCATGCACAGACTTCCAGAAGACATGCATACGCAATGCTTTTAATGCAGTGTCTTATTTTTGTTGTGTTTTTTTTTTTTTTGAGTATATGTAGGCGTTTTCGCCATTTTGTAAATCATCAGTGGTTGAGTTGGGCTCCTGATTATAAATTTTAATGAAGCACTGGTTGCTCTGGTTATGTATTGGCACTTGAGACTTCTTTCCTTATGAATGTCAACTTCTTTCCATCTCTTTGTTTACATTGTGTTAGAACAACTTGGAATTGGAGGATTCAGTCGAGTTGCACTGTTATAGGATGATGCAGGTTGTATCATTGTAATAGTCGCATTGTCTCTAATCAGTTCTTGTATTTTCTCAACGGTGAATGATTTGGAATTGGAGGATTCAGTCAAGTAACCCTTAAGTTGCCCAAAGCTCAGAACCAAGAGGATCTTGCATTCTAAGATTTTCTTCCTCAAGCTGTTGAAAGGCCTAATGCCTGAAGCAGTCTTTCTCACTCATCTCACCAAGTCTTCCACCTGCTCATTTTACAATCAACTCACTGATGGAAGTTAGATCAAGACCTCTTTGTTCTTTACTGACTAGGCCCGGTCCCTGAGTTAGAATGATACCTTCTTGGGTCTCTACCCATTTGATCACCCATTAATGTTATTCGTGAAATAAACTGATGGGCGTTGGGCTCTTCTCCTGTGGCAATCTAGGAGTGACTTCTAACGCTAACACCTATATGGAGGAAGATTCATATTAAAATGTGAACATGACTTTGAATATCTAGACCAATCCCTGCCTTGTTGTTGTCTCTCTGTGTGTCTCCAATTCTAAATACCAATTCCTCAGGATTTATCCAACATGTGTATGGATTGGTGTGTCCATTATGTCTCTGATACTAAGTGCCATGAATCCCTACATTTTTCTGTTTGATCTACCAAGTCACTTTATCCTGTGTATTTCTACACACTTACTTCTGCTTCAGGTCCAAAGCATACATGCATTAGTCTACTACATTGTTCCCACTCCTTAATACTCTTTCTATCTGGGGCCCACCTTCTAGCTGGAGTTTCTTTTAAGACAACATCTATTGCTAACAACCTCTACTGTTCAGGTACCTCTAATTCAACTGATTTTATAAACACATCAACCTCAGTTAGTCCATCGTACCTAGGTGGGTCATATAGTTCAGTTCCAATCTAGCGCAAATATCGTTTTATATAGGCACATATTCTAGTGGATACTTCATGCATTCTCTACTGCCAATTCTCTAGACCAGCTTCTGAATCTGATGTGAACGAACAAAAAATTCTCCAATAGAGGACACCCTTCATTGTTGGCTCAACATAATCCTCCATGCACACAGTTAGATTAAATAAATTGTCCATGTCATTCGCTCTTACTGACTCTATATATCTCTTCCCTTTGGATGCATCCAAGGGTGAAATAACCTTTATATCCCTGACCTCAAAGATCATCTCCCTTATTTTCAAGCTAATAACTTCCTGGTTATCAACCACCCATTCCAGTCTCATTAAATTTGTATATGGTTGATTATCATCTACAATCTCAATCTCTTCAAAATATGTCGTGTTACGCAACCCATCTATGTTTACAGGTACCCATGTTAGTTGTCGATCGAGACTATCTTATGTTGATTCACGAGCCTTAACTGGATAGGGGACCATATTAATTCAACTTCACCCATCATATCCCATGTCCACTTAGGTAGTACATCCACATCTAATCCTAATTCTAGAATAACATTATCCACATTGTATTCCCCAATCTTCACATTAAACTTGAATTCCCCATTGATTCTCTTCTTACACAGTACTTGGTTTACCATTCTCTCTATGACAGGGGTGTCCCTTCCTTTTGTTCAATGATCAATCATTTTATATAATATACTAAGAGAATTTCAATCTATCATCATTTCTACACAACTTTTTAAGAATTCGGTTATTGTACTTACGTGCACACTTGAATTTTTCAGTACCATTGGGTATTCTAGATGCGGTAGTGATGATGTGGGTGATTCCCCATGTGGTTCAAGTATTCCCTTTCGTGCACTTTGATATGTCTCTTTTTCCTTCTATTGGTTGAATGATGGCATAGGCCTTGGTGAATTCCTTACCCACTGATCTGTTTGATTTCCTTGAGTTTCCATATTAGCCCATGTGTGAGCTCCTCCATGTGTAAGGATTGTGATTTTTGGTCCTTCACTACGTTTTTCAACTGATATCATTTGTACATTCTGATTCTAATGCAGATTCTGATTTGGGTCACCTCTACCTTGTCATTTTGTAACTAGTTGGGCATAGTCCTCTGTTGTGTGATCCAGTGCTCTGGAATATGTGCATGTGGCACACAATTTTTGGTGATCTAAGGCCAAGTGTCCTAGTTGGTTATAGTTATAATAGATAATCAGTCCTCGTCCACAACCAAAATTACTTCTTCCTTGGCCTCTTCAAAATTTTTCTCTATTCCCCTAATTGAAACCTATTTGAGTGTTATACTGTGCACCACTCCCATATGTGCTAGTATTATCTTCCTAGATCCAGTATATCCGATGTGCACTCCCTTAGTAGGTCGAACATAGGAAAATCCTTTTCTTCATGCCCAAATGATTTGCAAAAAATGAAAAACATGTTCTTTGGAGTACTCTAGTATTTGTATAGTAATGGTTTCTTAATGGGATGATGTCAACATTTCTTACAGATCTCATAGTATCCTCCTCTGGGTAGTGGATTCGGTGCTCCTACTACCAAATATTGCACGAATGTTGGGCATTCATCCTTGTGGTGGCCCTCTGTCCTCCACTTGGTACACCAAATTTGTTCTTTTTGTTCCCTTCCTTTGTTGATCTCAGCCAGTTGAATTGCTAATGTGGATAACTGCATCTGAACTTGCACCATTCCTCCAGTGTCTCCTACCGACGACGACTCTAATTTCATCGCTACTTCCAATACCTTGGGCTGCGACATAACCTTCTATTGTATTATTGGTCTACGAATTTGGGGTAGTAATCCTGCAATGAACCACTCTTAATGCTTTTGATATGGAATCTAGAAATTTAAGCTCCCCATTACATCCTTAAAGCGCTTATTGTAATCCCATACTCACTCTATTTTCACCTGTTTGATCTCCTTCAGTTCAATAATATACTTTGATTCTGACTTTGTCTTGTTGAACTTCTTTAATAGTGATTTTTTTATTTCTTCTAAAGTCCTAGCCTGTCTGGTAGGTGTAATACCTTGTAACTTCATATACCAGACTAGTGTTCTTCCCCTAAACGTTGTCGCTAACTGCACAATCTTCATTTCTTTTTCGTGTATATTTTTAGTGGCCCAAACTGTCTCGTAGACAAAAAAGTGTTGTTTTGGGTCCTCTCACACTACTCCCTTGAATTCAATAAGTCTAAGAGTATTATCTATCCCTACCATGTTGGTATGTGTATTCCCTCATGTTGGTGATGTTGGTACACTCTTATTTTGACTCTGTACAATACTCCCACTAATTCAACTGATATTGTTTTTTCCTCCTTCGCTAACTATGATGGCTTTAGACAAGTATTCAAATGTTATTTTTGACTGTGGTGACACACATGGGGTCATGGATTCAATGAAGGATCATGTATTAGTAGGAATTATCGACTCTTCTATTACTGGAATGGATTAGCACCCTTCTTATCCTCCTCCTATATATGGTATATCTACAATTTAGACTTGTGAGCAAGGTTCCCATACTTCTGGTTCACTGTGCGAATCTTCTATCCTAGCCCCAATCATTTTCCTTTTATACCCCCTTCCTCTGTGCAAATCTCCAAATTCATAGTCTTCCTCTAGTGTACTACTGCATTTCATCCTTAGTCCCTTCCTTCATATTTAATGTATTCCTCCCTTTTCAGAGGTGATGCTTTTGTTATCCTCCAACTCCCTTATGTGCACAAAGCCTGTTTAGCTATTTGACTCCATTATCATCACATGATTTTCACATAATAGCATATTTATCCACATATTCAATTATTTCAAGAACCTCCCACATGGTCCTTTGAAAAAAATAAATTCTGTAACACTATATGAATGAATGCAATCAACAATAAATTATGTAACATAACCCCCTAGTATACTATCCAACCAAAAATAAACTACTCGATTAGTTGGGTTAATTACCGAATTTAACTTCCTTACCAGTTCCAAAGTCCAATTCTTTGGTGCTACAAAACTAAACTTTCATGTCTTCTCTACTAACCTTTCTAGCCACTCAGTCAAAATTTTTGGGAATTCACCAAAGAAAATCTCATGTTGATCTATGTACACATACTTTTGGATCCATTTATTTTGTTAAGAACCAAACATCAATATAGCATAGAAAAACCTCAGGAAAAGTACTCAACGCCTTGAAAAAGAGATAATTTTAGATAATAAGCCTCTTCGAGGGGGCAACCTCCTTT
>JZKD02S1236018.1:133614-147065 GCA_000966675.3 Picea glauca | reverse complement strand
TTTGGTGTAGAAGTTCCCTTTTTGGGTGGCATGTTGGCCAAGTATCACTTTTGAACCTTGATTTTGAGGTGGTTCTACTAGACAATATTTCTTCTGTTGTATCTCCCAATTTTTTTCCCTTCTAGGTATGAAACTTTCTCTTATGTATTTCTTTGATATTTATTCTCTACAATGCCACAGGTCTAATCAAAATTGGATGTTCCAAGTGGAATTTACGGTAACGTCCCCACAACTTGCCGATTTTTGGCCTTTCCAGGAGATCTCACTTGTATAGTGTGCCCCGCACAAAATAATTGATATAAAATTCTAAAACTCGCACCCAAAATACTAAAGACTATCCACAATCCAATGCAACTAGTCCCACTCAATTTTGATACTCTAGGAAGAAGTTATGATTTTTTTTACTTGGAACACCTTCTTGAGACTAGTCAATAGGACTAGTCAGATACCCTATCTTACATAGGGTGTATCTACAAATTTGAGATGACTCAGAAGCTAAACTTTTTACCATAGATACATTACTAATTTTTGTAAATGGCCTCTAGAGTTTAGGGTCTGAAATGTTACAAAAAATATTTTATAATAAAAAATTTGTAATGACTCATTTCAGGATGATTCCATAACCCTATCTTGTACAGGTTGTATCTTTGAAAGTATAAGGCCTCAGGATCTGAATTTTGATTCCAATGTACCTTGATCTGTATTCTAAATATTCTCCAAGTCGTTCCTTCTGAAACGTTGTATAAACAACGTTATAGAGAAAATTCCACGGTGTCTCAGATGTAGCAGCGAAACCCCAAGACCTTGAGCTCCAATACCATATGTTAAGAACCAAACATAATTTCAGAGATAATTTCAGAGATAATTTCAGATAATAAGCCTCTTCAAGGGGGAAACCTCCTTTTATCCCATTTAAATGTTCAAGTACAAGATGATTCAAAATGAAAATGTCTCCTTGGTATATATGGGAGACTAGGAGGTATAATTACAACTAATGGCCTAAAGCCGACATAAATAAAATAACATTACTAATCTAATATACCCAATTAAGGGGTAATAAATAACATTACTAATCTAATATGCCCCAATTAAGGGGTAATGAGCCAATATTAGGGATTAACATATTTTCACTCATCTAAGGGTTTATTTTCTCTTGTTGTGTGAAGTGTCGTTCTTTTTGTTCTAGATAATCGATGATTTCTTTCTTAATCAGCTCCAAAACATTCCATTAGTCGAAAATTCCTGGTTTCGGTACCTCTAGGTCTTCTAGATGAGGTGCACAATTTCATTACGTGTGGATAATTATTCTTATTGCACTGGTTGGATAGAAGGAACCCACATTCTACCAGCTCATGCATGTTTCAGTTCACAGTTCATAAGCTGCTAGATATGCCAAATTACAACACTCCTCTATAAAAATAAGGAAGACTGATACCAACATTGTGTTTTACTCATATTTTTAGTTCATCTAAAAAGTGGTAGAGACTATAGTATGTATTCCCGAAAGAACTAAATATAGTGGACGAGACATATACAACACAAAGGACAGTAAACAATAGTGCAGAGGAAGCTCTAATCCATCCCTCAGGGGAGAATCACACTATATAACTTGATGTAGCAACCCTAGAGTTACCAGTGGGGGAATTGCATGAACAGATTGCAGCCTTAGATCAACTTAATATCATGGTCTCTAGCTTACTGATTCACAATATAAAGGAACTCTAAGCACAATTCATTTAAGATATCAAGCATAGAGGAGACACTGCACACAAAGACTTAGTCAAATTGAGGGACGAAAACGCCCACATATAGACACAGTACAATATTGATCCGAATTTATGAGAAGAACAAATAGACTAACAGACTAAATACAAAAACATAGAGATGCAAAGAACAACAACATATATCCAGTGAACAATAACTTCTATTGAGTAAATGAAATAGGATGAAATTGTAAAACTATAGAACTAAAAATAACTTTCTCGAATGGTGGTAGCTATCTCTGAGAAGATATGTGGTTGCTACACTCATCCGTCTAAAAAGAATGATTACAATGAGGCTCCAGAGGTATTTTTAACATTACTCATGAATTCCAAAACCCTAGACATCCAAAAGCCTAACCCAAGGAGGCGAAATGTCAAATGTTATGTGGGCCCTAATGGGTAAGTTGGTACCTCAACTTCCTGAGGTCGTAAATTTTTCATACGACCTCCATTTTAGATGCATGATACCCCATTGGAAAGGTCTTTTTGAGAACTACACATTATGTCATAAAAATCTGACTCTGTGTATAGTTTGACTATGGCAAGCCAAAACAATAATTTTTAGGGTCCCAAAATTTCCTTGAAAGTACAAAAAGATGTACTGACATGAAAACATAAAAAATAAGCCAGTTGGATTAGGTGGGTGTCCACCAAATTCCACCTTGAAGTAGTGTAGAGCTTTAGACAACCCTAAAAGTGTAGAACCCATAATTAGAAATAATTACAGAAGAATGTGTTGAACTAAAAAATTTCAAGAGGAGTTAGTTAGAATAGGTGGGTGGCTACCAATATCCAGCTGGATCAGACCTCCCCCATTAGGAAGCAATGGTATCCATTTCATTGAGCTCCCCAATGAGGTGAGGAAAATTATACTAAATTTGGACTTGGGTGAGCTAGTTTCCTTGGTGTAGGACCTGCCTTGTATTAACAACCCAATAAAGATGGATCCTTTGCTGGAGAGTACCCTTGACCTATGTGTCCACTATCTGATCAGTGTATGCTTGTTCCATTTAGTCAGTGTTGATCTCTGTTGCTGTCAGTTGTTCTGCGATCTCTAAGGTGTCCAATAATGGTGGAAAATATGGCCATAGGAGGTTCACATTGAACACTGGGTGCATGCAAAGGAAGGGTGGAGTGTTCAGCTCAAAAGAACTTCTACCCATATCCTTGTTGATAGTTCCTATAGTGAAGTGGGCAGAGATTATGATGGGGCCCTGTAAGGAAATCTTTCTACAAATGTGACATTGAGCCCCCTACTCTCCCTTGGGGCTGCTCGACCTACCAGTCAAGGATCATTAAATATTCTCGAGATGGATCAAATCCTAGGAACCTTGTTGGTCTCAAAATCAATCAAACACATGCCCTCTTATCACCCTCAGGGTTTTCATGGTCACGATATGAATGTTACCAATTTGTCCGTTGATCGATAGTTCACAGTACTTGTGGGCTGCCAATGTGCTCACTCTTTATCAAATATTTCTATCCCTACAATCAGAAAAGTGCTCACCCAATATCGATTGAATCGTAGTCGTTGATCCCCTGTCTCGATGAGATCAATGGAGCTAGCGAATAGAAGGATTTGAACTAGCAGGTTCGCTAATTTTTCTTCCACTCCCCACTATCATTCCCCACTATCAATTTTCCATTCTCGTATCGACGGTTATCCATGGTCCTTATTTCTTAATTCCATGTTCCAAATATCATACTAACAAGTGCTAAATCCTTCCTTTCATGTGACCTCGGGCTATGCCCAGGCGCCAAATTAAAGGGTGCTTTAGAGATTTGGGCTTCGGACATTTTCACTTCACGCTGCAGTCAATTCCCCTCAACCCTGAACTGGAGAAGTTTTGAACTTACATGAGAGGGATCGACGCCCCCCCAACCTCCTTTCCCATCAACGATCTTTATTTCTTTGGGCTCCGATGCTTCGGTTATTTCACACTCTTATTGTCCGAGAACTCCTAGAGTACTTCCACTCTGGAGTCTCAGATATGTCACCACCTATATCCTGACGATGGATGTTCCCGATCCTCTTCGGTAATTTCTGAGTCCACTCTCCTGTATACCTAAAGGGACTAAACCCTGTGCTACTCACCTAGATCAGAAGACTATCAATCCACGCACCTAGATACGATGAATGGGATCTGTTCTTCTGCTATGAGCGCTCCTTTGGTTGTTTGGACATGAATTTCAATAGTCTAGATATCCTCCATGCAGCTGATTTGATGGAAATTGTCTCTCTTCCTTTTGAGCTTCTTCGTTCTCCTGAACTTGGGAAAATTTGAAACATTCAAAGGCTGCGGCCTTTTATTCTTCTACGAGCCCGACTACTTGGGTATCGACTTCACTCCTCCTCCCGAGCTTCAGACTTGAAGCAAGCCCGTCGATGCACACTGCATGCTATCCCTCCGAATATTTTTCCAATGTAACTTGACCTTGGCTCTTGCGCTTTCACTCTGCAAACTTGCACTAATCCTCTTGGGCTTTCAACTTCTACAGTCTCCTAAGGGTCTCAACCCTCTGCTTCCTTCAAAGGATTTGTTGGTGCCCTCTTTGAAATCCAATGCTCTTCCTCCTAGGCTTGTAAAGTGAAACTAATTTACCTTTGGCGCACTCCTTTCACTTGAATGGATTTCAGATGGTTGTATTTCAACACTTTGTCTAAGTGTTGGCCCGGTGCACTCCTTGGACATGTATTCCTCCAAATTTTTCAACAACTCTGTTCCACCTTGAGCTTCAACTACTCGAACCTCGAAGGTCTCTGTCCCTTTGTTCCTCGAAGGGATATATGTTCCCTCTTGGAAACTTTATCTCAAGAACTCCTTTCTGAGCTTACAGAGTGTTCAGTAATTATGTGAGTGTCTTCTCCTTCACACTCCTCTTATTAGAACTCAAACTAGAGTTCACCTGTGCACACTCGCACCTACTTAATTCCCTCCTAGCGGAGCTCTACAAAATCTCTAGCGATTAAGTCTCTCTGTGCCTCCTCTGCACAGTCTCTCCTCCAAGGTATTCAAAAACCTTTAGGATCATCTTTGAGTCTGCAAACTATCACGGTGTGCTGTCCTGTCACGTTCTCTCCTGAATTCAAGGCATAATTCAGATACGCACTCCTTGCATTGGCTCATAGAGTCTTCAACACTCTGTCACACACTCCTTGCGCTTAGCCTGAAGAACCCATAACAGTTTAAAAACTCATAGATAGAGAAATTATATCCTTACCATGCATATGGAACCTATTCATACATCTACAACATAAACTCATGGAAACAAAAATGACATTCATAAACCAACATTCACCACACAGAAATTCAGAAACAATGAAATCTGTTCTTTTTTATTACAACTAGAATTTCAATTACAATGGTCAAGCTCAGACAACAACTAAGTCTCAGCTCTCTCCTCTCCCTAACTTCCTTACCCTTCGCTCTCTTGTGAAATCAGATACAAATATATTTCTACCAAAGAAAGGATCCTCGAGCCTTTCCCTCCAAGCTACCTAAATTTCATTAATTACATTGAATTTCATTTAATGGCCATCTAGTCTGAATTGAATCTAGAGCCATCAGCCTGTCAACCGTTAAAATTGACCTCATCTCCTTCATGTACAAAGACAATAACTCAGCTCTTATCAAGCCTTAAAACATTTAATTTCATTAAGATACAATTTTAAATTTTAAATTTGGGGCAAAATGAGAGGACTAGCACCTCTCCCCTCCTTGAATGTGCATTGATGTGATGGAATGCTAGCGTGTTGCAGAGATAGAGTGATTCTCCTGCATAATAATCCACTTCTATGAAAATCATGATCTCCTTCTCATGATATCCTCTGCCCCATTGTTGAAATCCTCTTGGATCCCAAACTTTCCCTTGGAGTTGTCCTCCTACTCCTCTCCTTTGTTGTTGTTGCTTCTTCTTCTTCTTCTTCCCTGTTGTTATGGAATAATCTCCTCTATTCAAATTCCCCTTGCTGAATGCTTCTGCTGCTGACCTCACCATCAACTTTATTATCTCCTCTATCACCCTATTCAACTTCTCTATTGGTCGGTTCTCCTTATATAGTCTTCTCTGTTGTACTTCCTCCTTATCAATGGGTAGATCACCTTCATATCCCTTGTTGAATTCACCTCTTGTGGGACTAAATTCCCACCCTGTTGCATGCCTCAGTTCTATAGTGTCATCACTGAGTTGTTGCTCAGCTTCCTCCTTTGACATATTATCTTTTGTCATCTCCTCTTGTGTTGGTTCAACTCCAGCTTCCTCCAACTTCTCCTTGGGATGGTATGCTCCTCCATCTATTTCCAACTTAGCCTATTAGATGTGCTGAATTTGCACTATCACCCTTCTCTCCAAGGCTTCCATTTATTCACACTGATAAACAAATTCTATGTTGTATACTTCCTCTTCTGCTGCAAAATCCAATGTTGCATTCATCTCTCGTTCAACTCCCTGGCTGAAATTTCTGAGCCACTCCTCTAAATTCTCTTTTCCTGTGATCTGCATGACTGTCTCCTGGAAGCCATCTTCTAGTTCTAGATTTTCCAACCAATTCTCCAACATATTCTATTACATCTTCCATTGAGTGAGAATCTGACCTTTGTGCTCCTCTTTTTTTGTTGGGGTAGACTTCAATATCTGGTCCCTTTCCTCCTCTATGATAGTCACACCTGGATGTCTTTCCTCTGGTGCACTTTCATCATGTGCATTGGCCTCTACTTATATGTTTGGAAGGAATATTTGAATTCCCCCAATGACCAGAATGAATTTCTGATCCTCCTCCATTATCTCTCCTTGCTGATATGAACCCCTAAACGAGTTCATCTCTCCTCCCTTTCCCACCTAGAAATCTGGGATTTCTCTTCTGCCCTCCTGGAAGTCTATGAGATCGACTAATATCATCTTACATCCCACTTGGAAATTTAAATTTCCATCCCTTCCCTCCTAGAAGTTTATGAGACCTTTAACTAATCTCCCTTCCTCATCATTGAGGGTTCTCCCAACTTCTAGTTCACAGATGTAAACCATCTCTTGTTCTATGTCATTAGCATTTTCATCATGCCTCAACCACCTCCTTACTACCTGTTTCTTCCTTTTGGCTAACAACTTTTGGACAGGCCACTTCTCTTTCATCATGTACCTTTGCTTCCTGATGCATCCTCCATGTCAACCTGTCGAGCTCCGCCCTGATTTCCTAGAGCTATTTTTCTATCTCATCTTTGTTTTTATGTTGTTGGTCCTTGTATTGACCACACTTATGGCCTTCAGTATCCATATTCCTCTTACCTCAGCCCACCTGGCTATCTACCATTTGCTACACACCTTGCAACAATATTTACAGAGCATTGTACTCTGTCTCCTCCTTCACCTGCTATCCACATATGAGATTAAGCTCCTGATACCATTTGATGTTATGAGACTATATCCTTTAACATTCTCACCTTTTCCTATGATCTGTAGAAAAATTTTAAGCTCTGATAGCACTTGACGCAAACCCCCTACTCTCCCTCAGGGCTGCTCAACCTCCCGGTCAAGGATTGTTAAATATTCTCAAGTTGCATCAGCTCCTTAGGACCTTGATAGTATCAAAATAAATAAAACACGGGTGAGGTTTGTTTGCACCCAATTCGTCACTAGGTGAGCAAATTAAGAGTGATTACATGCCCAGTTGGGCTCTGCTAGGCATGACAGCTGTAAAAGGAAAGGCTAGAAAGAAACACTACAAAATTATAAACTAGAATTAAACTAAAACAAATAAAAACTATGAGCATATAAAACAAATGAAAAATAAGTACAAATGGACCAATATCACCAATGTATAAGATGATCTATTGATGAAATCTAAAGGCACAAAGAAGAAAGGGGACTTGAGTCCCTTCTTTCTCCAATGGAAGGCTCTTGAGGCCTCACAAGCTTTCTCTCCTTGCAAAGAAAAGATGAAAATGTGGGTGAAAGAACTCCAAGCTTATCCACTCAAGTGAGAGGTGGAAAGCCCTATGAAATGCAACTTATGATGTTTATTGCCAAAGGATGGGTCCTTAGCAATCTTAGCAACATAAAAATACAAAGAATTCCTTCAGAAAGTGATGGTTATTCATGGCTTTTTATAGCCTAGCATTGGGTGTTTTTGTAACCTCTTTGGAGTGTGAAAAGGGGATCTTTAGGGCACAATTAGTTCTTTGACTAGCCCACCATGAGGATTGAGCTCGGATTTGGTGTCAAATCGACTTGGGAGCTGATCCATTAGTGGTTGGGAGGTCGACCAATTTCAATAAATGCGTCGTTTAGCAGGCGCACGGGTTTTTCACCCAACAGTCACGCATCGTGCACTGATGCCCGCATTATACATTTCTGTTACGCACATACGCGCACGAACCCAGGTTGTGTAAAGAGCCCTTCAATTTTTTGGTCATTTTGTATAGTTTTTGACCCTTTTGAAATGCTATGGAATTAATCCTGTGCCATGAATGACTCCAATCCTGTTTTGACGATGCAGAGTTCTTGTCGCCATGTGCGGATGAAATTTCAGTGATAACAGATGCCCCCTGATGGATGAGGTTAGGAGAATACGTATAGCCGAAATCCATCAATGTTTCATTTACTGAGAATGGTGGTGTAAGGGAGAGCAAGAGTGGGACTATGTAGAGCGATCCGTTGGAGAAGAAAGGAACCTGTAGAACTCGACCTTCTACAAGGTGCGTAACAATATACAATTGTGTACAAACGAGGCGAGCATGCACCATGCTCGTATGATGTAACTCTGAAAGAAGATGACGGAAATGTTGGTGTAGACAACTACAGTGCCCTCGGGGGTGGAATGATAAAGGAAGAAGACTATTCTGCAAAGGAACATACTCTGAACCATAGGTAATGGTCGTGGAAATAAACAACGACGGTGATGTGGGCATTAGTGGCCCTACCAAGTTCAGAGGTCTTCGGCAACTAATAATAAAAACTGCAATAGTCACAAAGTAAGACCCACTGCAACATGAGAAAGTGTTGGCGTCGAATTTTATGGGGGTCAACGACATCAGGGAGCAATGGTGTTTCCCCCTGTGTCGTCCGAGATGTCTCATTAAATGGCAAATGAGAATCAAGATACTGTCGCCCTTCTAGAAAATTGTGCTGATGTTGACAAAAAAGGGGGATGCGACTCCCAGAAGCAAAGGGCTTCACAGAATCTACTGTGGTGAGGAAGTGACAGAGGTACATGGACGAAGTCAAGAAGTGGGAAGACTCAAGACTTCCCTTGGTTGGAGAATGTATGAGACAAACAGTGGCCGCAACCGAGTGATAAGGTCGAGTGTCGGGGGGACGCAAAGACCGAGGATAAGTTGTGCCAGAGGCGGGACAAGGTGAAAAAATTCAGAGGGTAGAGGTAAGTGACCTGGGTAGTACTCTGAAGATATAGACAATGCCGGAGAGGGTAAATGAGAAGTAATGCTCCAACCAAGGGTGACATGGGTTGCATGTGGACACAAGGAAAGCAGGTCGCCAACAGTGATGATGAAAGAAAAGAACCAGAAATAAAGGCGTTTGTACAAATAATAAATAAATTTTTGGGAAAGATGTACAAATACAGAAACGGGTGCCCCAGTGTAAAATGAGTGCCCCAGGGAGGGAAAAAATTTCTTGGAAAATTGATGAAGGGTGGGGGCCCCATTGGCAAGTTTCTGTATGAGGTAGGTGAAATGGAGATAGGTTCGCAGATGGGCAAACTGATGGTGGATGAAATGGTGGGTTCGTGATCCTGCGGAGGTGCAGGTAAAAAGAACATAACCAGGAAGTGATGATCTGGGAGTCCATATGGGAAGCTAGCAAAATGAGGAGAAGAAGAATGTGGTTGATTACATGATGAAAGACTATCGGGACTCCCATCCCTAAAGGGTAATGAAGAGCAGCATGAGTGTCAAGAGTGCAAAAAGGTGCTATGAATGAGACAACTCATGTGGGTAAAAATGGTACCGGGCTACAGTACCGATGATGAAAACGGAGGTGTGAGTACTGCAGATACGGGAATGGTTATCCTAAAGGTGAATATCAGAGGGTGTGACTGGAAATGTAAATGCAATACAGCGGGAGAGACTACATGCCAGTGTTGAGTATATACCTAAAGGAATGATGTGGAGAGATGAGGATCAAGTACCTGCACATAGAACAACCAAATACCCAAAGTGAACAATATCTGAAGAGAATCAAAGATATGAGCATGTATTAGATAAATGTGACAATGTGCATGCGTACCTGACCATGGTATGAAAAAAGGGCACCCCGGGGGCTCAGGATGAAAAGTGGCCCAAGGACAATTGTGATGTAGGTGGCGGGATGGAGAGTCTCCATAGGGGAATGAGCGGGAGAGTTGGGAGGGTTACAGGGTAAATCCTCAGATCTGTTATCTAAGAACCAAGGAGGTATTGGGAGTGCCTCGGGTTCTGGAGAAATGACATGAAGAGCCTCGATTGATGAAGATATGTCAATGATCGCCTCTGCGGGTTGGTGATGTAGAGCTAACCGACGTTGTCTGTATGCGAGGATTATAGGACACTGGAATGTAAAATGAACCAATGAATCACAAAGAGAGCAAGGGCATCTCATGCATTCATTGACTGAAGTAGTGACATAGCGAATGTCAGTGATTTTTGTTGTGGAGGACGTGGTAGGGCGTGGGTTGTTCTAAAAGTCTTGGGTTATGATAGCTAATGCCTGTCAGAAGCGAGGCAGGGCTGGACAATGATGGGTATAATGGCCATACTCAGAACAGATGGCACACGCGAATTTGGTCTTTAGCCCTTTACTACTGGAAGGTTGAGTGGTAGAAATAATAATGGGTGGTGTGGGGGTTGGATTGGGGGGAATCAAATTCCGTAATTCCGGTAGTGATGGGCAGTTGTTGGTTTGGTGACCCTCTTTGTCACACAATGCACAAGGTGGTGGGATGCGCGGAGGAAGTGGAGATGTGGGCTCCTTCTTATTTCTGCTACCCCCAGCTGTAGCAGGGGGGGTAGGGTGTATGGGGGTAGTAGGGGTGAGGACAGGAATCGTCATGGAGAGTCCTGCCTGTGGGCGAGGAACCATCTTAAGTGGATGTAAGTACCACACTGGGATTTCTAACACCATATTGGGTAGTGTGAGCGTTGCGGCTACCTGGAAAGCTTCTATACCTGGTGGAGGGTAAAAGAAGGGAATTTGAGTGAGGGGTCAGGGAACTGTCTCCCAAATGGGACTAGGCCCTTGAGGGGGTGTGGACTCGTGGACCATAGGGGTCGATGAGTGCGCAGGAGGCTCCTGTGGGAGTGATGCTGCGACTGTTGAGACATCAGGAATGACTGAAGCCTCATGAGTAGGATGAGCATCCTCTGGGTGAGTTCCATCAGAGGATACGATGCATACTTGATTAAGGGGAAGGAGTGGTGGTGCTCCATGGTACGTCCCTAACAAGGATGGGTCCTTGAAAATACTAGGACCCATCTCGATGAGTGGATATACATCTTTGTTAGTGTGAATGAGAGGACGAATGTTATCGAGATTGGCATATGGGTTAGGCTCGTAATGCGAGACTTGGTCAATGGTCACAATCTTTCCGTTGTGGGGGGACATGATTGTCCTAAAGACTGATGATGCCACTGCCTTCATAGCATACATGTAGCTACGTCCAAACAAGATATTGTAATTGAGTTGAGCGTCAATAACTTCAATGTCAATGAGAATAGTTTTGCCTCCGAGTTCCATGGGGACATTTTGGAAGATCCCTTCAGGAGATGATGGTCGTCCATCATAAGCTCGTAATGTGATGGCGGAAGGTATGAGTTCCGGGGAACCAAGTTTCTGCCATACTGTTTTGGACATGATACATGTAGATGCCCCTTCATCGATGATACACCGATGGACGGTGATGTTCCGTATTTTTATTGGTAGTTGAATAGCAACTGCGACGGGAAGACGCGGTTCACTGCTATCGAGGTCAAAGGTGATGAGTCGAGTATCAGCAGGGTCGACTGCTCCCAAGGCAGAAAGTAGTGATTTCCACTGTGTTGGAAAAGTCTGGAGGACTTCCAGAACTGACATGGCAGCCGGGGATTGCGCTAAGTCATCTACCAAGCTGTAGTTGTGTGCTGCCCTAGCCTGTGGATTGTGAACATTCCTACGCAAGGGTATGCGAGGGATGCATAATGGTGGTTCGGAGGAAGGGTGAGGGATCATCAATGGAGGTCCTGTCGGTGTAGGGTTTGTCTCTGGAGAGATAGGAGTAGACTCAGCTGGATACTGACGATTCCGTGTTTGAAGAAGGATTTCCTCCTCGCTGGTGAGGAGATAGGTTCGGTCTGCTTGATTGTTGGGATTATGGTATTGGCCCACCTGAGGTGGGGGATGCTGCATGTCCTGCTGGGTGTTTATGATACCTTGATGTGGGATAGGATTTTGCAGTACGGTGGGAGGGGGTTGTTGCGCATATTGTTGTTGTGCCTGCTGCGGGGCAGGTTGCGCAGGAGAGGGGGGGAGGCTCCCGGAGTCTTTCAACCTTTTGAAATCAGCAATCTGGGGGAAATGGTGGGTGTAATGACCGTACACACCAAAAAGAGCACAAGGGTGGATGGTTTTAACAGTATTCCACCCTTGGCGTTTGTTGTTATTGCCCCCTTGGGGTTTTTGGTTCCCTTGGTTCTGGTTTCCCCCAGTGGGTGGATGCCGTGGGGGTTGATTCCTGCCTTGACCAAGATTGTTGTTATTCCTGTTTCTTCCTTTCTTCTTGGTATTGTTCGAAGGGTGAGTTGGGTTGGCTGTGTTCAACTGTTCAAAATGTTGGTATTGTTGAGCAGCAGAGGGTTGAACAAAGTTTACCCCCGCATGAGGATGTGGGGGAGCCATGGGTTGTGGTGGACCAGGAAAGGGAAAGTATGAATTTTGTGGTGGTACCGATCCATAGGGTACATAGGAAGGCGTCATGCTTTCACTAGTACTATAAGCTGATGTGGAGGGAGTACCACTGGTGGTTGGAATAGGTGGATGTATGGAAGGTTCCGGTGGTGGTCCACTATTGGGTGGAGGTATAGCAACAGGATATGGTTGTTGATAAGGGGGTGGGGGGTAATAAGAAGTGCCCCCATATGCCGGTAGGTATTGAGGTGTTCCATACATCGGTGGTGGTTGGGGTTGTGGACCATGGTGTGTGGTGGCACCTATTAGTCCGTCTGCTGAGTGAGACATCCCAGGTTTGTCCTGGCCAAATGGCACAGGTTTTGGAAGATCAGGAAGTATTGTGTACAAGTATCCTGAGTGTGTGTAAATGAGGTCATATTGTTGAGCCTTGATGATGGCTTCCTCTTCATATTGTGGGAAGGTATAAGCTACATCCTTACCAAGGAGAGCGACAAGTGATCTAAGAAACCAGTCAAGACATTGTTGTTTGGTGGTTTCTGCTTTACACAAACTACGTCGCCTACGCCACTCATGAATGTGGTCAGCGATGTGGGTGGCTAAGGACTGTTTGAAATTAGACAGTAGTTCAAGACCATTTTCATGGCGGATGGGTAATTGGAAGAAAGTTAAGAATGCTTTGGCCAAGGATTCAAAATTCATATGGGACCCTGATTTTTCTTCAACATACCATTTGGCTGATGGGCCAGTAAGTGTGTGTTGAAATAATCGCAGTCTGATGGAATCCTCCATGATGCTATTGGAAGAACACCATAG
>JZKD02S1236018.1:110428-130713 GCA_000966675.3 Picea glauca | reverse complement strand
TGGACCAATATCACCAATGTATAAGTTGATCTATTGATGAAATCCAAAGTCACAAAGAAGAAAGGGGACTTGGGTCCCTTCTTTCTCCAATGGAAGGCTCTTGAGGCCCTCACAAGCTTGCTCTCCTTGCAAAGAAAAGATGAAAATGTGGGTGAAAGAAATCCAAGCTTATCCACTCAAGTGATAGGTGGAAAGCCCTATGAAATGCAACTTATGATGTTTATTGCCAAAGAATGGGTCCTTAGCAATCTTAGCAGCATAACAATACAAAGAATTCCTTCAGAAAGTGATGGTTATTCATGGCTTTTTATAGCCTAGCATTGGGTGTTTTTGTAACCTCTTTGGAGTGTGAAAAGGGGCTCTTTAGGGCACAATTAGGTCTTTGACCAGCCCACCATGAGTATTGAGCTCGGATTTGGTGTCAAATCGACTTGGGCGCTAATCCATTAGTGGTTGGGAGGTCGACCAATTTCAATAAATGCGCCATTTAGCAGGCGCGCGGGTTTTTCACCCAACAGTCGCGCATCGTGCGCTGATGCGTGCATTATACATTTTTGTTACATGTATACACGCGCGAACCCAAGTTATGTAAAGCGCCCTTCAATTTTTTGGTCATTTTGTATAGTTTTTTACCCTTTTGCAATGTTGTGGAATTAATCCTGTGCCATGAATGACTCCAGTCCTGTTTTGACGATGCAGAGTTCTTGTCGCCATGTGCGGATGAAATTTCAGTGATAACAAGGTTATCACCCTCATGGTTTTCATGGTAACGATATGATCGTTACCGATTTTTCCATCGATCGATGATTCACAGTAATTGTGGGCTGCCAACATGATCGCTCTTTATCAGAGAGTTCTATCCCTGCAATCAGAAAAGTGCTCACCCAATATCGATTTATTTGTGTTCATTGATCCCTTATCCCAACGAGCTCAATGACTATAGTGAATAGTGGGCTATGAACTATAATGTTTGCTAATTTTTCCTCGACTCCCCGCAATCATTCCGCACCATCGATTTTCCATTCTCAGATCGACAGTTATCCGCAGTCCTTCTTTCTTAGCGCTTTGTTCCAAATCTCACACTAACATGTGCTAGCTCCTTCCTTTCATGTGACCTCAGTCTATGCCTAGGCGCCAACTCAAAGGTTGCCTCAGAGCTTTGGGCTCTAGGCATTTTCACTTCACACTGTGGTCAATTCCCCCGAACCCCGAATTGCCAAAGTTCCAAACTGACATGAGAGGGAATTCCCCCAATGACCAGAATGCATTTATGATCCTCCTCCATTATCTCTCCTTACTGATATGAACCCCTAAACGAGTTCATCTCTTCTCCCTTTCCCACCTAGAAATCTAGGATTTCTCTTCTGCCCTCCTGGAATTCTATGAGATCAACTGATCTCATCTTATTTCCCACCTAGCAATTTAAATTTCCATCCCTTCCCTCCTGGAAGTTTATGAGACCTTTAACTGATCTCCCTTCCTCATCATTGAGGGTTCTCCCAACTTCTAGTTCACATATGTAAACCATCTCTTGTTCTGTGTCACTGGCGTTTTCATCATGCCTCAACCACCTCCTTACTACCTATTTCTTCTTTTTGGCTAACAACTTCTGGACAGGCCACTTTGCTTTCATCATGTACCTTTGCTTCCTGATGCATCCTCCATGTCAACCTATCGAGCTCTGCCCTGATTTCCTAGAGATATTTTTCTATCTCATCTTTGTTTTTATGTTGGTGGTCCTTGTATTGACCACACTTATGGCCTTCAGTAGCCATATTCCTCTTACCTTAGCCCACCTGGTTGTCTACCATTTTCTACACACCTTGCAACAATATTTACAGAGCATTGTACTCTGTCTCCTCCTTCACCTGCTATTCACATATGAGATTAAGCTCCTGATACCATTTGATGTTATGAGACTATATCCTTTAACCTTCTCACCTTTTCCTATGATCTGCAAAAAAATTTTAAGCTCTGATAGCACTTGACATAGACCCCCTACTCTCCCTTAGGGCTGCTCGACCTCCCAGTCAAGGATTGTTAAATATTCTCAAGTTGGATCAGCTCCTCAGGACCTTGCTAGTCCCAAAATCAATAAAACACAGGTCAGGTTATCACTCTCAGGGTTTTCATGGTAGTGATCTGATCATTACCGATTTTTCCATCGATCGATGATTCACAATAATTGTGGGCTGCCAACCTAATCACTCTTTATCAGAGAGTTCTATCCCCGCAATCAGAAAAGTGCTCACCCAATATCAATTTATTTGTGGTCATTGATCCCTTATCCCGATGAGCTCAACGACGCTAGCGAATAGTGGGCTACGAACTATCATGTTCTCTAATTTTTCCTCCACTCCCCGCAATCATTCCCCAGCATCGATTTTCCATTCTCAGATTGACAGTTATCCATGGTCCTTCTGTCTTATCACTTTGTTCCAAATCTCACACTAACATGTGCTAGCTCCTTCCTTTCATGTGACCTCGGTCTATGCCTAGGTGCCAACTCAAAGGGTGCTTCAGAGCTTTGGGCTCCGACATTTTCACTTCACACTGTGGTCAATTCCCCCGAACCCAAAACTTCCAAAGTTCCAAACTGACATGAGAGGGATCGATGCCCACCCCCACTCCTTTTCCCATCAAAGGCCCTGATTTCTTTGGGCTCTGGTTCTTTGTAAATTTCACACCCTTCTTTTTTGAGAACTCCTAGAGTAATTCCACTCCAGAGTCTCATATTTTTTGCCACCTGTCTCCTGACGATGGATGGTCTCGATCCTCTCTGAGACTTTGTGAGTCCACTCTCCTATGCACCTAAAGGGATTAAACCTTGTGATACTCACCTGGATCAGATGAATGTTGATCCACGCACCCAGATTTGACAGATGGGATCTATTCCTCTTCTCTGCACACTCCTTTGGGTGTCTTGACATAAATTTCAACAGTCTAGATCTCCTTCTTGCAGTTGATTTGACAACAGTTGTCTCTCTTCCTTCTGAGCTTCTTCGTTCTCCCGAACTTGGGAAAATTTGTGACATTCAAAGGCTGTGGGATTTGATTCTTTTATGATCTAGGCTACTTGGGTCTTGACCTTTCTCCTCCTCCTGAGATTTGGGACTTGAAGCAATCTCATCGGCGCACACCTCGTGCTATCCCTCCTGATATTTTTCCAACATAACTTGACCTAGGATATGGCACACACTTGCTCTTTTGCTCTGAAAACTTGCACTACTCCTCCTGATCTTTCAACTTGCTCAGCCTCCTAAGGCTATTGACCCTCTGCTTCCTTCAAAGAATTTTCTAGTTCCCTCTTGACAACCTGATGCTCTTCCTCCTGGGATTGTAAAGTGAAACTAATTTACCTCTAGCACACTCCTTGTGCTTGGATGGCCTTCAAATGGCTGTCTTTCAACACTTCATCTATGTGTTGGCTTGGTGAACTCCTTTCATATATCTTTGTCCATGGTGTTCAATAAATTTGTTCCACCTTGATCTTCAACTACTCAGATCTCGAAGGTCTCTGTCCCTTTGTTCCTYGAAGGGATATATGTTCCCTCTTGGAAACTTCATATTAAGCACTCCTCGTTGAGCTTACAGAGTGTTCAATAATTCTATGAGTGTCTTMTTTTTGACACTCCTCTTCTGAGAATTTGAAATAGATTTCACCTGTGCACACTCGCACCTRCTCAATGTCCTCCTTGAAGAGCTCTACAAAATCTCCAACAATTTTGTCTCTATCTGCCTCCTATGCACAATATCTACTCCAAGGTATTCAGTAACCTTGAGGCTCCTATTTGAGTCTGCAAACTATCCTGGTGTGCCCTCCYGACATGTTCTCTCCTAAATTCGAAGCAGAATTCAAATATGCACTCCTTGCRTTGGCTCACAAAGTCTTCAATACTCTGTCACACACTCCTTGCACTTATCCTGAAGAACCGAGAACAATTTAACAACTCATAGATAGATAAATTCTATCCTTACCTTGCAGATGGAACCCATTCATACATCTACAACATAAACTCATTAAAACACAAATGACATTGATAAAAAAACATTCACCACACACAAATTCAGAAACAATGAAATCTGTTCTTTTGTATTACAACCAGAATGTCAATTACAATGCTTGACTTGAACTGCAACTAAGACTCAACTCTCTTCTCTCCCTAACTTCCTTACCCTTCAATTTCTTGTGAAATCTCATACAAAGATCTTTTTACCAAAAGAGGGGCTCCTCAAGACTTTTCCTCCAAGCTACCTAACTTTCTTTAATTACATTGAATTTCATTCAATGGCCATCTAGTCTGAATTGAATCTAGAGCCGTCAACCTGTCAACCATTAAAGGTGAAATTATCTCCTGCATGTACAAAGGAAATATCTGGGCTCTGCTCAAGACTTACAACAATTAATTGCATTAAGATACAATTTTAAATTTTAAATTTGGGGCAAAATGAGAGGGTTGGTTCCTCTCCCCTCCTTGAATGTGCATTGATGTGATGGAATGTTGGTGTGTTGCTGAGGTGGAGCAATTCTCCTGCATCAAAATGTAACCAGACCTTGTCTCCCACCTAAACCTGGTGTGGTACCCTATGTTGATCATGACACTTCTTGTACTTAGAATTGGATTTCTAAACAATATCATGGACCTGTTGGAAGATGTGTTGAATTGGCTCAATGAATATGGTGGATTTGTCGGCTTCAAATTGAACATGGGAATATTATACCTATGTGGTAGAAAGAGGTAATACAACATCAATGGGACCCAAGGTTTGGAATCCTAGCCCCACCTAAAATGGGTTATGTCTGGTGGAGCTATGGAGAGCCATGTTGTAGTTGTGTTGAATATAGGGAAGACTGTCATCCCATGTACAAAAATTCTTAGAGTTGTACATTTGCAGGATGTGCACAATCATATGATTGAATTCTTTTGTTTGACTGTCAGTTTGGGGGTGGAAAGTAGTGGATTTAGTGAGCTTGTTGTCCAACAATGACCAGAGACTCAACCAAAATTTGCTGAGGAATATGTTATCTCGATCAAATATGATGGTCTGTGGTATGCCAAAATGTACCCATACTCGTTCGAAGAAGATATTGGTAGTATCTATCACTATGGTTCTCTTATTGTAGGCTGCGAGGATGGCCATCTTCGAAAACTAATCAACTACTACAAATAAACAATCATTTCCTTTCTTGGTGGATGGAAGGCCATAAATGTAATCCATCAATATGGATTCCCAAGGTCTCTCGGGAGTAGGAAGAGGGGTGTATAAGCCTTGATTCTTGACACTTGGATTGGAAATGGCACATGAAGTGCAAGATATGATATACTTTCTAACATCCTATCAAAGTTTTGGCCAATAAAAATGTTTATGTAGAACAAACACAATTTTCTCCATGTCAAAATGTCCTTCCATCTGATTGTAGTGAGCATTCTAGATCATCTTTGCACACTCACTTACAGGAACATAGAGATGTCCAAGATGGCATAATATTTTATCATGAATGTGAACATCGATGACATTCACACTTGTACCCAAGAGATGATAGGTGGTGGTGAAGTCCAGATCTTGCTAATAAATTTGGGGCCTCTCATATGTCTCATGTCCACAAGAATGGAGCATGGTGGTGAGTGCAACCATGAGAGGTCGACTGAGGCATTTAGTGACATGATTGGTGCTCCATGTCTTATACTTATGTTGATATGGAACTGCTACAGGTAGGTAGACCACTTCTAATGGAAGTCGTTCTACAACTTCCCCTATGTCTGTATGAACTATATATGATTACAATAAGTGTGGATTATTGTATCCTTTCCCAAAACGTAATGTTTCCATTGATGACAGGCTGGTACAATGGAATACATTTCCTTGTCATAGGTGGGGTATTTCTGGAAAACATATGAGAGTGTCTCACTATGGTATGCTACTAGATGATTGTGATCAGTGAGAAATGTGCCTACAACATAGTCAGATGCATCAGCCTCAATCTTGAATGGTTATTGAAAATAATGTAAAGAGAGTACGGGAGCTGAGCACAAACGATGCTTCAGATCATCAAATTCTCTTTGTTGTTTCTTCCCTCATGTGAAATTTTCCCTGCAATTTCCCTTGGTCACTTGGATGAGGGTCCTTGCAATATGGGAGAATCCCAATACGAACCGTCGATAGAAGTTGGCTAGTCCCAAGAAGCTCTGAAGCTTGTTTAGTGTGATCGGGGCTGGATAGTCGTGAATGAATTAGATCTTAGCTAGATCAACATGTACCCCATGCTCATCAACAATGTAGCCTAAGTATTGGACCCTTTTCATGCCAAAGGAGCATTTTTCCAAGTTGGCATATAGCTTCTGTTGTCGAAGAGTGCTCAAAATCTGATGAATATGATGCATCTGATCCTCTCAAGTTATGTTGAAGGTGAGGATGTCATCCAAATATACCACCACAAAAGAGTTGGTGAAGGGTATCAATACATCATCCATCAATGTCATAAAAGTGGTTGGTGCATTTTTTAAGCCAAAGGGAATGACCAGCCATTCGAAGAGACCTTCTTTAGATTTGAAAGTTGTCTTCCATACATCATTTGGTTCGATGGGAACCTAGTGGTATCCATACTTTAGGTCAATCTTGTTGAAGAGATTTTCCCCATTGAGTTGCTCAAGAAGGTTAATCTTTGGTATAATCAGGACTGATTGGTATAGGGGCTTGTGTCAATGCTTGTTTCACTTGATCAAAAAAATGCTTAGATTCTATGTTCCACTTTATTTTAGTATCTTATTTAAGCATGTTTTTAATGTTTCTGAGGATTTCTTCAAAATTAGGGATAAATATTCTCAGAAAGTTTATTTTTCCTATGAAATACTACAATTCCTTAAGTTTTCTTGGATGGTCTATCTTCTGGATGGCTTCAATTCTACTGGAGTGTATATTGATTCCATCTTTATATATGATGTTCCCTAATAGTTTACCCTCCTCTAAACCAAACAAAGTTTTCTTGGGATTGAGTGAGATTCCAAACTTCCCGTACTTTAAAAAAACCCGTCTGAGGTGTTGTAAGTGCTCTTCATCGGTTTTTGAATAGACCATTACATCATCCAAGTATATGACAATAAATATCCCAAGTTCATCCACAAAAGAATGTCCCTTTCTCTCTGAAATGTGGCACCAACATTCATTAAACCAAAAGGATTTTTCACATACATGAAAGTTCCCAGGGTGTAGTGAACGCTTTTTTCTCTTGGTCATCAGGGTGGACAAGGACTTGATTATATCTAGAAAAACCATCTAATAATGATATTTTTCTAGATCCAACTACCTTTTGTAAGATATGATCCATTTTTGGTAGACAATAATTATCTTTAAGTGAGACTTTGTTGAGGTTCCTGAAATCAATGCAGAGCCTAATTTCTCTACTCTTCTTTCTGGTAGGAACTAGATTAGAAACCCATTTTGATAACCCTAAAGGAACAATGATTTTAGCATCTTACATTTTCTTAATTTCTTTTTCAATTAGGGGCATCAACTTGGGGTTAATTATCCTAAGCTTCTTATTGAAAGGATTATGACCTTCTTTTATAGGTGTTTTGTGTTGTATGATACTGGTGTCATAAGATTTCAAATCTTCATAGCTTCAAGCAAAGACATCTACAAATTCTTTGAACAATTCAATATATTTCCATTTTTTCTCAGGAGGTAAAGATTTGGATAATTTAATCATTTTAGGTTCCTCATCTATTCCTATGTTACATTCCTCAATATCTTTCCTAGTAGTTTCAATTTTTGTCTTTTTTTCTACATCATTGAAATCAAATAGTTCTTCCATTGGGACTAACGCTCTAGGAACGATGCTATCTTTTAATTGGAAAAAATCTGAATTTTCTTATTTTTCATTTATTTATTATGAATCTAGTTTATTTACAGTATTATTATCACTATCTACATCAATGTTTGCACACTCAAATTCATTTTTGGACTGGAGGAAATCATCAATTTGTTCATCATTACCAAACACTTGCCAGTGCCTGATATTGTCTGGTACATTAGGTCTATATTTCACCTCTACTGTGTATTGGCGATTTGGATGGAAAGGTTTTTTACAAGTGGCTTCCGAAGTATATAGTCCATTTGAAAGTATGTTTTTTCCTCTAGGAGTCACGTGCAAGTCATACTCAGTAAACATTGTAAAAGTCATATAAGCCCTAAGTCTAGGGTGTTTGACAGAATACTCACCTTTGATCTATTTAATGATAAGTTCAGAATCACCTCTTATTGAAATTATTTTGGCACCAATATTTTTCAACAATTTCATGCCAAGCAGCAATGCTTCATACTCAACTATATTGTTGGAGCAATCGAAATTTAATTTATAAGAATGGATTTCTGAATACCTTGCTTTTGGATTATGTATCCGCAACCCAACTCCAAATCCTTCTTTACTAATAGCTCCATCAAAATCTAAACTCCAGAGAGGTTATGTTGGTTCATCAGTTTGTATTGTCGTTGTTTTATCTTCCTCATGAGTTTCTTTAGTTTCCTCCAGGTTATACACATCATCTTCCAATTGTGCAATTTGACTATCCATGTCACCATCATTATATAAAATGAAGGAGTCTAGATCAGAATGAACATAGTATAAAGGATAGTTATGTGGATTCTCTTGACTGTTGAGTATGTATCTCATCAGAGTCTCTCTATATAACCTTCTCTACTGACCAAACATTGGGATGGTGGCATAGGACATGTCCAGTTGTAAGGTACCCTTTAACTTGGAACCCCATGATCAAGATAATAACATGCCATATTTTGGAGGAATGTCTGCAACAACAATATCCATTACCTTTCTTTTGGTTGGGATTTGTGCCAAGGTAATACACAAGTCTTTGATCAGAGATATGCATTTGACTTTGCTTGAATCAAAGGAGTATAAGTCCTTGTAACGCCCAGTGATATCAATCCCTAATTTCTCCATCACTTCCTTGGGAATAAGATTGTGAGAAGTGCCAGAATCCATCATGGGATTGTGTAATGTATTATCATGAATATTTAAACTGATGTAAAAGGGAGGAACATAACCATTTTCAGTTTTTCCCTCAACCTCAGGACCAAACAACAACTCTGGCTGATCATCAACAACATTCACAGTGTCTATACCTACTCCTAGTTATATGTTCAAGGATTTGATCACTTGCAATATGTAAGCATTCTTGTTCATCAGTTCTGATAGAGGAATAAGTATTTTCAATTTGGCCAATTCACTTTCTAGGTTGAATGTGGTAGGAGTTCTTCTTTGACTCCGAAAATATGATTTATCAGCCACATTTTTTTGTGTAGAAGTACTAGCCTGACTTATGGATGCAACCTCAGTTTGAGTTGTTCTTGGTATGGATTCAGGCAATATTTTTGTAGGATCCTCTAAGATTTTCTTTTCAGGAACTTTCTTAGGAACAATATCAAAGGTTTTCTTAGTTTCAGAAGCTTTCTTAGTTGGGTTGTCTTTAGAATTTTTACTCCTTAAGTTGTATTTTCTGTGGACTTCCATTATGACATTTTTGAAGGATTGTTGTTCTGACTCTTCCTCATCTACTTCGGTCTATGAAAGAAGAAAAATTTATCGTTCTTCCTAAGTGAGAAATATGGAATCATTGTCATTAACACCCATAAGATTTCTGTGAATGTCATGTAGTCCCTCTATAATTTCTTTCCCATTATCAACATAGTTTTCCTAAAAGGGTGGCCTGATCTGTTGATCAAGACCTCTATGTTCTCATTGTTCTCGTGGCTCTCTTTACCTAATATGGGGAGGATTTCTCTAGAATTTGGGATTTTGGATTTGAGAGGTAGGTTGACTGTCTCTAGGTGGGTTCTTGTCAGTGATTTCCAATCTCTCCATCATTATCTCCATTGTTCTAACCAAAGAATCTATTTTAGCATCTGTTGTGGAGGTGGAAGGTTATTCCTTGATTTTGACTCTCCTTTTTGTTCTTTGCCTATCTCTCCTAGCTAATAGGTTTGCTTCAACACTCACAACATGTTTCTACATATATTCTAGAGTGGCAGAGTTTCTTTCTCTCAATTGGTAGGACATATCAAGATCAAATACATCAGGGAACTTGATCAAGGCCAGGCCTTAAGGAGGTTTGATATCAGCTGGAATTTCATTATAGATATTATTAAAATGAGTGCAATAGTACTATACAGTTTCCCCTTGGTTTCTTATTATATTTTCATATTCAGATAAAATTTGGAGAGGGTTTTTCTTTACCTCCCATCTATTGAGAAAGGATTGGTGAAAAGCATTAATATCAACAATGCTAGCAACAGGTAATGTTTTAAACCATTTCTTAACATCACCAGTTAAACTTTGTGCAAAGAGTCTCATTTTGACATATGCCTCATCAACTTCCTATAAATCGAAGAAGTCATTAATTTTATCCATGTGATGTTGTGCATTAAGGGCTCTAGTGCCATCAAACTGAGGAATATTAGTTTGATAGTCCTGAGGCATGTTATGTAAGGGAGAATCTAACACTAGCGGAGAATATCTTGCTTCCATGATTGGTGGAGTAGGTTGTATGAAAAATTGTATTATTGTTGGAGAAGTGACAGAAGATGTGGAAGAAGCAAGGTTGGGAGGTATATACTGAGTTACTTGAGGATTGACAAAAGTTGTAGCAATAGAAAGGGCATAAATATCAATTGATTGTTGTAAATGGGCCTTAACAAAGATTGTTCAAGATTTGATGCTAGATATTGTAGTTTCTCAAATTATTGCAGGATCTATTGATCAAAATCTATTCTAGGAGAGAGTATTCCAGGTGTTCTAGGTTGGAGGATGGTTTGATCTAATACTATTTTGTCTACAAAGCTATCAGATTTGAGTCTGAAAAGGATTTTCTCAAAAGGTAAGTCAAACTCGATGTCTTGGATTGTGACAAGCTTCTCTAGAAGAGAAGTGTCTCTAGGAAGAGGACCGCTACTCCCTTGAATTTTTTTTGTATTCCTTTTTCTGATTAAGTTTTCTAGATTATCTACTACTTTTACAAGATATGGATCAGGGTGAGATCTGGTGTGAATTCATTTTGGAGCCAGAACTTAAAACTTTAAGAAATCTAGTTTAATATTTACAAATTTAAACAACCTCTGAACATTTATTTCTTGAAATTTAGATCTTTGATTCTACAGAAATAAAGTTTTCTTATCTAGGGAAGAGAATTCATATAGTTGGAAAATTTGTTCAGTTCCCCGTTATGGTTGTCACTATGTTAGCACTCTCTAATTCCCAGATGTTTTCAAGGGTAGAAGAAATTGACAGAGGTAACTTACCACAACCACTTTTGAAACTGGGATCTAGCCCTGCCAGTTTCAAAGAGGGATATATCTATATGATTTAGATTTGTTTGGGTTTTAGATATTAGGATAGTTAAAATAGTCTGAGTTTGGTTGTTTGTTTATAAGGGCTGGCTAAATAAATGCATTAAAATTTCATTGGGTTATGTGGTATGTATTAAAGACTAGAATCAAAGACATATTTTATGAGGTTCCTCCATAGGGAAAGGTGTTGTCAGGTTTATAGTTGGGAGTGATCTTGTGATTGAGGGAAAGAACAATGATGGAAAACTGTCTCGGAAGACATCGTACATCTAGACAGGAGTAGCACACATATGGAGGACATATCTTAGGCATTATATCTGAGTGTGGGGTCTGACCATCGTTGGATCTAGGAGAACCTGCACGTTCTTTAAAGTGCAAGGAGAAGCGGGCATACAAAATCCTGAAAGCAGGAGGACCGTCCATATTTTGGCAGGACATGTAGTCACATATCAACATTTTGCTGACTAGAAAGTCAAAGGAAGAGGTTCTTGAACTCGTGATATGTGAGATCGTGAAATGATCTGGACCATCGATCCAAGAAGGACACGTGGCTAAATATCAACATTTCGTTGAATGAAAGGTCAAAGGAAGGAGGTGCCCTAACCTATCGAACTCGCGATATGAGAAATAACGATATAATCTCAATCGTTGGATCGAGGACAAATATGAGTCGTCGATCTAAGAAGGACACATGGTGAAAGGTCTTCCTTTCGCTGACTGGAAAGTCAAAGGAATGGGGTTCCCTAACCTCTTGAAATCATGATATGAAAAATCACAAGATAATCATAGTCGTTGGATCAAGGACAAATCTGGGTCATCAGATATAGGAGGTGAATATGGTAGACCACGTTAGAAAGGACAGGTGGAAGACTACATAAAAAATAACACATGTCATGATCAAACAATGACAAGTTTCAAGATGATTCGGCATTTCAAGAACCTGGAAATCAAAATTTTGAGTGACACATAGCAGCCACACGAATCATGTCATGTCATTGAGTGACGTCATTCCAGGAGTTTAGTTTCAAGATTTTTAGCATCAACACTCCCTCAAAGTCTTGAAAGATGAAGTTTTTGGGTGGAGGATAGTCGTCCGATCACCATGGATCATGGATCGTTCATCTGAAGAACGAAGTGCTCAAATGGCTAGTCGGTGGTCATATCTCGTGGTCACATCGTCGAGAGTTGGAGAGTAGAGCTAGAGAAGCCAAACTCTATTTCGGATTTCATGACTTGGAGAGTCAAGACGAATCAACAGAGAATCCCTGAAATGTGAAATGTGAAATGCCTTCTGGCATAGACTGTGGTCACTGTCGGTGGTCATGTGAGGGGAAGGAGCTAGTGTTTTCTAAGCTCCATTTCAGGGATTATGACATGGGAGAGTCGAGATTCCTCAAAATAGGATTCCTGAATTATGAATTGCGAAATCCCTATATGGATAAGTGCTTGGTCATCATCAATGGTCATGTGAATGGAAGGAGATAGCATAGCTAGGCTCCATTCCAAGTATCGAGAATTCCAGAGGAAGGATTCAAGGAGACTCAAGGTAGAATCCCCGAAACCCAAGTTGCGAAGTGACATTTTAATTAGGCCTATGGTCACATCCAATGGTCTTTTGGAGAGGCATCCTGCACCTGGTGCCAGTTCATGTAGGGATCATTCACGAGGAACCGTTGATCTCTAGTTTCACCTTCCAACAAGATCTAAATCGTTCAAAGACTCCAATAGCCAAAGAAGCCATACTTGACTGGTTGTAACTACCAGAACGAAGTGATGACATCTGCCAGAGAATTCAAAGAGTCTTCAGAGTGATTGATAGAGAAGACAAAGAGTCTCGAGGCCACTGCCAGTAGAGTGTAGACTCATCATAGAGTCAACTAACATATGGAAGGTGGTCGAAGACTTTTACAACAAGTGAATCCAAAGGACCTCATGAGAAGTGAAAGTGACGATGAGCATAGGAACAATATGCAGTGTCATAGCGCATGTAGAAGACATAAGGTGCACTAAGACTATAAAAATGGAGAACATAGAAGGGATCATGTTGCTACTATTGTGAGTAGTGCATGCATGTAGAAGAATGAGGTGCAGTAGTTGAAGCATAGAAGAAGAAAAGAACAAAAATGCATATCCATGAGAAGAAGAGAAAGATGAGGTGTGCATGTTGAGACAGAGGAGAAGATCAGAAAGCTGAAGAGGATGCAAGCAAGAAGACACTGATGTAGGCAGAGTAGAGTAGTATAGAAGAATAATGATAATCCTGGTAATCCAATAAAAACTATTGAATCATTGTAATAAATTCACAGAAAGCAAAGTTTTATATTTCAGGGTGGATGGGAGGTTCTAGGGAGGACTTTTTCCCTCAAAGTTTCAAGTAGGTTCTTTAACACAAGGAGTTATAGCTTCCATTTGGTTGCAGCTAGAGAAACCAGGGTGGCAGGATGGTGCAAGGGATAACATTGGTTCTCTGATATATAGGTCGGTGCCTATATGACTGGAATTTGGTGCTTCCATCGAGTTGGTGCTGGAACATTCAGGGAGTTGGTACTTCCTTCTAGTGGGTGCTAGAGAAACTAGAGAGTTGGTGCTTTCAACAAGTAGTGGCTTGCAAAATAGAGGTGGTAGCCTTATTATGAGTTGGTTCTCATAAGAATGATAATGTACAAAATATAATTATCATATAAAGAAGAAGAGGTTTTCACCCTTTATGGGTTTCCTTGGGAATATTTATCTCTGTATTGTACATGTGTGTGATTGATGTTGAATACTCTACTTCTTATTTATTGTGATAATCATTGAGAGTTCTGTAATGAATTTAAAAATGGATATAAATGTTTAAGCACAGTAACAATTGATTCACCCCCCCTCTCCGTTGTCCAACAATTGGTATCAGAGCTAGCCCCTTTTATCTAAGGGTATATCCTAGATCTTAAACATGTCAAGCCATGAAGGAACTTCAACCAATAATTCCCCTCTATTCAATGGAACAAACTTTGCCTTCTGGAAAGTTAGAATGAGAACCTACATAATGGCTTTAGGTGCAGATGTCTGGAATGTGGTAGAGACTGGTTATGTAAAGCTAGTTGTACTAGCTAATAAGGATGACAAGCTAGAATTCAAATCCAAGGCTAAGGCTATGAATGTTATTTTGAGTGGGATTGTATAAGAAGAATTTGTAAATTTTATGCACTTAGAAACTACCAAAGAAATGTGGGACAAACTCATTAGCAGTTATGAAGGTAATGAGAAGGTAAAGTATGTCAAGATTCAAACCTACAGAGTACAGTTTGAATAGTTGAAGATGAAAGAGGATGAAACTATTGGAAAGTACTTTCTGAGAGTTGAAGAAATGATAAATGCAATGAAATCACTTGGTGAAAAAATTGAGGAACCCTCTTTAGTTCAGAGAATTTTGAGCTCTCTACCAAATAGGTTCAACCCGAAGGTCTTCTATAGAAGAAATTAATGATCTAAAAGCCTTGACATTTGATCAAATTATAGGAATGTTGACTTCATATGAAATGAGAATAGTTAAATATAAACCCACCTCGAGAAAAGCATCATTTAAAAAAGACAAGAATGAGGATTATGAGCCTGATGAAATTGAAGCAAAATTTGTGAGAAGACTGAAGAAGGGATCAGGCAAATACAAAGGTAAACTGCCTCTCAAATGTTTCAACTGTGCTAAGATAGGTCATTTTGAAAATAAATTTCATCACAAAAGAAAGGATCAGACATATGATGATGAGGAGAAGCACAAACACAAAAAATTCTTTAAACAAAATAATTTTAAGAAGAAAAATCTTTGTGTAAACAATGATGATGATCCTTTAGATGATGAAGACAATGAATCCTCTATTAAAGATAAACTAAATGGATTCATGCTTATGTCCAAAGAGTATTATGACAATAAATTCATAGGAAGTGATGGTAATGAAGAAGAAGTTGTGGTTGATATGGAAGGAGAATTGATCAGTGTACTGGAAGATATTGACAAACTTAGAATTAAGAAGAGAAAACAAAAACGATTGTCGATATAGTTCAAGAAAGGTAGTAAAGAACCTGATGAAGACTGTGTCCTACTAAAAGTGGAATTAGAAGAGGCAAAGAAAATCGAAGACATTCTAAAACAACAGTTATCAGAAAAGAAGGCAAGATGTGAAGCTCTGGAAAAGGAAGTAGTGAAAACTAGGAAAGAGTTGGAGAAGTTTCAAGCCCTATATCATTAGAATATGTCAAGTATCAAAGACTCATGAGAATTGGCCACCATTTTGAATCAACAAAGAAATCCAAAGATGAAAATGGGTCTAGGTTATGGAGAGGGATCAAGTAGTGATCAACCAAGCAACAAAGAACCCATCAAGTTTGTCAAATATACCACTAGTGACAACAAAAAACCTACAGAAACAAAAGAAGATAATCAACTTCCTAGGAGGAGTAACGAAAGAGGTACCATAATTGAAACTATAGATCAGAGAAATAATTTACTCTCTGTTCAAATAAATCATCAGCATGGAAGAAATCGACCTTCACAAAGAAGACAACCATTTTCCAGGTACAAAGGATTTTTCTATGGATATTGTTATTTATGTTCTAACTTTGGTCACAAAGTTGTAAACTGTTCTTTAAGATCTAAATATGAGCAATCAAAATATTCAAGGAATAGATATCTGCTGCAACAAAGAATGATATAGCCAAGTAACAAACAATCACATACTGTAAATAATGTGATGGTTGGAAAAAGGACACAGGTTAAGCATAACAATCGTTATGATCCTTTATTCAATGAACCATAATGTTACACCTACCATAATTTTGGACATAAAGCTACAGATTGTCACTTTAGGAACTATGAGCCAAATTTGAACCCCTCTGTTGAAAATGTCAAGGTTTGGAAGATGAAAGAAAATGACAAGTGTGGACTAGTGTTGTCATCCCAAAGACAACAGAACCCCTATTATATTGACAATGGTTTCTCCAAACATATGACAGGAGACAAAGGTAAGTTTCTATCTCTAAGTAAAAACAAATCAGGAAACATAACCTTTGGAAATGATGCTCTAGGTAAAATCAAGGGTAAAAGGATGGCGAGTCTAAGAAATGGAAAGGGAAAATCCCATAATGTTCTTCTTGTAGATGGGCTGAAACATAATCTTCTCAGTGTAATTCAAATGTGTGATAGAGGATGTGAAGAGGTGTTCACTTCCAAGGAATGCAAGATAAAGTCTGTAAACTCAGGACAAGTAGTGGCTAAAGGTATAAGAACATAAAATAATGTATATGTGTTGAAAGAAGATAGAGAAGAGTGTCATCTAATCAAACATGATGAGAGATGGTTATGGAATAGGAGACTTGGACATCTAATCTTTGACCACGTAATCAAGCTCAAAACCATTGAGGCAATAAAAGATCTTCCGAGAATATCAAAGCCACAAGATTCTATGTGTAAACCATGCCAAGTAGGAAAGCTAACCAGGACACAATTTAAATCCAAGAGCTCTACTTCAACAAAGAAACCACTCCAACTAGTTCATATGGATTTATGTGGACCATCAAGACAGGAAGGCAGAGGGAAAGAAAACTACTTCATGCTGATCATTGATGATTACTCCTGACTAACTTGGGTTGCCTTTCTCAAGGAAAAATATGAAGCATTTGAGAAATTTAAAATATTTAAGGCTTTAAATGAGAATAAAACATGCAAGAGGTTAAAGGTAGTAAGATCAGATAGAGGAGGAAAATTTATGTCAAGTGAGTTCAAGGAATTATGTGATAAACATGGGATCAAGAGAGAATACACAATCCCAAGAACTCCACAACAAAATGGAGTAGTTGAGAGGCAAAACAGAAAAATGCAGTAAATGGCCAGGTCAATGATGAATGAGAAGAACATTGTTCAAACCTATTGGGTAGAAGAAATACACACAACAGTCCATGTTATTAATAAATACCACCTCAAACCACACACTAACAAGACACCCTATGAACTATGGTATGGGAGACCTGCTTCAAACAAACACTTCAAAGTGTTTTGGAGTAAGTGTTACATAAAGAATAATGATGAGAACCTTGACAAGTATGATGATAGGGTTGATGAAGGCATATTCTTAGGGTATCCTACAAACAGTAAAGGATACATATGTTATAATAAGAGGCTGCATAGATTGGTTGATTGTATTGACATACAAGTTGATGAAGGAATCCCAGTAAGAGAGGTGAACAATATTGAATCAACAACACAAGATATATATGTAGTTGAAGTCGAATAGGTCCAAGAATCAAAACAAGAAGATTACGATCCAAATGATAATGAAAATATTCAGACAGACTCAAATCAATAGACAACATCAAATTCCTCCTCCAGAATCACTCAAAATAATCATCCTGCAAGTCAGATAATTGGTGAAAAAGACAAAGGTGTACAAACCAAGAGAAAGGTAATCAAAAACACCAAAAAATCATATATAGACTTCATATCCATGCTGGAACCCAAGAATTTTAATGAAGCTAGTAAAGATGACCATTGGGTTCAAGCCATGAATGATGAACTTGACCAAATTGAGAAAAACAATACATGGGAGATGGTTCCTAGACCTGAAGGTAAAAATATCATTGGATCGAAATGGATATTTAAGAACAAAATTAATGATAAGGGACAAGTTTTCAAGAACAACACAAGATTGGTCTATAAGGGCTATGCTCAAATAGGACTAAACTTTGATGAAACATTTGCGCCAATAACAAGACTAGAAGCAATCATAATATTTCTTGTCTATGCTTGTCATAAAAGGTTTAAAGTTTATCAAATGGATGTCAAGTCAAAATTTCTAAATGGAAATTTAAAAGAAGAAGTTTATATGGAACAACCAGAGGGTTTTGAACTGACAGATAATCCTGACCTAGTATGCAAGCTGAAGAAAGCCTTATATGGGTTAAAACAAGCTCCTCATGTCTGGTATTACAAACTGGATAAGTATCTCCAAGACAAAGGGTTCAAGAGAGGAACAGTTGACAACACTCTATATATCAAAACAGAGGGTAATGACTTACTCATCGTGTTGGTCTATGTAGATGACATCATCTTTGGATGTAATAATGATTCATTGGTACAATGGTTTTCCTCTGCCATGGAGTCTAAGTTTGAAATGTCTATGATAGGGGAACTATCATTTTTTCTTGGTTTGCAAATTACTCAGAAGTTTGAAGGAATATTTCTTTCTCAAGAAAAATATCTAAGAGAAATGTTGAAAAGGTTTCAAATGGAAGATTCTAAACATGTAGGCACACCTATGGTTACTAGATGCAAATTAAGCAAGGATGATGACTCACCTAATGTTTATCAAAGTTCATATAAGTCAATGATAGGCTACCTATTGTATATCACAACATCTTGTCCAGACATAATACATGTTGTTGGAATAGTAGGAAGGTATCAGGCAGCACCCAAACATAGTCATTTGCTAGTTGTCAAAAGAATATTCAGATATTTGAAAGAAACAATGAACTATGGCCTATGGTATCCTAAGAATCAAAATTTTCAATTATTAGTCTACTCAGATGTTGATTGGGATAACTGCATGGATGAAAGGAAAAGCACGAGTGGAGGTGTGTTCTTCTTAGGAGATTCTCTAGTAGCGTGGTTGAGTAAAAATAAAGGTTCCATTTCTTTATCAACTACAGAGGCAGAGTACATTACTACTGCTACTTGTTGCACTCAGGTATTATGGATGATTCATACACTTGCAGACTTGGAGGTAAAATATACTGCACCGATCCCAATTCATTGTGATAACACTAGTGCCATAAGTGTGTCAAAGAATCCTGTATTCCACTCCAAAACCAAGCACATTCCCATAAAATACCATTTTCTGAAAGAGCAGGTCACCAATCAGATTGTTCAGGTTCATTACATTCCAACCAGAGAAAAAATTACAGACATATTTACTAAACCCCTAGCCAAGACACCATTTGAATATCTCCGTCAAAAGTTGGGTATTATCCTGTATCACACCTAAGAGAGTCCATCCTATTAGGGGGAGAATGTGTTTTTTGCATATCTGATACCTCTGACGAAGTACTGCAACAACTCAGGGGGAACATGTTTTTGTTGACATTGATGTCAAAGGGGGAGAAAAGTAGTGGAGTGGTCCATACCAGATGTTATAGTTGGAGGTCCAAATAGATTAGCGCAGCTGTTTGGGGTTGCCATCAATGCCAAAGGGGGATATTTTTGGTAGGTTTATAGTTGGGAGTGAGCTTGTGTTATTGGATAAATCCTTAAGTGTGGACACAAATCGATCTCCCTAGATCCACCTGGATCTAAAACAAAACAAGACAGAATAATACTCTTTCCCTAGATTTCAACTATTGAATGAACTAGGAGGCAAGAATCATGAACATACCTTATGATCGCTTCCCTGGGTCTTTGCTGTTCCAGCTCCACTCCAATTCTCTTGTACCATCAAGACCACAACAATACAAACCAATCAAAGTGAAGACAATTCAATATACTCAACAGTTAATCTATGTATATGATCAAGGAGTTATACAATAAAGTGACATTTGCTTTATGTGAAAGGGACATATTACTATATTATATTGATAGAAAGCAAAGATTACAACCTGAGCCTTGATGTTGCAAATCTCCTTTCAATGGCTCCTGGCTCTGACACACACACTTGCTCACTTGCATGAAGAAGATCAACCACTTTTGATAACTTTGTTGGAGTTCTCTAGTTGTTGTAGCTTCAGTCCTTCACACAGTCTTTCACTAATTCTCCAATAAGATTCTTGCTTGTTTACTTGCTAACTCTTACATGAGAATCCCCTCAATATATAAGAGAGAATGAATTAGTTACTTGGATAGGAATGATCCCAAAATATCAGGAAATCCAGTACTTAGATAACCATTCGAATGCCATCTC
>JZKD02S1236018.1:87654-110378 GCA_000966675.3 Picea glauca | reverse complement strand
GTAGGCAAATGTACTGGTAGCCTGCGAACCTTCCTCAAAAATGTGATTTCTGAAAAGAGATGGAGGTAACTTTTCTCTGGAGAAAGTTCTAATGAAGAGGCTGAGTACACCATAATCAATACATTATCATGATGACCAAAATCATGGGTAACAAAATGCCCCCCAAATTCTGAGATTGGAACCAGTGATAGTCGATAGACTTTGTAAGTTGCATGTGTGTGTCGAGAACCACGAGCACATCTAATAGGAAACCTGTGAACAATCAAGCATATGCAGAGTAATATCAATTCTGAGGTAGGCATTCCCATGCTCCGATCACAGACTGATGACATTGTAGACATGGGTCATGGCCACCAATCATACACTGTGGATCCATGCCGTCAAAATATAGCATAGCCACCTGAATACACTGTGGATCTATGCGAAACATTTCAAATCAAAATGACATAGCCACGAGACATACACAGTGGATCTATGTGTCACAAATTATACATACTCCATCGCCACCTGGATTACAAAGATGATATCCAGGGTCTTCAATCTCATCTCTCAAAGTATGAATCTAACCATGTGATTACATGTGTTGAAATCGAACATGGTAGAAACCACTTGATTATCGGTCATTGATGTAACCGTTACCAAGTGCGAGGGAAATCACCATTGATGTCAATGACTCCCAAGGTACTATAGTACAATCCATCAAGTGTGAATAAATGAGTTGATGTCGAACATCCGACGAAATCTTTCAATTAGGGTTCAATGACATAAACTCACTGTCGAAAGCGAGGAAACTTGCCATTGAGGCATGCAAGCTCCAAGGTACTAAATGATTTCTAAGTTTTGATTTTGGATAATTAGTTGAATTCAACGGAACAAAAATCATCACAGGAGGGCCTTGATGTATCCCCCATCAATGACACAAAATGAGTAACAGAGTTTGAAAGTGAAATAGAGCATTTTGCAAATTTTATTGGACACGGGGAAGGCCGACATGGAAAGAATGAATAATTGTAGATGGCTGACTCAATATAGGTTTCAGATGGAATTCTCTTGAAAATATGAATGGCATGACCAATGATTCGGTAGCATTGACTCAAAGACGACACAGGGAATGACATTGTAGCAAATCGAATGAGAGACAAATGGATTTCCCAAAATGGATTCAAATGATGAATAGGGGATGTCATTTTCAAGAGCGACACTTACTGTCAATCAATACAAAGATGAAACATATCCCTTTCCCAAATTTTCCCCCACCATTTCTGGCAAGTACCTCTTTATTTTTACGCAAGCTTGAAGAGGATCACATATGCTAGTTGATATAAGCTCATCCTTCGAACGAGTCCCTCGGAGTATGTTTAACGAACCCTAAGAAGGAGTGGTTTGGTCCCATTGCGGGTCTTTTGATGTTTATTTAACGAGTCCAAAGAAAGAAAGCTCATGGGTTTTTCATGTTTAGAGAGTCTGAATAACACTTAAAGAAAACTCAGGTCCCATATGGGCCTTTCAATGTTTGTTTTATGAGTCCAAAGAAAGAAAACTCAATTTTTTTTCATGATTATAGAGTCTGAAAAACACTCAAAAGAGAACTCTCTTAGTTCCTTTTTCATAAAATAGTCTGATGAGACCGAAAAAAGATAAACTATCGCTCAACAGACGTTTTCTTCAAATACTTTAACGAGCGTGAAAAGAACAAGATCGCTCGACAATCTTTTCATGTTTAGAGAGTCTAAAAAGAGCTTAAAGGAGACTCCAGGGTGTTCCTTTTTCGTATAACCTTCACGAGTCCAAAAAAGTGATAAAAGTATACTAGGTTACATTCTCATTTATTTACGAGCATGATAAAGAACAAAGACTAAGCTCAGGATTGTTTTCATTTTTATGCAAGCTTTAAAACAAAACAAAACTATGCTTGGGATAGATTTTAATTTTTACACAAGCTTAAAAACTAAACTAAACTATGCTTGGACCTGGTTTCATTTTTACACAAGCTTGAACCAGAGTAAACTATGCTTGAGGGAAGTGGTTTCATTTTTACATAAGCTTGAACCATAGAAAACTATGCTTGTAACTTCCCAACGCATGGTTGGTACTTAGCCCCCAGCTTAAGAAACTAGCGGCTCTACTTCAGCATGAAGTCCAAAGGCTGAGGCAAATTCCCCCCAAGCTTCGTGTCATCCAACTGCAAAGGAGAATGAAAGGAAGCTTCAAATACTAGACAAAGGACTTTACTCAAATAGAGGGGGGGAAAACTATTTCATTTTTTAACGAGCTTGACACAGAAACAAGAACTATGCTCATAACCTTTGTTTCATTTTTTAACGAGGTTGCCACAGAGACGAAAAAACTATCCTCAAGGTGGTTTCATTTTTTAACGATCTTGAAATCGAAAAACCATGCTCAAAGACCTTTGTTTCATTTTTTAACGAGGTTGCCTCGGAGATGCAAAAACTATCCTCGGAACCTCTGTTTCATTTTTTAACGAGGTTGCCACAGATACACAAAAACTATCCTCGAAATCTCTCTTCTTGATCATGGATTCCAAGAGGACAATGCTCTGGAATGACACCATGTCAAGGGACAGAACTCAGTCATGGCTTCCAAAAGGTCTTCACTAGAAGGAAGAAACACACTCTGGAAGGACACCATGTTGAGGGTCGCAACAAGAGTAAAGAGATCAGGCTCTAACAACCCTATCGAAGAGATCACCATGTCAACTATTGGATCTAAGTCATTAGAAGTTGAACCCATGGGCGACAACGCCATATAATTGACATGTGGCAGTGGCGATACTGTCTACATACAAGAACCATTCAGGGAGGCAATCCAGGCAGGGTCAATGAATGAAAGTTGATCAACAGTCACAACTCGTCCATTGTGAGGGAAAGATATCACACGAAAAAGAGTAGAGACAATAGCTTTCATGGCATAGACATAATCTTGCCCAAGGAGTAAAGAAAAATCCAAGGGGTCTTGGACTACCATGATGTCAATAAAGATAGTTTTCCCTCCCAAAGTTACAGGAAACTGAGGAAGGGTCCTTAAAGGTTGACTGGTTCTTCTGTTAAAAGATAACAGATTTTGTGTAACTGGTGCAAGCGGAGGACAACCCAAAGCTTTCCAAGCAAAAGAGGACAAAATACTAACGGACGCACCTTCATCTATTAGCGTCTGAGGAATGTCCTGACCACAAACCTGTGTTGTAATCTAGAAAGGAATGTGAGAGGGAAGACGAGGTCCAGTTAGCACACCCCAATCGAAATGGATGGCCTCATTACTTGGAGGGGGTTCCACGGGAGAAGTAGGAATACCCCTTGACACGGTAAAGTCTGTATCAATGAGAAAAACATGGGCAGTATAGGGTTTACTCTCTAGTGGGAGAGTAGGATCGACCGATGTAGAGATCAGATCGACCACTTGGGTTTCATTCTCCAAGGGGAGAATGGGGTCGACAGGTGGAAACAGATCAACCGCTTGAGTTTCACGCTCTAATGGGAGAGTGGGGTTGATCGAGGATGGGATCGGATCAACCACTTGGTCTACTGGTTCATCTAAAGACATGACCAGATTGACCACTTGATCAACCGGACTGATCGACAAGAGAACCAGATTGATCATTCCATCAACTATAGGTGGGTTGAGAGAAAGCTTGCGATAAGCAGCTGGGAGTTGAGGCTGTGAAACAGTCATGTCTTCCAGTAATTTTGAGGCTTTGTCCATATGAGGGAAAAGATGAGTTAGATGACTCCCTTTGCATAACATACACAGGAATTTGGCTCGACTTTTCTTCTTCCCAACCGTATCATGATTGGTTGACGGGGGGTTGTCAGCATGTTGTTCAGAGGCTAACGACATGGGTTGGCGAGGATGTGTAGACCATGCTTCTATAACCTTGGATAGACCAGGACAATCCTTAAGAAGATAGTTACCCTTACAAAACTTGCAAGGGTACTTGGGCTTACGGGTTGTTTGGGTGATCTTGACATCATCAACACTCCTAGCACGAGTAACAGTAACTGGTTGTTTTCCAACATGTTTGACAGTGGTTGGAAGTTTGTATCCTTGCTTATTTTTCTTCTTCTTATTCTTTCTTTTCTTATTCTTCTTATTCACCGAGTTACTAGCTTCAGAACTTTCACTCGACGAAGAAGATGAAACAGAAGGAAACATTGCAAGCGAAGAAGGTGAAGAAGACCTTACTGGTAAAGAAAGTGAAGGATCAACATGAGGTTGATGTTCTTGGGGGGAAGTGCTTATGACCGAAGCACTTACTGCATTTGGGATTACGTGAGTGGAAAATAACCACATCGGCAATCCAATTGTGAGACCTGGAAGGCTCAAAGTAGCAATGTGAGGAGGACCAATGTTTCGGTAAGAAGGAAAAACAAAAGGTTCCCCTAGAGCAGAGGTTTCTTCATTGGTCATTTTGAGAACTGACGCCATGAAAAACAAAAATCCAATCTAGAGTCCACTAGGGAAAACAAACAACACATGCTAAAAATCTAGGAAGCAAGCAAACAAACAAAGCCTTCTCACAATGAATGCACTAGTTGGTGATGAAATCCAACGTCACGGGAACAAAGTAAGAAGGGAATGAGATAGAGTGGGTGGAAAAGCTATGTTGACGACCTGCTTAACGGACTTACATCCTAGTGCAAGCTCCCACACATAATCGTGGGTATACCCTCCAAGAAGCCCGAGTGAGTTTGGCCAACGTCGATTCCAGGTACCGTGAAGACTTTTCCCTCCATAGTCACCTCATGTAAATAACCTAGAAATATAGGCCACTAAGGTTACCACCAACAACAATAAAGCCTGGGGGGACAGTCGACAGTCCGATCCACACACAAGGGCAGGGTATCTAGCCCGAAATCAAATCAAAAGGCTTCCACTCATCATTGTGGGTATACCTCCGAGTGACCCCCGTAATACGTGCAATATCTACACTGATGTCAACAAAGCAGGGTGAGTAACTCTGCAACATCAATGCGACCTAGTGCTTGACCCTTGTGTGAGAAGGGCTTCCCAGGACAAAATGTAGTAAGTGGATTTAACTCTCCCTATCACAAGATACTATGTTTGTTTGTAGCTTTGGAAAGTTATCTTTCACACCTATTCCAAAGCCCTACAATTAATCTAATGTAGGTTTTCTACCAGAAAAGATAAAAATGTCTAATCAATTTTTATGAGCGCTTTATTTTATGGTTGTTGTTACTCAAAAGGAAGATGGCGTGGACAATATGGTGTTTTCACTGACTCGAAAATTATGCAAAGATATGAAGATGCAATCTTTTCATTTCAATGAAATCTATGCTACAAGAAGGAGAAAAAATTTATCATTCCCATATGCACGATGTCCCAAAATATATTAAACTCATTAATATCAAGATTCTCAAGAAATGAGAAAAAGGTATTGAACAGCACTGCACGATTCATGCAATTTCACGACTTCAGATGCAAGGATGCCCCCAATCTAATATAAAGCAAGAAATTAAATCTTTTTGTTTCAAAATTTTCACTAAAAGCAATAATGAACTTTCTTAAAACAAAGAAACCCAAACTGAAAGTTCTCTTTTAAAGCGAACTATTCAGAAGAAATCTGATCTTTCCCTAAACAATTCTAAAGAAAACACATGCTTTGTAATTGAAAGACACTCAAAGCAAGAGACTAATCCTTCAAAATGAAACAAAGAAAAGATGGCTATAAGAAACTCAAAGAATGTCAAGCAGACTATAAATAGATCAATATAGGCTCCAAAAGTTCAATCCAGCTGATCAAAGCAAAACTAGGCATCAAAAAATAGGACATCCTAATTCCAAACACAAATTTCAAATGGGTTTGCAGCCTAGCTAAAGGGTGCAGTGCGAACATTAGTGGAGTTCGCAGGCTAGACATAGGTAGGGTGCGAACATATCGCACTGGATTACACAGTAGGGTGTGAAATCAGATGATTCTCGCAGGCCACTAAAGGTTACAGTGCGAGAATGTCTGTAAACACAAAATTTGGAAAAAGGACAAAAATTTTGAGTGAACTTTCAAATCTAGAGAGTCTTAATGGATCTCCCACAGACTCAAAGACCAGAAAACAAGCAATCAAAGCAAGGGAAACTAGACTAACTAGGAAACAATCCGTTCCCCAGTGGAGTCGCCAATTTTGTTATTGGATAAATCCATAAGTGCGGACACAAACCGATCTCCCTAGATCCACCTGGATCTAGAACAAAACAGGACAGAATAATACTCTTTCCCTAGATTTCAACTATTGAATGAATTGGGAGGCAAGAATCATGAACATACCTTATGATCGCTTCCCTGGGTCTTTGTTGTTCCATCTCCACTCCAATGCTCTTGTGCCGTCAAGAGCACAAAAATACAAACCAATCGAAGTGAAGACAATTCAATATATTCAACAATTAATCTATGTATATGATCAAGGAGTTATACAATAAAGTGACATTTGCTTTATGGGAAAGGGACATATTACTGTATTATATTGATAGAAAGCAAAGATTACAACCTGAGCCTTGATGTTGCAAACCTCCTTTCAATGGCTCCTGGCTCTGACACACACACTTGYTCWCTTGCATGAAGAAGATCAACCACTTTTGATAACYTTGYTGGAGTTCTCKAGCTGYTGTAGYTTCAGTCCTWCACACARTMTTTYACTRATTCTCCAATAARYTTCTTDCTTGTWTVCTTKCTAACCTCTTCCATGAGAATCCCCTCAATATATAAGAGAGAATGAATTAGTTACTTGGATAGGAATGATCCCAAAATATCAKGAAATCCAGTACTTAGATAACCATTCGAATGCCATCTCATCCTTATAGAAGATTCCCTTCTAGAAGCTTCGAGAATTCATCCTTTTCCCTTCTTTAGAACATGTTCACACCCTAACAATTAGGCATAGTGTGAACCTCTCACACCCTAGCTTAAAGCAGCCTGCGAGAATCATGCATTCTCGTAGGCAAATGTATTGGTAGCCTATGAACCTTCCTCAAAAATGTGATTTCTGAAAAGAGATGAAGGTAACTTTTCTATGGAGAAAGTTCTAATAAAGAGAATGAGTACACCATAATCAATACATTATCATGACGACCAAAATCATGGTTAACATCTTGTCATTGATGGCAAGAGAAACGATGGCAAGAAAAAAAATGGAAAATAGGCTTGGAAGACATCGTAAGTCTAGAAAGGAGGAGCGCATAGATGGAGGACAGATCTTGGGCGTTAGATCTAAGCACGGGGTACGAACTTCGTTGGATCCAAAAGAACCTACACATTCTTTAAAGTGAAAGGAAAAGAAGGCTTACAAAATCCTGAAAGCAGGAGGACCATCCATCTTCTGGCAGGACACGTAGTCACAGATCAACATTTCACTGACTAGAAAGTCAAAGGAAGGAGGTTCTCTAACCCCTCGAACTCGCGATATGCAAGATCGCGAAATGATCTGGATTGTCAATCCAAGAAGGACACGTGGCTAAAGATTAGCATTTCACTGATTGAATGGTCAAAGGAAGGAGGTTCCCTAACCTCTTGAACTCGCGATATGTGAAATCACGTTATAATATCAGCTGCTGGATCGAGGACAAATCTAAACTGTTGATCCAAGAAGGACACGTGGTGAAAGATCATCCTTTCACTGATTGGAAAGTCAAAGGAACGAGGTTCCCTAACCTCTCAAACTCGCGATATGCAAAATCGCGAGATAATCCTAGTCATTGGATCAAGGATTAATCTGGGCCATCATATTGAGGAGGTGAATGTGGCAGACCACGTCATAAATGACAGGTGGAATACTACATCAACAATGACACGTGGCAAGATCAGACAACAAAAAGTTTCAATATGATTCGACATCTTAGGAACCTGGAAATCACAATTATGAGTGACATGTAGTAGCCACATAGATCATGTCATGTCATTGAGTGACGTCATTCTGGGAGTTTAGTTTAAGGAGTTTTATCATCAACACTCCCTCAAAGTCCCAAAAGTTGAAGTTCCAGGGTGGAGGATAGTCGTCCGATCACCATGGATCATGGACTGTTGATCTAAAGAGAAAAGTGCTCAAATGGATAGCCAATGGTCATATCTCATGGTCACATCGTCGAGAGCTGTAGAGCAAAGCTAGATAAGCCAAGCTCTATTTCAGAGTTCATGACATGGAGATTCGAGACAACTCATCAGAGAATCCCTGAAATGTGAAATGTGAAATGCCTTCTGGCGTAGGCTGTGGTCACCACTAGTGGTCATGTGAGGGGAAGGAGATAGTGTTTGCTAAGTTCCATTTCAAGGATTGCGACATGGGAGAGTCGAAATGCCTCAACATAGAATTCCCGAATTACGAATTGTGAAAACCCTTTATGGATAAGCGCTTGGTCATCACCGGTGGTCATGTGAATGAAAGGAGATAGCATAAATAGGCTCCATTCTGGGTATCACTAATTATAGAGGAAGGAGTCAAGGAGACTCACGACAGAATCCCCAAAACACAGGTTGTGAAGAACCTTTTTTATTAGGCTTGTGGTCACAGCCAGTGGTATTTGGGAGAGGCATATTGTGCCTAGTTCCAGTTCACGTATAGATCATTCACGAGGAACCGTTGATCTTTGGTTTCACCTTCTAGCAATATCTGAACCGTTCAAAGAATCCAACAGCCAAAGAAGCCATACTTGATTGGTTGTAACTGCTAGAACGAAGTGATGGCATCTACCAGAGAATTCGAAGTGTCTTCAGGTTGATCGACGGAGAAGACGAAGAGTCTCGAGGCCACTGCCAATGGAGTGTAGACTCATCATAGATTCGACTGATAGATGGAAGGGGGTCGAAGAATATTACAGCAAGTGAATCCAAAGGACCTCATGAGAAGTGTGAGTGATGATGAACGTAGGAACAGAATGCAGTGGGATAGTGCATGCAGAAGGCACAAGGTGCACTGAGACTATAAAAATGGAGAACAGAGAAGGGATCGTGTCACTGTTGTTGTGATTAGTGCATGCATGTAGAAGCATGAGGTTCAATAGTTGAAGCATAGAAGAAGAAAAGAACATAAATTCATATCCGTGAGAATAAGAGAAAGTTGAGGTGTGCATGTTGAGACATAGGAGAATATCAGAAAGATGAAGAGGATGCAAGCAAGAAGACACTGATGCAGGAAAAGAAGAGCAGCATAGAAGAATAGTGATAAGCTTGGTAAGACAATAACAACTATTGAATCACTGTAATAAATTCATAGAAAAAAAAGTTTTATATTTCAGGGTGGATGGGAGGTGCTAGGGAGGACTGTTGTCCTCAGAGTTTCAATTAGGTTCTTGAATGCAGGGAGTTATGTCTTCCATCTGGTTGCAACCAGAGAAACCAGGGTGCCAGGGTGGTGCAAGGGAGAACATTGGTTCTCTGATATATAGGTTGGTGCCTATATGACTGGAAGTTGGTGCTTCCATCGAGTTGGTGCTGGAACATTCAGGGAGTTGGTACTTCCTTCTAGTGGGTGCTAGAGAAACCAGATAGTTCGTGCTCTCAACAAGTAGTGGCTTGCAAAATAGAGGTGGTAGCCTTATTATGAGTTGGTTCTCATAAGAATGATAATGTACAGAAGATAATTCTTATATAAAGAAGAAGAGGTTTTCACCCTTTATGGGTTTCCTCAATAATATTTGTCTATGTATTGTACATGTGTGTGATTGATGTTGAATACTCTACTTCTTATTTATTGTGATCATCATTGAGAGTTCCGTAATGAATTTAAAAATGGATATAGTTTTTTAAGAATAGTAACAACTGATTCACCCCCCCTCACTATTGTCCAACAAAAGGTAGTGATACCATTGGAGCTATTAAGATTAAATGAGGTGGAATAGACAAAAAAATATGTGAGAGTCCGCTTAGAAAAGAATAAATCAGAATTTATTTACTTAACTTCAGATGAAGAACATATATACCATCAAAAGAACAGAAACATAGTGCACCAGAGAAATTTTGTTCGTTAACTTCCTGTTAATGATTAGAAAATGAAAACATAATGATCACAAAGAAAAGTAAAACATTTAACAGAGAAATATAAACATCACCAGTTGATCAAACACAAGAATCCTATGAATATCCTTTTTATTACTGGTCGATCCTTTTGAAATGATTACACAAATAACTCCTTGGGTGTAAAAATAAACCCTAAATACTTTGAAGTGAGAAGTATTTATACAATAGTTACATCCTATCATGTCATTAATGACTAGGATAATTTGGAGAAAAAATATAACTGACTGGATTACAAACTACAAAATAATAGGAATGCAACTAATCTATTCAAATCCTTGGTGTCGATTCTAGGTGAAGTAGTTGATGATTCATTACTTTGACTTGACTGTCTTCTTCATGCTGACTCAGAAATCCACATCACTTTTACTCAAGTAAAGAACAAAAGTATTCTCATGTCTTTTGATTAGGAATGGAAACCTTGATTAATTTCTTGTATATTTCGTCCATATCAGAGTATGTACTTGGAAAAAGTAGGCTTTGTAATAAAAACATATTTTATATCATGTTGGATGCTTAGGTCCAACTGTAATGTTTCCAATAAATCCTTGATAGTAATGCTTCCTTGTATACCTGCAAATTTAGAACCATCCTTTGCCACTGTGTTGATCTTCTACTTGTATTTTGACAGAGTGATGATCTTGTCATTTATCACTAGTAGTACAAGGAGTCCCTTCTTGTGTAGTGTGTCAACCTTGCTAAAAAGTCTCTCAACTCCAATTTCCATCATTTGAGCTTTCTCCTCTAGCTGCAAAATCAATCCTTTCTTGGTCAAGACCTTCTTGACCTCAAGGATAGCCTATGGCATGTCTTCAATTTCCAATGCTTCCAACTCCTACTTGGTTTCGGGGTTTAGGAACCTAATGATCTCAGTGGCCTCTATGGGCTTCTCCCCCACTTCTTACTTTATCTTTCCAATTGCTTCTCTGGCCTTATGCACCAATTCATGTTGTTCAAAAACAATTTGTATGAATGTCCATATCTCTGCCATGGATTTGTTGATATCCATACAGATGTTTTCCTTGGCCTCAAATAATGTCTTAGCCATTATAGTCTCCTTTTGCATCTTCTGTAATTCTTGACTGAGTCTTTGATCTTTATGCATCTTTGCACGATAACTAGACTGAAACATGGACTTCAAGTCTTGGAGTATTTTCACCTCTTCTTGTAATTTCTTGATTTCCTCTCCTTGAAGGGACATATCCTCCATAGACTTTACCATATTCTCAGATGAATATGGAACTTTCACTGGGATGGCTGATGGAATATTTGTTGTTGTGACTACTACTAGTGTACTAACTCCCTTGAGAGGAACTGCATCTAGTGGGATAATAGTCATATGCACATTTTGTTCCTTCTCTCTAACCAACATGTCGAACTAATGGGTGTTATATATGCACTAAAAACATAATAAAAAAACTCATTAAATTTTCAACCCGGGGTAAGTAAACTTAGAGTTGTAGAAAAATATATGCCAAAGGTAGAAGCACTGGTAGGAGGATAATATAACTAATGAAGGCATCTATCTAAGGATAACCTACTCAAGAAAAGTTATCTAATGAGAAAACCCTACTAAGAAAATTGAAACTAGGTAACCTAAGTACTTTTGGGCCAAGGGTCAATGGATAGCTCCTAAGAAAGCAAGTAAAACCCTATATAAAGCAAACTAGTTCAACAATAAGCAATCGACAAACTACTTTAAGCATAATGAGCAAATGACAAAAGAAAACTATTTTAACTTGACAAACTACATTCAATGAGCAAATACCCTATGAAAGAAAATAAATAAACAATCAAAGAAACCTATCTAACCTATTAAAGAAAATAGACAAGAAAGCAAAGACACCTAACTAACCTACTAAAGAAAAATACAAGTAAGTAAAGACACCTATCTAACCTACTAAAGAAAAATACAAGTAAGAAAAGGCAACTAACTACTACAAGTAATCAAAGTAAAACTTCTCATTGAACAACTATCTAGCCTAAGAGGCAAGTGGACTAAATGCTCAATGCAAAACTATTTCTGATGCATGAAAGGAAATCTAAGAGGCAATTGGACTAAATGCTTAATGCAAAACTATTTATAATGCATGAAAGGAAATCTATTTTATTGAAAGAAAGAAAGGCTACCACCAATTCTTAATCTATGATAAGAAAACTACTATCTAATCTATCAAATAAAAGTCTATCTACCCTACAACAACAAATAAGACTATTTTCTAAACTATGAAAGTAAGAAACTATCTATTCTGATCTATGAAAGAAGGAAACTATTCTTTAATCTATGAAAAACAAGAAAACTATCTTTTAACCTATGAAAATTCAAATGTAATGCTGGTGGTTCTATGAATGTCTTCAGTGTCAGATAATATCTCGATGGCACTTGACAACAAAGGAAAATTCCAATGGTATAACCTCAACACTAATCTTAATGGAAAAATGAAAGGTATGGATTAAACAATCCAATGAGAATTTAGCCATGACAAAAATAATGTTAGATACCCTGCATATTCATGTATAAACCATCAACAACATAATGAGATCATCATTAGGTTCCTATACTATGTAAGAAAAACTAGATTCAACCATTAACTAAGAAATATCATTGCAATTTAATTCTAGGAAAGGAAATTGCATAAAACAAAACTATGCTATGTCTATTCTTACCATTCAAACTGCAATAAGTAAATAATTAAAAACAAAAATTAAAGTATGAAAGTAAATTAACAATCTACATTAACCAACAACTAATAAAATGAGATCTATATAAAACTCAAATAAGCAAGTTGTAATAAAAAACTGGAATTAACTCTATCCATCCATCAATCCTTGTCAAAGAAAACCGAAATCAAACTCTGTTCTATTCTAATTAAACTATGTTTTAAATTTGACTACAAAATCAAAGCATAATATAACATCTAATTGCACACGGGGTTAGTATAGAGACTTGCAAGTCTATTCCTAATCTACAAAATCAATGCATGTTAACACATCTCATCATTCTAACCTGCAAAAGAGAAGCAAAACATTTAAGCTACAACAAACTAATCAACTCAATAAAAATATGCATGTATAGGAAAATAAAGAGAGCAATTAAATTATGGAATGCATGAACAACACACTGATAGTCACCAGACTACTTGTGGCCCCCCCATCAATTCATGGTCACTCTCGAAAAGCACACCATGAACTCAGCAACTCGAATTCACCATAAAAATCCAAAAATGCAGTTTTGGCATAATCTGGTAATGTAAAAACTCAAAATAGAGTAAAAATGTATTTGTTCCTATCACACTGATGTATCTAATGCTTAACTTATGTATGACCATCCTAGTGGTATTTATAAGCTTACAGACCAAGTGGTTGACCAAAGGAGGGTCGAACCACTTCTAAATTCAAAAAATTACAATAAATGATGCCATAACTGATAAAACATAGTGAGCCAATAATCACCCTCTTGAACAACTCAAACTGAGTTGTTAGGAGCTCAGTAGCTAGAGGTGGAAATCATGAACAAAACCCATGTTCCTAATTTTCCCATCACTCGCCGCCAATACCTTAACCGCCAAGTTGCCTTCCATTTCTGTACAATACGAAGTGCTGGGCAGAGTGCCAGATCGAGTGCCAGAACGAGCACCAGAATGAGTGTCGAATCAAGTGACGGAACTAGAAAATTGTGTGTTTTTTCCCTGTAACACAAGAAAAATGTGAATTATCTCTTGGAAATCACAAAACATGATGAATTATACTTGATACAATCATTAAACATGAATTATACATACCTTATGTCGATCGTAGCGTTTTATCATAAAATTATTCAAAATGATCCTTTAAAAGATGAAAAACACATATGTACATGTGGTACAAGTGTATAATAACCGTCATGAAAGTGATCATATCTCGGGCCCAACATTACCCCCACACTTACGATTTTTTAGGTCCCACTACAAACAAAAATAAGTTACCCCTCGTGACTAGGTTTGTTGAGGAGGATCAACTTTGGAAGCCTCTTCTTATTGTTGTGTAGACTTAGCCTTATGCCTCTTATGTTGGTTTAATTGTGATCTGAGGATGTGGTTAGATTTAGTCATTTCATCAACCAACTGTTCAAGGGAGTTGACCTTTTCCTGAAAGACTGCACTATCATGATGAAGGTGTACATCTACTGTCTTCCTCTCTTCCAGTTGTTGGAGAAGCTAATGGTTTTATTTTTGTAGCTTCTCTATGGTTGGGATAGAATCAGTGATCTATGAGGAAGGCTTAGATCCTTTGAGAGATGTGGACAATATATCAGTTTTAGAATCTAAAATGGGAATGGGTGAAGTATGAGTGATGGGAGATTGGTAAGGTGAGGTATGTTCTGATTTTTTTTTTCTTAGTCTCTCTAATCCATCAACATATACTTCCCTAAGTTTCTTATGAGGGCTCTCAAGGTCGGAGGACACTTGGATGGGATCCAAAGCAGGTGGAGGTTTTTCATAAGGCTTGGTTCTTTTGTTCTGGGTACTCTTTCGAAAGGGTCCTTTACCAAATTGATTGGCTCCCCTCTTGTTTGTGGGAATGATGGAAAAACCTTGTTGCATTACTTCTTGGAGATTTTTAGGTGTAGGATCAAGAGAGAGTGAAGGCATTGGGGAGTTAACAATAGGCTTCTTTTGGTCTTTGCTCTTGGTATTTTTACCCGATGAAGAAGTAGGGATATCAACAAGCTTTTAGTATTGTTCCAGAAAAGAGAGGGTTTCTGCAAGGGACTTTGGAGGTCTTGGAGAGAGAGGCTTGGATGGAGATATAGTTTTTAGGTTAAGTGGCTTTTTTCCGGTCTTAACTGTCAAGTGCGGGTTTGCAACTTGGTAGATAAAGGCATCCCAATTCTTCCCCTGTTTCTCTAGTTCGGAAAGAACGAGGAGTTTGATCAAGCCATGGTGGAAGAGACTATTTTGGGGATAGTCACATTTTTCCTCATTTGAGAGGACATCTTCTCCAATCTTTTGATAAAATAGAAGGGGAAGTTCAAGGGTTTGTTGAATAGAAAATGGGCCAACAATCTAAAATGACAATCTTTGAAAGTAGAGTATCTACCTTCACATGTAATTAACCTTGTGATGATGATGAGGGGGTTGACCAATTCCTTGTTTATACACTCCTTAGCATACCCTTTTTCTCTTGAAATGCTCTCGAATTCGTGTTTAAACACCCTGTTGTAACTTGAGCATGACAATTGGTGGTTTTTGAACCATCTATCTCCCATTCTTGGGAGATTTGTTGCAGAAACAATGGACTCTTCTGTGACTTCAAAGGTAATAGACCCTACATGTTTTGTCTTACCATCAAAACCAACTAAAAATTGCATAGAGAGGCCGTCATCGAGGCCCTGCAAGCTAGACAGAAATGCCCCCAGCCAACATGCAAAAACACTTCTATGCATTGTGAAAATATCGGGAATGGCGAACAAGTCTGCATAGGAGGAGGGTTTGTATCTCCTAGGCATTGTGGCAGAGGTGAAATTTACCAAGCAAGGGCATAATCGAGCCAAATAGTGGCACGAATTGGGCACAGACCTAATGTGTTTTGGATAGGGGACAAATTGGCAGAGGTTGGGCGTGATTGCTTAATGCAAAGGAGAGAAAATGGAGATAATGGTTTCCCAACCCGATTTTGGATGCATCTATAGTGGAGTAGGTTACCCACATGTGCACACGAGCTACCATGTGTGGAGAATGCGAATTCAAAGGCTCAATTTTTGGGCAATGTAATGGTGCATATTTAGATCAATGTCCAAGTCTTTTGACTTGGACATTTGATCATAAAGATATGAAGCATATTTTAATCAATGTCTGCAACTGATTTAATTGAATGTAACTGAATTCTGGTTACCTTGAATCTAGGACAATTATTGGTGTGTAATTCACATGGCACCTCATTTGACACCTCATATGGCACTTCATCTGGTACCTCATACGGTACTTCATCCAGTACCTCTGTGTTAAGTGCATTTTCACCTCTTATAATGGATAGCCTGCAACTTTGAAGTGTTTTTGACAATCATAGTAGTTAATGAGTAGAGGCAAGATGCTCCATTCTCACTCAATCTTCTTGCATATGACATATAATGTCAAAAACCTACAATGAACGAGTTATAGCAAGAATAAGACATGTATTGTCAAACCTACAATATGCAGCTTGTAATGAACAATAGACTGATAAAGAGTGGTATGTTAAGTATGTGTTCAATAATTTATAGCACACATGAGTTAAGCATTTAAAAATAATCATGAATATCAATGTAATAAATTGTATCATGGTAATAATACAAAATTATTGCAAAGACTTATTTCTCTAGGCAATGATCATTTGTCAGTTCATGAACCCCTCCCCCACACCTAAGTATTGTGACACCTCACAATCAAAAGTATAGGAAACTAGTTAGTATCCCCCAATATTCGAATATTTATAGTATGTCAAGTGTAAAGATAAAATTTCACAGATTGGTCTGACGAGATAGTTAGAAGATGGCCCCACCTATAGGATAAGAGATCTTATATATAGATAAGAAGAGGTAGGCAAGAGATTTTTGAGATAGTATTAGAGTTATTTTGAAATGGAAATTTTATGGAGCTCATTAACCTTAGCCTAACCACACATACTTCATGTCATCTTTGTCTGCAAGTAATGTCGTACATCAGGACAAATTTAAATTCATTATTTATTTTTTGTCAGATTACCATCCTCGCTAGGTAGAACGCCTCGTTGCCAGCAAGCCTATTCAGTACTCTGGTGGGTTTACCTAGTCATACCACAGGCCAATACCCGTTGCCAACAAACCTTTTCAGTATCCTAGCGGTTTAGCCTCTTAAACCCTCAGAGACTGCCCCCCCATATTTTAATATTTTAGTATAAGATTTCTTATGCAAGAACATGGGGGAATAACTCTAAAAAAACTTTTTCTTTTTTTTTATCTTTTTAATTGCGATGGTATTTATGTTAGAGGATGACTTTCCATTATATTATTAGTTATTTTCCCGAAGTAAGGGGTACTTAAGAGGACGTGGCCTATCTAAAGATAAGATATAATCAAACTATTTAGTGTGTAGTGGATGGTACCATCAAGAAAGAACAGAAAGGTATCTCTAGGCTCAACTCACTTTCTTCTTTTGTAATTATTATGATGTTTCCATGAATAACTACTAATTAGACCTCCTTTTTACTCTTTGATAAATACACTTGACTCACTTACTAAGGTTTCTTGGAAAAACTGTACGACAGACCTCTAGGCTTGATAGTTATGGTATCACTTCCTTATACAGTGGTGAAGAGTTTCAAGAGAAACTTCTTGAGAATGCCTTAAAAATGATATTTTTTTCAAAAACATGTCTAATTACATTAATTCAATATTCATTTGATGCTTTAACAACACAAAATTCAAGTATAACAATGTTTTGAGGAAATATCCTTGAAACTGCTTACTCCCGGTGAAATAAATACTTACATAAATATCTCGAATTGCCTTATTAACAAAATTCAAAAAATATTTACATATGTATAGTAGGAAATTCAGAAAATATTCAAGAACAAGGTCAGACTTCCCCATCTACTAAGGAAAATGCCTTGTTAGTTGACATGACCTATAGAAAATCCTCTCTGAAAATGGGCTTATGATAAAATTTAAGTCAGTGTCCATTTACCACAAAGGAGACTTGTCCATCGTCAATTGTTTTAATTTTTATAGCTCCATTGTCATATACAGTGTCTACCTCGTAAGGGCCCAACCGTCGGGTGGTGAGATTGCCTTTGAAGGTTTTGAATTGGTAATCAAACAATAGGGCCCAATCATCGGGCTAGAAGTGCTTCTTCTTAATAAAATTGTCATGCCACTTGATCCTCTCGTTTTGGACTAATATTGTCCGTTGGATGGCATCTTGCCCGATTTCATCCAACTCATTCAATTGTAGGGTTCATTTCTTATGAGCCTCATCCAGGTTCAATCCTAACTCTGTGGAAAGATGGAAGGTCCTTACTTGGAATTCTATAGGTAAAAGTACTTGTTTCTCGTACACTAGCTCATAAGGGGTATGTGCAGTGGTATTTCTCTAGGTAGTCCAATATGCCCACAAAGCCTCTAGGAACCTATCATCCCAATCCCAATGATGTAACTGAACAGTCTTGGTCAAGATGGCTTCCAGAAATTTGTTTGTGGACTCTACTTGACCATTGTCTTGTGGGTGGTATGGAAAAGATTTATGGTGTTTAATCCCATATTTATTTGTTATCTCTTTCATCATCTTCGAAGTAAATTGAGTTTCTTGGTTGGTAACAATTTCACGAGGGACACCGAAGCGGGTAAAGATGTCTTCATAGATAAATTTGACAACAGACTTCTCTGTAGCCCTAAATAGGGCTTTTTCCTCTACCCATTTGGTGACATAGTCCGTACAAACCAAAATATAGTTCTTCCTATGGGACATGAGTGAAACTGATCCTACAAAGTTGAGGGCCCATTTTTCAGAGAGTTCTATCATAACTTGGGCTTGCAAACACATTTCGTTAGATGATGTAGGTCTTCCTATCCTTTGGAAACTATCACAACTTCTCACATACTTGGTAGCATCTTTGAAAATGCTAGGCCAATAGTAACCCAAATGTAACACCTTATATTTTGTACGTTTGTCAGAAAAGTGACCACCACATGGTCCATCATGACAAATTCATAGTATTTCAAGTACCTCATCCTCTCGAACACATCTACGAATAATCAAATTAGGACCTGTGTGAAAAAGATCATGACCAACCCAAGAGTAATTATCACTTTGTGTAATAATTTTCCTCTTTTCATGAGGTGACAAATGATACGGTAACCTCCTAGTAGCCAGATAGTTTTCCATATCCGCAAACCATGGGGTATTGACAGAGAGGGAAGAAAGATGCTCATCTGGGAAACTATCATCTACATGGATATCATCATCCTCATTTTTTATTTGGGAAAGAAATTCAGCTACTACATTATCCTTTCCAGTTTGGTCAACCATAGTGATATTAAATTCTTGCAATAACAAGAGCCACCTAGTCACTCGACCATTAGTTATAGGTTTGTTCATGAGGAACCTAATGGCAGAATGATCGATGTGTACAAATACTTCATAACATGTAATGTAATGACAAAACTTGTTAATATCATGAACAACTGCCAATAACTCTTTCTTAATGACTGTGTAGTTCAACTCGATAGGGGACAAGTTCTTGCTTACAAAATAAATGGCATAGTACTGTTGGTCTTCTTTCTACCCTAATACCCCCCCTATTGCGGTGTCGAAGGAATCAATGGATATATGAAATGGGAGAGTCCAATTGGGTCCCCTAAGAATTGGTGCCACAGACAACTTAGCTTTCAGAGTTTCGAAGGCATTTTGACACTGCTCGGTCCAAACAAAATCAACATCTTTTATGAATAATCCAAAGATAGGTGCAACAATCTTTGTAAAATTTTCAGTAAACCGTCGGTAATATCCAGCATGTCCAAGAAAGATTCTCACCTATTTTCGAGTCTTGGGGGATGGAATACTGACAATGACCTTAATCTTTGCAGGATCGACTTTTATCCCTTCAGATGAAACATGATGTCCTAGAACCACTCCTTCAGTTAACAACATTTTTCACTTTTCACGGCTCAGAGATAGGTTCATTTTCTGGCATCTGATGAGGACTTTTTCTAAGTTTTATAAGGATTCCTAGTAAGTGTTTCCATAGACTGCGAATTCATCCATGTATACCTCCACATAATCATGAATAAGATCGACAAATATCCCTAGTATTTCTCGTTGAAATGTGGCAGGAGCGTTACATAATCTGAATGGTAAGACCCTATAGACATAGGCTCCCCAAGGACAAGTAAAGGTAGTCCTTGTTGGAAATGTTTAACAGGTAGCATATGCTTGTCATTAATGGCAAGTACAACAATGAAGATGGCATGAGTATAGGAAGAATGTAACAGACAGGCACCAGAAGTAGTTTGGGAAGACACTACAGAGCAACCTCGATAAGATCATAAGAGATAGTGTAGAGGATGTTTGGTATGTTTTACATGCAGCGTATGCTTGTCATTGATGGAAAGTACAACAATGATGATGGCTTGAGTACAGCAGCAATGATCAATAGAAAAATAGAAGATAATTCCAGGAATATTGAATGATCGAAGGCAATGCAACATTGATAGAATGATCAAAGGCCTGAGAAGCATTTCTGGTCATTGGATCTCATTCAAAATTCCTGAAAGAATGAGGGCCGTTAGATTAGAATATAGACAAGAAGAGCATTGAACAAGAGGATAGATCTCAGATGTTAGATCCAAGCACAGGACCCGACCATTGTTGGATCAAGGAGAACCTGCACACCTTTTAAAGTATAACAAGGAGAAGCGGGTGTAATCACGATATGCAAAACCGTGACTTAATCTGAGCCATCAGATCAAGGTTGAATCTGGACCATTGATTCCAGTCCATGTCAGAGTTTCGAGGATCAAGAGTTGGACATGTCAAAGATTATTAACATCAGGAATCTCGTAATCATGATATGCAAAATCATGACTTAATCTGAGTCGTCAGATCAAGGTTGAAACTAGACCGTTGATTCCAGTCCATGTCGGAGTTTTGAGGATCGCGTGTTGGAGATGTCAAAGAAACAATGCAACAAGAATATCGATATCGCGATATGCAAAATAGTGATTTAATTGCAGCCGTCAGATCAAGATAATATATGGACCGTCGATCTGACTCACGTCAGATAGGAACACGTGGCACAACCAGGTAATGAAAACTGTCAGACTAATTCAACATTTCAAGCACATGTAAGTCACGAATCAGGGTGACATGTGGCAGTTATTTGACACGTGTGACATCAACAGGTTTACACCCTTTCGGAGTTTCGCGGATTGGGAGTTGGAAGAATCAAGAACATTCACCACAGGAATGTTGAAATCGCGATATGCGAGTTTACGAAGAGATCTGGACCATCAATACACCAAGATTCTTAACCGTTGATCTGACTCCATCTCGGAGTCTCGGCTATTGTGACTTGAGACCCTCCATCTAAGGAACAATGAGATGCGAAATCGTGAGAAGTTCAAGACCGTCGGATCACCAAGAACGTGGATCATTGATCTGAGATCCATCTCGGAGCTTCTCCTATCGCGACTTGGAGTGACGAGAACCTCCAACTAAGGAACAACGAGATGTGAGATCTCGAAAATATTTGGACCATTGATTCATCGAGATCATGGACCGTTGATCAGGGTCAATGAAGATCATGAGTTCGCAGTGCCTTTTAGTGCAACTTGTGGTCACCGCGTGTGGTCAGGTGGAGAAAGGACCTAGTGTAGATGAGCTCCGCCTTGGAAATTTGGGGATCGTGTCTAGGAGTGTCGAGACACTGGATCATACAAAAGCTGAGATGACAAAATGAATGCAAGATCCTGTGGAATCAATCCAACGGTGCAGGGGAATTTAAACAAGATCGGAGGGTTATTATTGCATGACACAGTGAAACTGCTAGAAACCATTGATGGTTTCTACCAGAGGATGCGAAGAGACTTAGGTGAGATTTCCAGCGGATCTGAAGAGTCACATGGAATCTGCCAATGGAATGAAGACGATTCGTGGAGGAAATTGATAGCTGGATGGGAATTGAGGACTGTAACTGAAACAAAGAAGGTGAGCTCGACTGTCACAGAGAAGACGAAGAGTCTCAACTGCCAGAGAGGATGAGCTCGATTGTCACAGAGAAGACGAAGAGTCTCAACTGCCAGAGAGGCTGAACAATCTCAGCATAACACCTAGTGATCATAGACACATGGAGTGAACCACCAGAGAAGATGAAGAGTCATGATGATGATCAGGCAGAGCACTCGAGAGGTGGAGGAGATTGGCATGGCATGAGCATGCAGAGGAATGGTGAATATTGCATGCACAATATGCACAGAAGCTATATATACACGGTACAAAGAAGAGAAGCGGTTGTTGTTGGAGTTTGTTGTGGTTGTCGTTGGTGAAGGTGATTCATGTGTGAAGAAGGAGAAGAGTGTAGCAGCTGAATTGCACAGAAGAGGAACTGTGCAGTGAATGGACATGGTGCACAGAGCATAAAAAGAAGAAGAACATACAGCACAAGTCATGTGTGTAGAAGGACAATGAGGCAGACAGAGCAGCGAAATACAACAGAACAGTGATGAGTCTGGTAAGCCATCATTGAAAATCATATCACTGTAATAAGTTTCAGTAGCAAAGATTTATATTTCAGGGTGGAAGGGAGGTTCTAGGGAGGACTGTTGTCCTCATAGGTTCAAGTGGGTGCTTGAACACANGGAGTTGTAGCTTCCATCTGGTTGCAGCTAGTGAAACCAGGGTGGAAAGGTGGTGCAAGGGAGAACTCTTGTTCTCTATTATACAGGTTGGTGCTTGCATGATTGGAAGTTGGTGCTTCCATCCAGTTGGTGCTGAAAACACTCAGGGAGTTGGTGCTTCCTTCTAGTTGGTGCTAGAGAAACCAGGGAGTTGGTGCTTCCTTATAGTGGGTGCTAGAGAAAATAGAGAGTTGGTGCTCTCAGCAAGTAGCAACTTGCAAAACAGAGGTTGTAGCCTCATTATGAGTTGGTTCTCATATGTATGATAATGTAAAGAATGTAACTATTACTTATCATATA
>JZKD02S1236018.1:42891-82227 GCA_000966675.3 Picea glauca | reverse complement strand
TATTAATCACACTTGCCTTGAACAAACTGAAGTTCTAACTTGAATTACAGGAAAGAAACCTACCTATTGCAGTGCTCAAAGTTTAAAGAAATGATTAATTGAAGAATCATGGATTACATTAAAATGACAACAAGATGTTGCAATGGGAAAGACCAACTATTCTGTAACCAGAGAACATGACCCTATTCCCAAATAAGGAATATTCAACACATGTCTCCGATCATCCTACTTCATGAACTCATTGCTTAACTGAAATAATTGACACACACTGAAGGCTAACTATTCCTAACAGAGAACAGGACCCTAATTCCTAAGCAGGAATCTTTAGCACCTATTTCTGATTAGCACACTTTCATGAACTCATTAAAATAATTGGCATACACTAAAGGCTAACTATTCCTAACAGAGAACAGGACCCTAGTCCCGAAACAGGAACCTTCAACACCTATCCCTGATTATCAAGCTTTCATAAATTCACCAAGCAGGATTGCTAACTAGAATGATTAACAGTTACCCAAGCATGAATCATATGAAAACAATGTAACAACAAGATAGAGTTCAGTAAAGTAGTGTTTGAGCAAAACAAAGTTCAGTAAAGTAGTGTTTTAGCAAAACAGAATTTAATCAAGGCATGAACAGAAATAACACTAACACTCTACAAAGCTAATGGGTGAATCTTGTGAAGAAGGTGGGCCCTCCCTTCTCACAAGATTCCCCTGAAACGAAAGGAACTAGAGAGAAATGCTCAGAACAATCTTTTATTCATCTATCAATTGTGCTACATTACAATCTGAAATAGAACACGTCCCTCTCTGTAAATCCTTTCTTAGTTCAGAAGAAGAAGATGATTTCTAATGATGATTTCCCCTTATTTAAAGAGGAGAATCCCCTCAATACAATTTGATCATCACATTACATTTTCACATCTGAATCCTATTCTTAGTCGGATCCGATTTCTATACTAGAATAGGATATCCTAGTCTCCCGTAACAGAATGCTATTACAAGTGTTGAGTGAGGTGTTGCTATTGCGGCTGGAGTAACAACTTCTTTATTTGTCTTCTTGTTACTTATGTTGTATGTTGTTTCAGCATCACAAATTGCAGGCTGTTTCAGCCACAAGATTTGTGTTGACTGTTTCAGCAACTTGGTCTCAGGCGGCAGCGAATGCTAGCTCAAGGTGCGGCTGTTGTGGTCAATGTAACAATTTTGTGTTGTTGTTTCATCATCGTAGACCACGGAGGGTGTAACAGCTTCTTCAGCTGAGTTGTTTTTTCAGCATTGTTGACCACAAACTGTGTAACAACTTCTTCTATGTGAGTTGTTGTTTCAGCATCGTTGACCACGGACTGTGTAACAGCTTCTTCTATATGAGTTTTTGTTTCAACATCGTTGACCACAGACTGTGTAACAACTTATTTTGTGTAAGTTGTTGTTTCAGTCATAGGGTTTGCGTGCTTTAACTGTTTCAGCAACAGGCCTCAATGCTAATCTATAGTTTGAACTGTTTCAACACTTATACAAATGGTTAAGTACGAGAGTAATTATATGCAAAATAGATTAAACATATAGTAAAGAGAAGAGACGTTGTATACCTTTAGAAAGATAGGGTAAGGTGATAATGTGAGTTTAAATGTGAGTGAACAAAGGTGTAAAGGTAGCAAAAAGTGTGAGTAAAAAGGTACATTGTGTGGTCCTAACACCTACCAAATGTACTATATGAGGGTCCTTTCGCTTCCTACCTAACTTCTTAATACATAATTCTTTGACTACCTTACTATATATTGGAATGTCTTTAATTTCTTGAATCAGGGTAATCTTGACACAAATATTTTTCAATTCATTCAAAATGTCAAATTTCGGTCGGGTGGTAGGTTTCTCGATCACCAATCGGTCTGGATAAGGAGGGAGCTTCGTAATTTGTGAAGGTTCATTTTGGGGAAGCTTGGGTTCTTGATTCTTCGGGATAATAACATCTTCCCACCTAGTGTCATCCATGGGTTGTTTGGTGGTTTCTTTTTCTTCTTCTTCCTAGATGACTAATGAAGGTCTCTACCTATCTAGAACTTTTCACAATCTTAGTTGAATTTCTTGTAATGGAACAGGAGTAATAACATACGTCGGGAAGGCATGCATCTCAACATTGTGAATAGGTTGAGGGGGATTATTATTAGGATTCAGCATTGGTTGTTCTGGTAATAGTGTCGGTCTCGGGGAGCTTTCATTTTGAAATTGTAGCGATTGTTTTTGTGGAATAGGAGGTAAAAGTGGTGGAAAAAAACCTGGCAAAAGTTGTGGAGTGTTCAGTGGGAACTGAGGATAATGATGGTTGGACATATGGATAGGTGGAGCTTGAGGGGTTTCTTGATTGTGTCCTCCCCTCCATCCTTGAATCCAAGGATGTTCATATTGAGTAGATGAGTTTTTCCAACCAGGTGGGTTCCACTGTTGTTGTTGTTGATAATAGGGTGGAACTTGAGACTATAGATCTGGGTATGTGGGTTGATTCCTAGGCTTCCATGGCCTCCTAGGTGCATAAGAATAATCCCCAGGATCTCCACTCCTATAGATGGCTAATAAACTGGGAAATGATGGACATTTTTCAGTCACATGGTCTTCTATACAGAAGCCACAAACTGAAATGTTATCTAATGGGTATTCTCTTGAGGAATGCTTCCTCCTGCATCTTGGGCAATATATGCTCATTGTTGCATTTTCCTCCTCCTATTTCTTTTTGAGTTTAAGGGTATCCAACTAGGAACCTATTGTTCTTAAGATTTCAGTCTTAAAGTTTTCTAAAAGGTTCCCTATCTCTTCTCTCATAATACCACCTTAACTAATTGGTTTTAAGTTTCTATTGTAAGGGTCCTAAATATTCTTTCATGTTTTGGCTCTACTCCTTGAGTAATTTTTACACATTTCACATATTTCAACAAATGGTTTATGAGAGATGTCACATGATTCCATCAGTTTAAGCATCTATAACTATTCTTCTGAAATTCCCTTAAGGAAAAGAGCCCTAATTTCATCCTCTGGGAGGTCATGGTATTTTGACTTTTGGGAGATATAACCAAATCTTTCCATATAATATTTGAGGGTCTCGTCTTCTAATTATTGGATTTTAAAGATGTCATTATGAGACTCTTTGGTCTTGTAGTAGTCTTGGTACTTCTTAAGAAAGATGTCTTTCATGGCTTCCCAAGACCTAACACTGGATTCTCCCAACCCCATGAATCATCTTAGTGCAGAGTCTTTGAGAGTGGAAGAAAAGAGTTTTAATTTCTAGGCATCTTGTACATAGTTGTAGCTCCTACACAAGATGTCAAATTCAAATAGGAAGGTGTCTTGATCTTCACTATTTTTACCATAAAAGGTGGGCAATGTTGAGAGATGAATATTCTTCACGTTGACATTTGAAGTGGTGTCTAAGATCGGAAACCCGAAGGTAGTTTCGATTTGGTTTCTAGTTTCTTCTTACTCTCTATGTCTTACATTGTTATGGTCTTCCTGATCATCCATATTGGCTTGATTTCCAAAAATAAAGAACCTAGGTGGTTTTATTATTGAAGAAAACAAGGTTTCCCTTTGATGGAAAGGTCTTCCTATGGATTGGATTTATGGGACTCTACTCGAGCCGGTTGAGACTATTGGTGCCAAAGTTTATGTGTTAGTTTGAGAGATAATTACATTGGATGAACTACCAAACAAAAGATTCACATGTTCAGGGTCTATGATATCTTTAAAGTTAGGGTCCCCTGGTGGTGGTGTAAAAGCAAAGGTTGTATTATTTGGTTCTATGGAAGACTCGAGTGGTCTTGCCTCCTGTCCTAATATGACTGATGCTTCAATTTATTGTTCTATGGTGCTCCCAGTATTTGTCTCTTCAGAGACTATTTTAGATCTTTAAGTTGAGCTAGCTCCTATTTTTCAGTATCGGTCTGCAGATTTTATAAGCGAAACATTCCTTCCCCAAAAGAGATCGGAAGGAACCTTGGTTGAAAGGTTTAATTTAGATTTAATGTATCTAACTTGTGGGTCTCTAGGCCTATTCATGAAAGAAAGAAAAAACAAAAGAAAAATCTACCATTTGGTTTCTAGATCTATTCATGAAAGAAAACAAAAACAAAAAGGAGAAACTATCATTGGGTTTGGGGGAAATTGCTATAGCAGATGCATAAGTTCTTACCTCTCGTCTTAAATCTCCCCCAACACCAAGCTAATACTAAGGTCTAAGGATGATCTATTTCCTAACTACTTCTTACCTAAAGACAACTCCCCAAGGCGCCAAAAATGATGGGTGTTATATATCCACTAAAAACACATTAAAATCACTCAATTAAATTTTGAACCCAATGTAAGTAAACTTAGAGTTGTAGAAAAATATATGCCAAAGGTAGAAGGGTTGGTAGGAGGATAGTCTAACTAATGAAGGCAACTATCTAAGGCTAATCTACTCAAGCAAAGCTATCTAATGAGCAAACCCTACTAAGCAACTTGAAACTAGATAACCTAAGTGCTTTTGGGCCAATGGTTGATGGATAGTTCCTAAGAAAGAAAGTAAAACCCTATATAAAGAAAACTAGTTCAACAATAAGCAATCAACAAACTACTTTACGCATAACGAGAAAATGACAAAAGAAAACTATTTGAACTTGCCAACCTACATTCAATGAGAAACTACCCTATGAAAGCAAATAAATAAACAAGCAAAGACACCTATCTAACCTATTAAAGAAAATATACAAGCAGGCAAAGACACCTAACTAACCTACTAAAGCAAAGACAAGTAAGTAAAGACACCTAACTAACCTACTAAAGCAAAAGACAAGTAAGAAAATGAAACTAAGTACTGCAAGTAATCAAAGTAAAACTTCTCATTGAACAACTATGTATCCTAAGAGGCAAGTGGACTAAATGCTCAATGCAAAACTATTTCTGATGCATGAAAGGAAATTTAAGAGGCAACTGGACTAAATGCTCAATGCAAAACTATTTCTAATGCATGAAAGGAAATCTATTTTATTGAAAGCAAGAAAGGATACCACTAATTCTTAATCTATGACAAGCAAACTACTATCTAATCTATTAAAGAAAAGTCTATCTACCCTACAACAACAAATAAGACTATTTTCTAAACTATGAAAGAAAGAAACTATCTATTATGATCTATGAAAGAAAGAAACTATTCTTTAATCTATGAAAAATAGGAAAACTATCTTTTAACCTATGACAATTCAAATCTAGTGCTAGGGGTTGTGTGAATGTCTTCAGATTTGGATAATATCTTGATGGCACTTGAAAACAAAGGACAATTCCAATGGTATAAGCTCAACACTAATCTCAATGGCAAAACGAAAGGTATGGATTAAACAATCCAATGAGAATTTATCCATGACAAAAATATTGTTAGATACCCTTCATATTCATGTATAAACCATCAACAACATAACGAGATCATCATAAGGTCCCTATACTATGTAAGAAAAACTACGTTCAACCATTAACTAAGAAATATCATTGCAATTTAATTCTAGGAAAGGAAATTACGTAAAACGAAACTATGCTATGTCTATTCTTACCATTCAAAATGCAATAAGGAAATAATTAAAAATACAAAGTAAACTTTGAAAGTAAATTAACAATCTACATTAACCAACAACTAATTAAATGAGATCTATATAAAACGGAAAAACGCAAGCTATAATAAAAAATTGGAATTAACTATATCCATCCATCAATCCTTGTCAAAGAAAACCCAAATCAAACTTTGTTCTATTCTAATTAAACTCTGTTTTAAATTTGACTACAAAATCAAAGCATAATCTAACATCTAATTGCACACAGGGTTAGTATAGACACTTGCAAGTCTATTCCTAATCTACAAAATCAATGCATGTTAACAAATCTCATCATTCTAACCTGCAAAAGAGAAGAAAAACAATTAAGCTACAACAATCTAATCAACTCAATAAAAATATGCATGTACAAGAAAATAAAGAGAGCAATTAAATTATGGAATTCATGAAAAACACACTGATAGTCACCAGACTGTTGGTGGGCCCCCCAACAAGTCATGGTCACTCTCTAAAATCACACCATGAACTCAGCAGGTCGAATTCACCATAAAAATCCAAAAACACAGTTCAGCATAATCTGGCAATGTAAAAACTCAAAACAGAGTAAAAACATATTTGTTCCTATCACATTGATGTATCTGATGCTTAACTTATGTATGACCATCCTAGTGGTATTTATAATCTTACAAACCAAGTGATCGACCACAGGAGGGTCGAACCACTTCTAAATTCAGAAAATTGCAATAAATGATGCCCTAACTGATAAAACATAGCAAGCCAATAATCACCCACTTGAACAACTGAAACTGAGTTGTCAAGAGCTTAGTAGATGGAGGGGGAAATCATTAAAAAACCCCACGTGTCTGATTTTCCCATCACTGGCCGCCAATACCTTAATCGCCAAGTCTCCTTCCATTTCTGTGCAATACAAAGTGCTAGATTGAGTGTCGGATCAAGTGTCAGAATGAGTGCAGGATCAAGTGCCAGAACTAGAAACGTAGTGTGTTTTTTCCCTATAACACCAGAAAAACATGAATTAGCTCTTGGAAATCATACAACATCATGAGTTATACTTGATACAATCATTAAACATGAATTATACGTACCTTATGTCCATCATAGCATTTTATCATAAAATTATTCAAAAAGATCCTTCAAAAGATGAAAAACACATATGTACATGTGGCAAAAGTGTATAATAATCGTCATGAAAGTGATCATATCTCGAGCCCAACACCAATTCAACCTCCATCTCTTTTATTTGTGCATTCTACTCCATTATCAATTTCAACATCTCCTCTTTGTGACCTTCACTTTCAACCATTTCCTTTTCTTGTGAATCCTCGGTGGCTGGAAGCTTCCATTATTTTCTCAAGGAGGCTATGTCAGTATTTTTCTTCTTCAGTAATTCTTCAGCTGCCTTGACATTAAATGGGTCATAACCAATCTTCAACACCAGCTCCTCTAGGGATTTGATTTTATTATCCTTAGACAAGGATGATATCTTTTCCATATTCAACTGATATTGGACATTGTTTAGAGACACCTGCAATTTGGCAGCATTCAATGATATGTTTGTTAGAGTAGAGAAAATCATCTTCCCCATTTTTCTATGCATGTCCATTTGATCTACTGGATGAAATTCCTTCACATCAAACTCAAAATATTATTTCTTGTAATCAGAATTTGTCTTGGGATGGGGGACCTGTTCCTGTAAGAATTCCATATGTATCATTCCCTTCTCTATGTCAAATAAAGACAGTAATCTGTGTTGAGTTGTGGATGTCTTCTTCCAAAACTGGGCATATGTGTTTCTATTCAGAAGTTCATTATTCTACTTGATCATCTTGTATTTTTCAAAAATGATTAATCCTATTGGCTCTTGAGAGGATTCAACTGATAGTGCAGTGTCTTATTTCTTGTTGGAGGAGGATGTGGAACCTATGTGTTGGCTACATGAAAATGTAGAGGAATGTGGTCCCTCCATGACTTTGGTGAACTGTGTTTCTCCTTCTCTAAATCTATATGGTCTGTGGCTAGTCTTTTTCCTTTTCCCGTAGACTTGGAAATCTTCAACTGACACCTCTGTGACTGAAGGTGAAATGTCTTTCCTATCCCTTTTTTCTATTTTCACATGCAGAGTGTTGGTATGTTAAATGTTGTCAGGTGAAGGTTGTTCTTCTGTCTCCAGGAATGTAATTTCCCGCCATTCTGTCTTATTCATAAAATTTTCTATCTCAAGATTTGGAACATGAGCATAAGAAGAAATCTTATGTTTGAGCCTTATCTCTGCTATAATGCCAAACGGGTCATAATTCCATGGGAAACTAAGCCTAAAATCCATCTGTTTCAAGAGGTTGTTGGCCTCTTCTCCTGCAAATTTATTGTTGCATATGAAAGAACCAAATTGGCTCTTGATCCTGAGTTGCTGCTTCTTATTAAATGGTACAAAGTGGATGTCACCATAATTTATCATCTACCTGATGTATTCCAATGAAATTTTTTTGACAGGGAGGTATTTTCACAGTTTGTATGGTGGAAATTCACACCCATACACATTGATCTCAGTATGGTTCTGGTAAATATACCAATCCCCTATTTTGGCCAGATCAAACAAATGCAGAATTTTCTATACTTCCTCATTTATCCTTGGTTCCATTCTACTGCAGAGAATGCACACCACTGGATGGTGAAATTGATCAATGAAGTGTTTGAAGTTGAACTCCATGGAATTATTCCTCACTAGTGATGTGCAAAAAGTTACTGATTGAGGATTTCCATTTTAATCCAATTTTTGGAGAGCACATGAGAATTTGTCTGCCTAGAAGAAAAAGAACAGGTACACCAGCACTGAGGAGTACCTGAACATTCCCTCTATTGAGAACTTGAAGAGTTGTTCATGTAAATTGTTAGCCAGATTTTGACTGAAATCAAATTGATTTGTATCTTTCTCTTTTGTGGAGAAAATGGAAAGAAAACCCAGGATGGGTTCATCTACCCATTCATTAGAAAAATAACCTAAGAGGCAATAGAAGGTGGAAATGATTTGGTTGGATTTGACTGAGAAAATGGAAGATGGATAGGGAGGGTTTTTCTTAGGAAACTGCGCATCTTCTAGAAGGAAGACCTCAAATATTTGGGCTCTTTGAGGGAAAGAAAGTTTATGATAGAGGGCATTCATAATTTCAATGGAGAAAGGATTGGAAGAATCAGTTATGGGGATCTGTAGCATTTGGTTTATTGATTAAGGGGTAATGTTCAACATAGTTTCACCGGATGAAGACACGATGGCCCTTTGGCTGGGCAGGTGATGGGCTTGACACTTAAGGGTGAACTCAGGGAAGTGATAGGTCTAGGGAAACATGTATAATGGTTGATTGGAATCCCATAGTCCGATCTCGTCACTCTATTCTAAGAATATGTCTTTTATCTAGAAGTGTAATTCCAAGAAATCAAATTCACACTTTGGTTCTGCAACTATGTAATCTTTATCAGCTAGGGGAGTACGGTCCAGGTCAATGGGAGGAGGAAGTAAGGGGTTTTCGGTTGTTTCAACAGATTTGGTTTTGGGTGCCATAACTAATGGAGAGCTAAAGGCGGAAAAGGTATTGAATATAATTACCAGGTTTAATGGCACCTGTCAATGGTGTTCCTGGTCTCGGTTAGCTTGAAAACTAGAAATGATGTTGTGTCGCCTGTTTATGGATCGGTGAAAAGTATGGTAATGGTGAAGAAATGGAGTTAAATGATGTAAAGGGGTGTTTGTTATGGAACGGGTGGTGATTGGACGAGTAACGATGATGGGGGATGACATTGATTAGCCAACTAGTAGATGAGTGTGACGTGGATGGAATTGATTGGGCAACAAGTAGGTATGAGTGTGACGTGTGACAGGGTAGTGGGGTACGGTGGAAAAGTGAGGTGGGAAGTATTGGATTAGCATTCAGGTGGGTTATCGGAGGGGGGGGTAGTTGGTAAGAGGAATTTTGTGAGGGGGGGTCAAGTAAGATATGGAGCCGACACGTTGCACGGGGCCTATGCTGGGAAAACTACTAACTCGGACCCCCCACCCTTAAAGGTAGAAAGGATGGGGGGGTCCGAAAATAATTATCAGCCATTGGTCTGGGCATCGATGGATCAACCACTGAAAATTGTGTGCCATTTAATTGCAACATGAAAAAAGGTCAAATCCTGATAACACTTAGGATAAAAAAAAATTGTGGGTAGCGCTAGCTCCCCTTTCTTTATTTTTTCACCAAGGGATCAAAAAAACATCAAATTAACTTAAATAAAAGGAATTTAATCAATATTTTTGCAAATCTTATTGAAATGAAACAAAACTAACCTAAATCCTATCCTAATCAACTAACATATTAATTCATCTTATACTGTTGGATTAATAATTACTCTAACCTAATACATTTGGCCAAGATTAGAATGTTTGGCCAAATTTATTCACTAACCTATCTAATTTGGCCAAGATTAGACTGTTTGGCCAAATTTATTCACTAACCTATGAACATAAATTTAAAGGGTTTGATCATGGTTAGACAGTATGAATCAAACCAATTTTATTTCATGGGGTTTTATATTTTTATCTATTTTTCTATTTTTATACCCTCTTTTCATTTTTTATTATTTCCTTCTTTTCTTTTCTTTTTCTTTTTCTTTTATTTTGTTTTTCTTTTGTAAATAATTTTCATAATAAAATATTATTTACAATACAACACAACTAGAGGAAGGGATTCTAATCACCAGTTGATCCTATGAAATATAGGGTTATAATAGTATGAAAAAATAAAACCATACAAAAAACCATTCAATAGATGAAAAAAATTGCATATTTTACTTACTTGCACCAAGAATAATCATGAGAATAACATGCAAAATCACCATAAAACTGTTGGATCATGTTGTCATTGATGCCAAATTATTGATGTCAAAGGATTGATCTCAAAGGTCAAAGCAATGATGTCAAATTAACAATACCTTTTCATAGTATATTGATGAAGGAGTACAAATGGATTAACTCCAAAGTGGTACCCTTATGGTGAAAGCCCTCACATGAAGAAACTTTGTGGTTGAGGTATCCTAAAAGTATGGTTAGAGAACCCATGCTTAATTGTGGAATAATGAGATGAAGATCAGTGAATTTTTCAGTGAAACTATCATAGATGGATAATGGTTTTCATGTCATTTCCGATGGTATGTGGAATGTTACATAACTCCTCACGGCTTGAGAGTTATGGCCTTACGAAGTTGGAGGACCCTCATATGATGGCTAGAAGCCCCAAAAGGTCAATGAAGTCAAAGTGCTTACAAAAAAGAAATTATGTAAATAATAAAGTGAAGTGATAAAGTCAAAGAGGATTATTTAAATAATAAAGTAAATGGAGAACTTTCTAATTATGGAAAGTAKTTATAAGAGGGTTAACCCTAAAATGAGGAAAGTGGGTTAAGTGGTCAAGTGGCTATTTGATATATGGACAAGTGGAAAATTGGACAAAGTTGTACATAAGTGACTATGTGGACAAAGTGGCAAAAAAGATGCTTCTAAGGAAGCTAACTGGAGAGTATAAATAAGAGGCAAGGGGTCTCTTGTAAACATATCTCTTGAGCATATATTGAATATCTATTCTGAGAGAGAGATTGACTGGAGGATCTCATGGATGCATCAAATTTTCTGTAAGTCTGAGATCTTAACGGAGAAATTTCGTGAGTTTAGAAACCCTAGTTTCTGAAGGAGTACATGAGAAACAATGGGCGAGAGAACATACATACATAGGCTACGGTGAGGTAGACCATGTACACACACAGGCTAAAGGACATCAAAGCGCATATAGTTGGATGAGGTCACGGAGACTTGACTGTGAGCTAGTGCTAGGATATTGAAGGCTAAGCAAGTTCCAGATCTTGATTCTATGGGCTCAGATCTACCATAAAAGATCTGGTATGGTTACATAATTGTCTTGATGGATACTCTTTCTTATTGTATGGTGAATTCTTGAAGCATTCTCTGTATGGTTGTTGTGATATGGTTATGTTGGTTGATTGATAGAGTGAGAATCACTCTTATGGTTAAGTACTAATATAGATGCCATAGTATATTGGTTACTTATGATTTAGTAACATTCATATTTTATGTTTGAGGAGCATGAGTAAGGTTTTGGAGAGAATAGATCTATTGTGACTGGTTATGGTATAGATTGGACAGTGAAAAAAAAAAGTGGATGTGACTGAAGGCTATAGAGGATCTGATCTTTTCAAGGAAATAAAACCCTAATTGTTCATAAGGCATACGCAGGCTGTAGTACAGATAGGCCATGTACATATGTGAGTTGTAATACTTGTAGGGTGCATACATACGTGTTCTGCACTATTGATAGGTCACATACCTATTGACAGATTGGTATCTGTTCAGGATTGAATCCTTCTCTCATTGGGTGTTGAGTTGTGTAGGTTGAGTCTTGCATTGCAAAGTTCGTGCTCTTATAGAGTTGTAACTCTATTCAGTTGTTGTTGATAACCCAAGGAATGTAGTCCGTACTAAAAATAAAATTGTACATACATCTTTTGTTTTGTGTCTTCCTTGTGGTGATGACTTATTGATGATATATGTTGCTGGCATATGTTGTTGATATACGTTCACATTTAATTGGTTATAAATGAGAGTAATAAGTGATGAGTAAATGGTGATTTCTAACTAAAGAGTTTTGTGAAAGGAAGTTTAAAAATATCCCTACACCGATTCACCCCCCCCTCTTAGTGTGGTCGGTGTGTCCAACAATTGATATCATGGCAGACCTTCACTATAAGCCTTAAAAATCTTGGAGGAGATCCATGGACACACAAATGGATGATGAAGTTCTAATTCTTGTTGAGGAAAATTATTCAACATGGAGAATAGAAATGAAAGTGCATTTGAAGGATAAAGGAGAAGGTGTTTGAAAAGCAACTATTGGTGGATTGGTTCCTTTGAAGAACAAGTCAAATTTTGCAGCTCAAAAGGAAGAAAATAAGAATGATGCATTGGATCTCAAGACCCTTCTCAATGGACTCTCAAGTTCCATCAAAGAGAGAATGGGACAATGCACTTCCACCAAGGATCTATGGATAAAGCTAGAGAAGACATACCAAGTCAAAAAGGAAGACACTAAAGAAAAATCCATCAAGAACAATGAAGGTAAAGAATCTCCAAAATCCTCTAATTGAAATTATTGTAAATGTGATGATGTTGAATGTTTCTCTACATGTGAAGAAGAAGATATAGAAACAATTTGTATAGGATCAAATGATAGTTATCCCATGGATGAATTTGAAGAAGAACTTTCAAAGATTAAAAATAAATTCGATTGGGGTATATATGAATACAACTATGACCATAGTTATATAGACTACAACTATTTTTCGAAGAACACTAAAAGGTTTCTTGAAAAGAATCAAAAGTATATCTTGCAACTAAAGGAAATGCTCAAAGAATAAGAAGAAAGTAAAAATACTCAATTAGAAGAAAAGGAAGAAGAGATCAAAATACTAAAGAATGAAATAGAATAGAATAATAAGGTAGATTATGAGATTAGCAAAAGTCTTGAAGTTAATGTCCATCTCAAGACCCAAATTGAAGAAGCCAAAAGGGTAGTGGAATTACTAAAGAATCAAGTAAATGAAAAGGAAGAGTCATGTCATAAGTTGGAAGCTAAAGTTGTTGATCTTATAAAGAAAGTAGAGAAGTCAAACAAATTGTTGAATATCTCAACAATATTGAATGTGATCTTGGATATTCAAAGATCACCAAATGATAAATTAGGTCTTGGATACAAGAACGAAGCTACACATGTTGAAGCAAGCAACTCAAAGAAGCATGAGGTAAGTCCCTAGAATGGAAATAATGTTGCAATTCAACCATATACACAAGGCAAGGAAAGTTTCAAAAGAACAAAGCAAGGAATACATCAAGAATCTATATTTACACCTCAAGGAAGAGAGACACCTTCAAGATGGACATCAAAGAAAAGGTATGAAAATGTTTTTGATGGTCAGTGTTAATCATGTAATGAATATGGTCACAAATATTTGGAATGTAGATATTATGCAAGGAGAGATAATAAAATACTTTATAACACCATCAGGTGTTGGAGATGTAATCAAGTAGGACACATTACTGATCATTTTCACACCATGAGATGCTACAGCTGTAGTGGATTTGGCCACACATCCCAGGACTTCTAGAACACAAGAATACAATCCATGAGGAGTGTTTCATATAGTATGACTATAAGAACACATGAGGATAGAAGAGAAGGAAATATTGGAAAGATGGAAGCTTGGAGCTTAAGTTCTGAGAAGTTGGGACACCTTCAGAAGTGGGTGAAGAATACTGATCAATTAGAACAGAGTGGCATAATTAAGCGAAGCTCAAGTTGGACATATTCAGAAGCATATGTGGGTTACAATGGTAGAAATAACGTATATATGTGAGATGGCCTATAGATATGTCGTGTACATACATGAGTTGTCTGTATAGAAGGCTGTGTATATGTGGTAAAATCCATGGGAAAAAGGTCATGCATATGAGTTGTAGCATGGTATGATGGTATAACTTTTGTTGCAAGGTCTAACATGGTTTGTTGCAGGTGTTCATGATTATATGTTGGCATACATAATTGTTGTATGTATGGTGGTGACATATGGTTGAGTGTTGAAAGTCTATCCTTGATGCATGGTACTAACCCTAGAGTGTGGTTTGAGACACTTTTTCTGTTGAGGAACAATGTTGGTTGTGAAAGTGAAGTTATTGCTTTTTTTTATGAGATATATCATGATGATGATAGATAGATATGTCATTGATATATTAAGGAACACTTCTAGTACGTCTATTTTTGGATGCTTAATATTTGTTGTGGTGAATGGAGGTTGAGACAGATCTATTTGGGTACATGGTTGGTACATATTTTTAGTTCCCTTTATATACCTTATGATTTATTATTAGAGGCATATTTGTTGGATATCTTGGTGCATGCATTTGGAATATGGTTGAGCTACATTTTGGGACATGCAGTTGATGAGTTGATGAGGTGGTCATGTTATACATCATTGATGAGTCATAACTTGATTTATAGTTGATGCATGATTTGCACATTTTCGATACATTGTTAGAGGCACCTACTAGTAATATGATTGGAACATGCTTTATGGTGAATATGGCATACATGTATGGGGACACATATTGATTGTAGTTCATCTTGTTGTGGTTTTGGTGCATGGTTGATGCACTTTCTTGGTACAGGTGGTGATACATGTTTAGTGCAATGATTCATGCACTCATAGATGGCATAGGTTTGTGGGTGATAGTACTTGGCTAAAGTACATCATTGGTATTTCTTGTTTAACATATACCTTGGTACATGATGTATGGGATGATATGGTTGAGACACTTGATTGATTGAGATACATGGTTGTGTCATTTGGTTCATGGTAGAGGCATATCATGAGTGATATGACACTTGTTTGAGGCACATGGTTGGCATGTTGGTAGAGACATATGGTGATATATTATGGTATATTGTATGGTATTGACATAAATGGTTGATGTACATGGGTTTTGTACATGGTTGGCATAGAATATGACACAGGATGTACTTGGTTGATATTTTGTTTAGTATTCTATATTCATTGTTGACATATATTTTTCTTCATGATGTATGGTATGGCATGAGTTTGATGCATGGAAAGGTCCAAGGATTTTCATAGGAAGAGTGGATCACTCTTGAATCAGTTGATCTATGTTCCGGTTGATAAGTGGTAGCATATTTTTCATATTGCAGAGAAGATAAAGGGAGACATACCCATAAGGGGATTCATTATTCTTCCCATGATTCTAGTAGGAGATATTTATCAAATGCAAAGATAGATACTTGGAAAAAGATCCCTATACTTGGAGAAAGAGAAAAGAGGCATAGTTCCAAGGGGAGAAATGGTCATAGGGGGAGTGTGATTGATATATCTTTAGCATTACATTAGAGTGATATCCCTAGTTCAAAATGGGAGAGATTATTCAAATGAAGATCAAAGGCATTCCTACAGGGGGAGACGCCCCAAGGAGAGTTCAAGAAGGGGGAGCAGTCCTAAGGACAGAACTAACCTTTTCCATTGATGTCAAATGGGAAGTGTTAGCATTGAGAATCACCCATAGGCTGCTAGAGGGTAAGCCCAGTACCCATCAAAATATTTGTAAATGTGAATGAGTGTTTAAAGTTCAAATGGACAGGACTCATAATAATAATGTTTAAAGGTCAAATGGACAAGACTCAGAATAATAATGTTTTAACTCGTAAATCTGGGCTAGCATGCATAATAAATTGAGTTCTTGATCAACTTTAGTCAGTGAATGGGAGTAAAAATGAATAGGAGGAAGACTTAGTGAGAAATATGTAAAGGTTTGCAATTTACATCAGGTGCTTCAAGCAGCCTAAGGAGGAAAAACTCAAAACACAAGATCTTATTGAATTCAAAGTTTAAAGAACGTTGAATAACATCATATAAGTATTATAATATAGCATTCATCATAACACAAATATAACAATATCATGTGGATCTTCCAGTCATGAAAACTTTAGCATAAGAGGAAACAAGATGACATAAGAGAAACTGACTTCTATTGCTAAAAAATTCTCAAATATAGTACATAACCAGAGAGCCAGTCTTTAAAGTCAAAAAATATTAGAATGACATGAGCATCAGCTCAACCATTCGAACTCCCCTCTATCCATTTAGAAGATGTATTATAAAAAAAAAAGGAAAGGCCACAACTAAAGGTGCGAGTTGGCCTTCCTCACATTAGATTCTCCAAATCAGTTATCAATCTAACACTTGTGCTAACAACTATTAACAAACTGCTACAAAATAGGAACCATGTTGGAAACTAATACAATAAGATATAAATGACATTGTCTCCCTTGATTCACATTCCTTTCCATTTCCAAGTTTCCTTCAGTGGTTGAATGTTGTCACCATGCTACCACCTATGATCCTTGCTCTTCTCCACATCATCAACCACCCAAAAGAGTGATGAATTTGAATCCCTTGATTCCAGGTGCCAGTTCATAGCACCATTCAGTAGCGCATTGGGTAACGAATTTTGTAGCGCCCTTGCAAAACAACTCTGCAAATTTTGTAGCGTCGATCCAAAACAAGCCTGCAGTTTCAGTAGCACGGATCTTGTTGTGCAATTCTGTAGCGTCCATCCTGAATTAGCCTATGTGAATTCGGTAGAACCACACCTCAAATGGTCCTACATATTCGATAGTGTCATTGTGTAGCTCTATAGATTTGGTAGAGCCATTGTGTAGCTCTGTAGATTTGGTAGCATCATTGTGCATCTCTACAAATTTGGTAGCACCATTGTGTAGCCCTACAGATTTGGTAGCGCCTGAAAAATTCAACGAACACCTTCATTTCTTCTTATTGTTGGGAGAGAGAGGGAGATCAGGGACATGGAATGCATGTTTTCAAATACCTTATCACCAAACCTTGGACAAAGTATGGCATCTCAACTCAGTTTCAACACTTGGCATCTGGAGCTTTATTTTAAAACGTTTGTTGGAAACACTTTTCAGGATTTTCTCCTTTGTGTTGGGTATTGGATGGTTCAACATGCAATATGGGTTTGTAAATAGGTGGTATACTTTACATAGGATAGATTATTAACACATGAGCACACACCACCTTTTAATTTAAAGACTTTTCTCTTTTTATCTAACTTTTATAAAATAATATTTAATAACAAAAAATAAAAACTAATTTTGTTATTTTGTTAAAAAATATTGAAAACTCAAGGTATGAAGAATATGAAAATAAGGAACATTTATAAAAGTTTTTTCACTTTGAATGCAGATCATAGGTCATGGATTACTAGATTTCTGGGCAAAAGTGATGAAATGGGAACTCGTCAAGACTCAATGAGAACTATGGAATTTATGACAACTGGCTAAAAACCCGGGGAATAGGAAAATTTAGCACCAATTTGATGGAGAAATTTAAAAATTTGATGGTGCACTTTTGAGTGCTAACACTGGATCCAACTGGGATGGAGGCCTCCCTGTGAGGATACCAAGAACCTAGAAATTATAGTCACCTTATCCATTGGTCTATTGAGTCAACTGTGCAACCAACCTCTAAATACTATCAAAAATTGCCACTTATTCAAGAAACTGAAAGAATCGCTAGAAACTAAAGGAAATCAAATCTTAGGAAGTGAGCTTATTACCTATGCTACCCTACCCTAACTAGATCAACAATTTTCTCAAGTAAAGGAAAAATTCCACAGTAACCATTCAATAAAATTCATGACTAAAGGAATCCTATCCATACCACTGATTAATAGAGAATAACAGAGGTCTGAAAACAAAGATATAATTTTTTTTAGAGAAACATGTTTACCCATGAATACCTGGGAAATTATGAAAACTGGAATTTTCAGACAATCTGAAACATATGACTTCATATAAGCTACAATTGGATCCTCAAGACCATGGTTGGAAACTTATTAATTGAGAAAATATAACTTCTCATACATACATTCCTCTTTTCTTGAAAACAACAACCTTCTGGTTCCCTTGAGATCAGATTTTGATCATTAATAATTGCAGTCTCTTTGTTTTTAGAATGATGATCACAAGATAGTGGTACAATTGGGTTTAAATCACACTGATAATTATGATTAGCCAAGAACATATAGATATATATGCAATCATCAGTTATAATATGTTCAACATGCTTTGGAAACTGATCATAAACTAGACATGCATCCTTGTCCATAGAAAAATCTGCAAATGTTGAAGAATTTGATTCCAAATGTGAATCATACTTACATCCTTGTTGTTGTTCCAAATATGATTCATAATCACTATATTCTTGCTGCAAATCTAAAATATACTGACAGTCCTCTAGCTCATATGCATGCAAAGTTTCAAAGAAAACCCGCTCTTGGATCCTCCTAGAAGCACTGATATTCTCCTTGACTTCTTGCACATCTTCAAATAATCTTCTTAAGGATGAAGACTTTCTTTCTCTCAAGAGAAGGAAAAGTTCTGGATACTGAGCCATAACATAGAACACCATGGCAGCAATCCCTATAGGCCGGATCTTCAAGGGAACGTCATGATAAATGTTGTAAAACCTTCTATTAAAAATGAACATAGCTTCTTCCTCTCCTCTCCTCAAAGCTTAAAAATCAGTGAGGTACAAATCAAGGGACTAGTTCTCACCCCAATACTTTAAAAATTCATTGCATAGCTCGATCCTAGAACCAATGGAATCGACTCCCAAACCTTTAAACCACACAACAAAATATCTAAACAAGGATTTGGAGAACAATATCATGGTAAAATCATCATGAACTATCTCAAACTGATTTAAAAAGTTCTCAAAGGCCTCCAAATTCCTCTCAGCTGTAACATGATATTCTCCAAAGAACCAAGGAAGATACTCAAGGAAATCAAGAGGATAAGGATGAAGGTAATATGGAAACCTTAAATGTTTGAACATCTTGTCTGTGATTCTAGTTTGAAAACAAGTGGGTTGGATATGAGGTTTAACAAGTTGATGGAAAGGTTCAACAATAACAATAGAAGATGATGAGATTTGAGAAGGGCTTGAATCAGTTTCAACCTCCTCAAGGTTACAAGGGTGATCAAATTCAGGAGGGATTTGAATACAAATCACATCCTTATGAATAGGCTGAGGTGAGGATACGCGATCAACATCTACAACATAGGCAGAAGGTAGGTCTTCTCCTTCCAAGGATGGATATATAAAGGAAGGTTGATGATCATCCAAATAAACAAAACACGAGATGATTCTCTTTATATGTAAAGGAAACGATAGGAAAGACGTGATAAAGAGGAATAGGAGTTCATGTAGAAAACTAATGAAATGATACCTTTTTTTACAATTCTTCCCCTTCATATTTTTGTCAACAAGATCCTCCCCGATGGAGTCTATAATAGTGGAGTCGCCAGGTAGATGATTACAGTCAATTTTTTATATCCCTCTCTTGTCTACCATCAAGAGTTGGATGTATGTTGTTCTTTGTAGGGAGCTCTTCAGTCTGCTCAAATATGTCCCCGACAATGATGCCATTTATGTTAGAACTAAAAATCACCCTCAGACTGCAAGAGGGTAAGCTCAGTACCCATCAAAATATTTGTAAATGTGAATGAGTGTTTAAAGGTCAAATAGACAAGACTCAGAATAATAATGTTTAAAGGTCAAATGGACAAGACTCATACTAATAATGTTTTAAATCATAAATCTGGGCTAGCATGCACAAGAAATTGAGGTCTTGATCAAGTTTAGTCGGTGAATGAGAGTTAAAATGAATCGGAGGAAGACTTAGTGATGGATATGTAAATATCTACAATTGACATGAGGAGGTTCAAGTAGCCTAAGGAGGAAAAACTCAAAACACAAGATCTTCTTGAATTCAAATTTTAAAGAATGGTGAAGAAAATCATAGCAGTATTATAATCTAACATTCATTATAACAAAACTATAACAATATCATGTGGATATCCCAATCATGAAAACTTCAACATAAGAGGCAAAAAGATGATATAAGAGAAACTAACTTCTATTTCTCAAAAATTCTCAAATCCAGTACATAAATAGAAAACCAGTCTTTAAAATAAAAAAATATTACAATGACATGAGCCTTAACTAAAAAATTCGAACCCCACTCTATCCATTTAGAATATGTATTATAAAAAAAAAAGGAAAGTCCACAGTTAGAGGTGCAAGTTGGCCTTCCTCACATCGGATTCTCCAAATCAGTTATCAATCTAAGACCTGTGATAACAATTATTAACAAACTGCTACAAAATAGGAACCATGTTGGAAACCAATCCAACAAGATTTAAATGACGTTGTCTGCCTTGATTTGCATTCCTTTGCATTGCCAAGTGTCCTCCAGTGGTTTAATGTTGTCACCATGCTACCACCTAGATCCTCACTCTTCTCCACACCATCAACCACCCAAAAGAGTGATGAATTTGAATCCCTTGATTCCAAGTGCCAGTTCATAGCGCCATTCAGTAGCGTGCTAGGTAGAAAATTTTGTAGTGTCCTTAAAAAATAACTATGCACATTTCATAGTGTCAATCCAAAAATTTCCTGTAGTTTTCGTAGCGTCGATCCTATTGTGCAATTTCGTAGCATACATCCTCAATTAGCCTTTGCGAATTCGGTAGAACCATGCCTCAAATGGTCCTACAGATTTGGTAGTGCCACTATGTAGATTTGAAGATTTGGTAGAGTCATTGTGTGGCTCTATAGATTTGGTAGTGCCATTGTGTAGCTCTACATATTTGGTAGTGCCATTGTGTAGCTTTGCAGATTTGGTAGCGCCATTGTGTAGCTCTTTAGATTTGGTAGCGCATGAAAACTTCACCGAACACCTGTGTTTCTTTCTATTGATGGGAGAGAGAGGGATATCAGGGACATGGAATACATGTTGTCAAATACCTGATCACCAAACCTTGGACAAAGTATGACATCTCAGCTCAGTTTCAACACTTAGCATCTGAAGATTTCTTTTAAAACATTTGTTGGAAACACGTTTCAGTATTTTCACCTTTGTGTTGGGTATTGGATGGTTCGACATGCAATATGGGTTTGTAAGTAGGCCATAGACCTGAATTAGGATATATGATTAACACATGAGCACACACGACCTTTTAATTTAAAGACTTTTCTCTTTTTGTCTAACTTTTATAAAATAATATTTAATAACAAAAAATAAAAGATAATTTTATTCCTTTGTTAAAAAATATTGAAAACTCAATATATGAAGAATAAGACAATAAGGAACATTGATAAAAAAAAATTCACTTTGAATGAAGATCATAGGCTATGGATTACTATATTTCTAGGCAAAAGCAATGAAACGGGAACTCGTCAAGACTCAACGAAAACTATGGAAGTTATGACAACTGGCTAAAAACCTAGGGAACAGGCAAATTAGGCACCAATTTGAAGAATAACTTTAAAAATTTGATGGTGAAATTTTGAGTGCTAACAGGGAGAGATAGTCACATTGATGTGATTGAGATGACTATTGATGTAGAAAATTTCCGTGTATACATGTTTCCATCAATGATTGGTGTTGACATCAATTTTGGTATTGTCATCAATGCCAAAGGGGGAGATTGTTGGATCATGTTTTCATTGATGTCAAAGGTCAAAGGATTGATGTCAAAGGAATAATGTCTTATCATAGTATATTTATGAAGGAGTACAAATGGATGAACTCCAAAGTGGTCCCATTATGGTGAAATCCCTCACGAGAAGACGCTTTGAGTTATCTTGGAAGTATGGTTAGAGAACACATGCGTAATTGTGGAATAATGAGATGAAGATCAATTGATTTGTCAGTGAAACTATCCTAGATGGATAATTCTTGTCATTCCATTTCCAGTGGTATGTGGAACGTCACATAACTCCTCACTGTTTAAGAGTTATGGCCTTACAAAGTTGAAGGACCCTCATATGATGGCTAGAAGCCCCAAAAGGTCAAAGAAGTCAAAGTCCTTACAAAGAATAAATTATTTAAATAATAAAGTGAAGTGATAAAGTCAAAGAGGATTATTTAAATAATAAAGTAAATGGAGAACTTTCTAATTATGGAAAGTAATTATAAGATGGTTAGCCCTAAAATGAGGAAAGTGGGTTAAGTGGTAAAGTGGCTATTTGATATATGGACAAGTGGAAAATTGGACAAAGTTGGACATAAGTGACTATGTGGACAAAGTGGCCATGTGGAAAAAGTGGCCAAGAAGATGCTTCTAAGGAAAAGAATTGGAGAGTATAAATAAGAGGCAAGGGGTCTCTTGTAAACATAACTCTTAAGCATATATTGGAGATCTATTCTGAGAGAGAGATTGAATGGAGGATCTCATGGATGCATCAAATTTTCCATAAGCCTGAGATATTGAATACGAAAGTTTTGGAAGTTCAGAAACCCTAGTTTTTGAAGGAGTACGCGAGCAATAATGGGCTAGTGAGCGTACATACGTGGGATACAGTGAGGTATACTATGTACACACACGGGCTGAAGGAAGTCAGAGCGCATGCAATTGGATGAAGTCATGGAGATTGGAGTGTGAGATGGTGCAACGCTCTTGAAGGATGAAGCAAGTTCTATATCTACATTCTATGGGCTCAGATCTGCCATAAAAGTTCTGGTATGGTTACATAGTTTTCTTGATGGATACTCTTTCTTATTGTATGGTGAATGCTTGAGGCATTTTTGGTATGGATGTTGTGATATGGTTATGTTGGTTGATTGATAGAGTGAGAAACACTCCTATGGTTCAATATTGATATGGATGCCATAATATAATGGTTACTTATTATTGAGTAACATTCATATTTTATGGTTGAGGAGCATGAGTAAGTTGTTGGAGAGAATAGATGTGCTGTGATTGGTTATGGTACAGATTGGACAGTGAAAGACATAAGTGGATGTGACTGAAGGATGCATAGGATCTACGTTTTTCAAGGAAATAAAACCCTAATTGTTCATAAGGCATACACAGGATGTAGTACAAGTAGGCCACATACATACACGATTTGTACTATTGGTAGGGCATGTAAATAACCATGTTGCACTACTGACAGGTCGCGTACCCATTGAGAGATTGGTATATGTTGAGAATTGAATACTCCTCTCAGTTGGTGATGAGATGTGTAAGTTGAGTCTTGCATTGAAGAGTTGGTGCTATTGTAGAGTTGTAGCTCTATTTAGTTCTTGTTGATAACCCAAGGATTGTAGTCCATAATAATAAGAACATTGTACATACATCTTGTGTTCTATGTGTTCCTTGTGGTGATGAATTATTCATGAGATATGTTGTTGATATATTTTCACATTTAACTAGTTATAAATGACGGTAATAAGTGATGATTAAATGGTGATTGCTAAAAAACAAGTTTTTTGAAGTGAAGTTTAAAAAGATCCCTATAATGATTCATCCCCCCCCCCTCGATGTGGTCGGTGTGTCCAAAAAAATCTTCCAAGATTGATTCAAGTTGCAAAAAATATCCTTATACAAGAGTGCACCTCACAATTTCAGGCAATAACCCTCACTAGGGGAAAATTTCATACCTCTTGTGTCCAAGGACAAGTTGTTATGTAAGCATGAGAGTACTTTATGTTTATTTATAAACAATTTTGACCTTTAATTAATTTTCAGGTCAAAAACAAGGCAGATCTTGCCAATTTACAATAAAATCCAATTTTGAAAAAATAAAAAATTAATTAGCATATAAAGACACCTCCAAGGGTAATGTCATTCCCTTCTAGGGTGACATTGAGGCACTAAGGTGGAATGCTGAGCCTAAAATGCAGATCGCTTAGCCTCTAGAGGCCCAAGATGAGGCCCACATGTGCCACTAGGCTCATAAGTGTCTCCAAAATAAAAACCCTAGCTCTAGATGTTGTTTAGGTTCATTATGGTGACATCTTGGGCCTTTAAGGGCCAACATCCATGTGCAAGAGAAAGATCCCCCTAGGTCTAGGTATTCCAGGGTACCTCCAAACACAACATCCTTCTTTCTTCCTCGTGAAAATTTTCAATGTCTTCTTGCCCCTGGTTAGGGTTACAACATCCATATGTCAGGTATAAGCCCCCCATGAAGGTCCTAGCTAATCGTTCCCCCATGTGTATCTTTCCGCCAATCAAAGTCCTGCAGAAATAACAAGTAAGCCCTCTAGGGGTTCATAAGTCACGGGGATAATAACATGTAAATCACATCCAATAATTAAATTACCCAAACATGTGCATCAAACTCCCCTTTAACCCAGAAAAATACTCAAAGACGTTATGAAATTTGACAAGTTAGGTTTGGAGAAGGTCTTAGGGAATCCTATTGGGCTAACCTCTCTTAAGTTTGGGGTGTTTCCCGGGTGGGATCTAGTCCAGATCATGTAAGTGTATGAGGTGGTATGGGGTAAGTGTTTAGGCATAGGGTGCATGTGATAACAGGGAAATATAAAATATTACTTGTGGGTGCCTTTGTAAAGGGAGAGTTGCACCTTGTCATAAATTATATTGTTTCCTAGCCCATTCATTGCCTTTTACTCTTATCTATATTTCTTTTGATATTTTTATTTTGTTCTTCAAGGTAATATTTGAGGGCCAATGTACTTGCTTTATGACCATAGGTGACAACGTTATCCACTAACATTTCACGGATATGAGAAGGTTGGATCGTGACGAGACCCCCTTTCTCTTGGTTATGCCACCGAGATCCACTACCCTTGTTTGTGACAAGATAAATGGTAGTATCATATTGATACATGTCCATGGTCATAATAGGTCGGCTCATTATGAGACCCCTTATCCATAAACTAAGACATTGAGTGTTCATATTATGTTATAGGTCCTCTTTTCTTACTGAGAAAATTTTCACTACTTTCTCGGGGATCCCTGGGTGAAGCATCTCGAAGGTTTCAACATCGGATTTTAACTCTTGCCATATACTTTTACCCTCTAGGCCTTTAGCTGCTTCTTCCCATGAGGTAAGGTACAACCCTTCCTAGTGTAGCCAATCCCAATGCCCAAAAATGGATAGGGGAAATGAAAGGAATAAAGATGGAAAATTATAAGTATGGAGGGAACAGATGATGACCTTTCATAGATCCACCCAATAGAAACCCATCCTTAAGGGAAATCAACTTACTAGGGCACCCTGTCACCCCTCCATGTATGAACGAGGAAAAGAGAATAATTTTCAAGAAAACGTCATGAAATGAAGAAGGATTCAATACAACATATTCAAGTGCTTCAAAAATCAAAGTGATACATACCATGATACCCGGATTCATTAGCTCATGGATCAATACCCACCATTACTCCAGGAACAGGATGGTGAGATGGATATTGTTTCTAGTGATAAGTGGACTGCACTGATGGTATAACCCTAATTTTCACCAGACATGCTTACCTGGCATTAGGCCATCTCAGATTCCTTCTTTGCCAAAACACTATTGAACAACTCTTCTTAAAAACCCCTTTTATAAATACCCACGTGCCCTACTCCTTTACTGTACGAGTGTACACACTAGATGACCCAAGACAACCTGCTTGTACCTACAAAAGCACGGAAAAATGAAAGTTGATGACGCAACACACAACTTTGGGTAAGTTAACTAAACCTTTCGGTCATGCATGGACGGTCACTCGACCAAATACCTAGCTTCTTCTAGCCTATAAAAGGATGGTTAGGGGTCCCATTTGAAATGAGGAGAATCATAGTAAAGAAACTATACCTGATTAAGAATTCCCTTTGTCCCAACGTTTAGACATCCTTGTGCAAAGAGAAGTATAGAGAAAAGAAGTTGGAAGACAGTGGAAGAAGAGCCCAGGACCAGGATCGAGGAGCAGCAACCAACTTTATCATTGTAAGGTATCATTGTGAAGTTAATAAAAGAATTTCTTTTCTCATCTCGCCATATGAGATTGCCATTATTGGAATATTGATTGTATGCTTGATTAAATATCTAACCCATTAGTTCATAGATCAAATGCATGTGGAGTTCTTTGTTTGTCTTTAGTGAATGCAGATCAACATTGGGAGGAGAGTTGCAGTCAAAGAATGACCAAGCGTGAAAAGGGATTGACATCAAACACGAAGAATAAGGTATGTCAACTTAATCTCTTGAGCCTTGTATTTACATATGAATAATGGGGGTCTAGGAATGGGACGATGGTAAAAAGTAACAATCTTTAGGTCATTTTTGCATGCATGATAAAACCCTTAGTGCTAGTCTGTAGGAGGGATTTCCCACCCACAACAACTGATGAAAAGAGGGTCCCTCCGGGGTCATGCAAAAGTCGTTTGGCTCTCGGTAATCCATGTCTAGGACCTATGGTCCTCGAGACATGATATCCTTAGTTATCCATAGGATAGGGGATAATAGGATAAACATAGACATCCAATTGGAGTTTTATATCCATACGCTATTACTAAATCGAAATGGGAGGTCATTTCGATGTAGTTTATTGTTGGATTACCACTGGCGACGAGGATGCACGATTCTATTTTTATGGTAGTTGAAACCCTAAAAAAGAGTGCACACTTTATTCTAGTGCATATGACATATCATGCACCGGATATAGCCGGATTTTTTGTTAGTGAGATTGTGAGATTACATGGTGTACCAAGAAGGATCATATCCGATCGAGGATCGGTGTTTAGAGGACAATTTTGGACCAGTTTCCAAGAAGCATTGGGAACATAACTGAATTTTAGTACAACTTATCACCCAGAGACATATTTACAAATAGAAAGAATGAACCATATTTTGGAGGATATGTTGTGTATGTACGTAATAGATCAACAAAAACATTGGGAATATTTCTTGCCACTAGTATAGTTTGCATACAACAACAGTTATCAAAGTACCATTAAGATGGCACCATTTGAGTTTCTTTATGGGTCCAAAATTTCTTCAAGAAATGGAATAATATATTTAATCAATAATAGAAAGGATTAAATAAGCGCAATATTGATATAAGAGTTATGTTAATGCACATCATGTTGACCACATTTATGAAGTTGGCGAGAGATTTTTCTTGCTGGTAAAACCGTACAAGAGTTTGATCAAGTTTCGAAATGGTGGTAAACTCTCTCCTAGGTTTGTGCGACCTTTCGAGGTTGTGGAAAAGAAAGGACCCATGGATTATCGACTAGCCTTGCCTGATTCTTTGAGGCGTATGCACAATGTATTTCATGTATCTATTTTGAGACAATATATTAGTGATCCTTCACATGTTATTGACATGGGTTTGTTGTAGGTGTCATATGAGGGTGATATCATGGCATATCTAATCTACATTGTAGACCATCGAATTCGACAACTACGACGTCGAATAGTCGATCAGGTCAAGGTCTAATGGGACAACTATATTCCACACTCAACTACATGGGAGAACACACATGAGATGCATCAACAGTTTCTTTACTTGTTTGATAGGTTAGACATATATATCTATGTCAGATACATTTATATACTTTAAAAACTTTAGGACGAATTTTAAAACAAGAGGTGGTGTATGTAGCATCCTTCTCTACTAATAACACTTTTATTGAATTGTTATTTGAGGACACTTGCGTGCAAGTGATCTCATTATGGTACATTGTCATCTTCTTACAATTATGGATTATACATGATGATGATGATGTGTTGTGACTTATTGTTATTTTATGTATATGTATTGGAAGATGTTATTGACAAGTGTTCCCAAGTGTGCAGAACACACGATAGGTTATGGATGTTTATGGCATCGATGGAATTTCTTAGACTCCATATTGATTCAGGGAGTGAATTGTAGTTTGATTGAGTATTTGGTTTTACACACTTGTGACATATGATTGATTACAATATTATTTATGTAGATGGATTATTGACACAGTTTTTATCAATGGATGTCGGCTTGACGATGCTTTATAATCCGACTCACATAAGGAGTAGAGGGGCCATACACAAAAACTAGACATTGAGGGAGAGGTATGGAAGCATCCCTATCACAGCCTACTAGTGCTCATGTCGTGGCCAAATGGTAGTTAATGAATACCTAGTTCAATAGGTCCATGATGTCATGAGGCCAGATTGAGACAGTCACTCATGAATATTCTAATGGGCACATAATAAGGCAGAGTCTCTACTCCCTAGAAGCCCTTAGTCTCTCACAAGGTCGACCGAGTGGAGTGTTGAATCCAAGGGTTGGATAAAATTCCAAAACCAGTCAAAGGTGAGTGGCACCCTTGGAGCATGAAGGTGCATCTTGAAGGGAACGTTGCGTAATTAAAACTTGAGTCAATAAATCTAGGTGGCCTAGAAAACATTGAAATGTTTAGATTTTGATTGGATTAAAATTAGTTAATTAAACAATAAGTTATTAATTGAAAATACTAACAAGAGTCTAAGACAAATTATAAGACTAAGGATAAGTCTAAGTTTAATTAGGTGACTAAATAATTTTTTTAAATAAATTAAAAGAATTGAGATAAATCAGTTTCTAGGGAAAATGAGAAAAATCTAAAGATTGGATAAAATGCACATGTGTGCATAAAAATAATAAAAGGGATTTTTAAAATAGAAAGAAATAAAATTTGAGAGAATATGTTTACACATAGAATAGTATCTAGATTCAAGCTATCACTAGTATAAATAGAAGAAGACTCATAATCCAACTCTAACTAAGATCTAGTTAGGAGACATTCATTAAATGAAAATTTTGGGAACAAAGGGACAACTACGAGAGAAAATAGGAACACATTGGGGAATGTGAGGGAATTGAATTTTTAAATAAAATAAAATTGGTAATTACTTGTGCTACTTGGGGAGAGTGTGACAAGTCTGTGGGTGAATAATGCTAATTAAATTTATTAAAAAGTTAATTAATTGTTCATGTGGACATGTGTCAGTAAGGAAATTTCTATAAAACAAATGGTGTAGAAGGGAAATGAATTTGAATTATTCTTGGTAAGATCATTTTTCCAAAATTATTGTGGACTGTGTTTTACTTATGAGAGTTGGGATACCAAGCTTGAATAAGGAATGGAAGCTCTTCCTTGCAAGGCAAGTTTGGAGCTATTGCATTCTGGTTTTTGTGTCTGGCCCATTTGCAGCTCGGGGGACTAAGAGGGAATAAGAGTACCCCTAGCATTGGTTGGGAGGTACCGATGAAGTCATTTGATTAGAAGGAGAGAGGAGGACATTGAAAAATTACTCGGATTAAAGTTCATCTACAACAACAATCTTCTTATGGTTTTGTTATTTAACAATTATAGCTTTTCTTTTATATTTTATGCAGAATTCTTACAATAAAGATTTTAGTTCATAATGATGTTTATAATAAATTATTTAGGGAATGTGAATAGAATTATCACCTTGAGGTCAAAATTCTGTATGTGAATTTTTGTTTATGGTAAATTGTTAATGTCTTGAATTCTACATATTACTATGATTTCAAAATTGGATTAATTCTGGTTAGCTATTTTTCTTCTAATTGAAAGTTTTGATAAGAATCATGGCCTCTATTGTTCCATCATGGCCTCTATTTTTAAAACTATCATGGATTGACTATTCTCTACAAATATTTGTTTCATAGGGACATATTAGTGAATTAAAAACTAAGTATAGAGAGACTAACTCAGGGATGCAAAATCGCATATATAAATATGATAAAGAAAAACAAAATGGGGTTATATTAATCGTTGGTTCATTGATCCAAGAACTAATTCTGGAAAATTCTCTCTGGTTACAAAACTCAAGATTATCTTCATTTTTAAATGATATGGATATGGTGATATTCATTTTACCTTCATGATCACATTACTGTAAATTCTTCCATGTTGACAACCTTCATGATTATCGTCACACTTTCAGGTTATAGATTATTAAAATAATGTAAAAGTTTGTGTCTTTGATATTTATGTTCAAGTAATCGATTTCATGTAAAATCATTGAGGTAAATCTTTACTTTTTGGAGTAATTATTATTTAGTCTAATGTACAAACATATGACTTCTAGTAGTTACATTTATCATTTTCCGATTTCTGAGATCGATGTTTATTTACTATCGTTCCAAACATTTTTAAAAACAAGTTTGGAACTTGGTAATAAATAAGTATGCCAAGATATAAGCATACCTACGCACCAGAAGTTATTATAAGGAAGAGAAGAATCGATGCTTATGCCTAGTATGTAATAGGAGTGGAGGTATGCACCTTAGTAATCTCTCCATACCACTTTGTAGATTCAAAACTAGAGTTATCAAGGGAATCTCAACCTCTTGAATATGGCCTAGAATACCACCTTTAGTTGGGATGATGTGTTAGGTCCAAATTGATGAAGAGTCGTTGTATGGTATGATTTATTCTTTAGAACATTGATTAGAGTATAGTGCTCCATAATCTACGATGATGGGAGAGAACATGATTGATTGATGTCACTAACCCTAGTAATTGGCAGAATTTATGTCAGTATAGAAACATTAAATTAATTGTGCACCATGGTATTCACTCACCTTAGAAACCCTTTATTTTTTTCATTTTGTTTTACACCAGTGATCTTGTATTAAACATTGTGTCAACGCTAGTACTTTTGTATAAACTCTTGTATAATGTTAGTTACCACTCTTTGTTATTTCTACGATGTATCGATTTCCAGTCGATTCAAATGTAGTCCTTGTGGGCATTAAGTTCAAGGCATTGATATCCAAATTCTTCCATGATGGAGAGGATAGTATACTGCTCCCATGGCATTGATGTTTCAACAAAAAATTTGCATCGCTGTGTTAGTGCCTTGCAAAGATTTTGACCAGTGTTGTGACTTTCAGGTTAATGGATTATTATTACTTTATGTGGTAGCATTAATTTTCTTGAATTATTAACAATCTTAGTTATGCCTCTTTTTTTTTTGATTGGGGTAGAAACCATGAGTACTTAAAGTCCACTTTTCTAATTGTTAAGCGTGGTGTTGTAACACCCCAGTTTTAACCCTTGTGAACTAAGAATGTATTATGTAATTATGACTTAGGCTGGTGAGACAGTAAAGTTGAAAAGGGGACAGAGTGCCTAGGAAATGTAATACTTCATATACATTACAAAATACACTGTTGGCTATAAGAGGAATAAGGAAAAAATATATAGGGGGCTATGATTCCAAGAGAGAGGGGGCCTGAGGGGATACGTCTTTATATTATTATTGCATTTACCCATAATTGATTTTATGGATAAAATGGGTTACATGAGATTTTTGGGAGATAGGCCATGTCGCTCTTATCTTCATATAATTATATAAACATCCCTTGGGTGCTATTTTGGGTCCTCTTCTCCATGGTTATTCTTTTGATCTTCTTCTCCTTCCTTTTCCCTCACTCATTCTAGATATTTCATGTGTTCTTAGGATGATCATGGAAACAAATTATTGAAAGAGGAGATCCATTTCTAAATGGATACAATATAATTTACTGATCATTCTAGGAGGAAATGGATTCTCGTGTGCATGAGCTTGATGGAAGTTAATATAGAACTGTCCACAACTGAGAATCCTTGGAGTTTCCAGTAGGGATATTTCCTTACCAGTAGCACTGGAGCCCTGGAGAGAAGTGGGACATCTGGAGGGACTTCATGGTAGAAAAAGGTGTTCATTTCTTTGGGTTGTGCAGGCTAGTGGGAAAGAGAGATCGAAATTCAGATTTCTTGTGAGGTTGGGAAACTTGAGATCTAGTTAGCCAACTATTGTGTGTTTTTAGATTTGTCCTAGAACCCATCCTTGTGGATTCATAGCCCTGGATCAGGGGTGACCTACTATTGAGATTAAATGAACAACAATGTCTATGGTTGGGAGGAACATCCTTGGTCTGCACCCAGATGGTGAATATTTAATTGAAAGATAAGTGCTCTTGTGTTTTCTGTATAATGTTATTCTGTTGTGCATTTAATTATCTCTGAAATATGTATTTTAATGTTCCTGTTTATTGGTTATTTATTTTGCATGGAGCGTTACTTATTTATTTATTTTGTAGCATGGATCTTGTCTTATGCATGTGATTTTCATGCCTCTAACGTTAATGAGAAGTCCTTTGAATTCGAGATAAGTACAGAGAACTGAGTCTTGGGTATGCAACGTGCCCAAACTATTGGTAGTTTGGTGTGTTGCAGCATGTTTAAGTAGCATATCCCATCTTGTGAAAGGTTGGGTATGTTACATATTGGTATAAGATCTTCTGGTTGAAACATCGAGTCGGTATGTGTCATATCTGTTGGTCAGAGTCTCATGGTTGAGATCAATTATGGCCTTGAAATCATGAAGCTCAAAATAAATGGTGTTGCAGAAGCCAACACGTGAGAGACCCTTTGTAAGGGATCAAAATATTGTGACCGTCCCTTTCGAATTCAGCAGCGATCTCCACCATGAGATCAAGGGAGATCTAGATCATTGGATTGGAGGGCACATGAGTGGGAGCCATCCGATAAATGTGAAAGAAATAAGTTGGAAAGATTAAGTTCCAACCATCATATCTAGCTTATTGATCATCAATCATCAATCAAAGCCAAGTATAAAAGGTAATACTTCAAAACTTTACCGCTTTGGAGATCTTGGTAGGAAGGAAAAGTATGAATGGTCGAAGGTCAGAGTCGCAAAGTCACATCATATGTACAATATGATAGGAGGCATGGATGGATCTATGCCATTGATTATGGTCACCCGGTGTTGTCCACTTCATGATTTTTCACTCTGGGAGTTTTAAACCTTGTTGAACTGCTACACCCCAGAGCCTCAAAGTGTTGAAGACCCAAAATTTTCCATCGAACTTTAGATCGAGGGAAGGACTTCGGGAGCGTTGCGGGTCATCATATATAGTAGTGGTAGAAGGGTATCAAAGTTTGGGATTTGGATCTTTTCCACTTCGATAAATACTAAGTATGTTGCAAAGAAAAACCCTGAAGCGCCAAAGCCTAGAATTGTCGAATGCATGAAAGTGTAAATTCGTGATGTCATGCATACTGTCAGATCTAGAGCAGTGATTGTGGATCGTCTGTGTGGTTGATGATGTGGCTTATTCCACATGGTAGGGGTGTCATGTGGGGAGATGTGTCGCCTGGATTTGGTACCTTTTAGACCCCGATCTGTTCATTTTTGAGTGACACATAGCACATATGCCATGGGTCCATGTCACTCTAGGTGAAATCAGCATTCTGTGTCATCTCCGAGAGTATGTGGATTTGGGGATTTCTAATATTTTTGTCATTAAAAAGTGTCGAAGCCCGAATTCATGAAGGAACGCATCTCATCGATCTAGGATCCCTTCGAGACCTTTCTCGACCATTGGATAAAAAAGAGGGAAGAAGGGTGAGTACTTCAGTGGATTTTCACTCTGGGAAAGTGGTAGACTCGTGGATGAAAATATCCCATAGCGCCAAAAATTCTAAAGTGTGTAAGGACCTTTTGAATGCTATATTAATTCTCGATCATTTGATTAATATGTGGATGAATTGGGTAATAGTTTGGGAGGATTGTCACTCTGTGGAAGTGGAAGACCTAGGAATGAAAATATTTTGGAGCCCCGAAGCACCGAATTTTTGAACTTTTTGAGAGTTGTCTATATCAACATTTGATTAAGTCACAATCGTTGATTCTGTTGAAGCCTCCAGCTTGGGGCAGGACTATCTATTCGACAGGAGATTAAATCTCGATCGTTCGTTTTTGCTAGTGGAATGATTGATGGGTTCAGTGAATCATAACTCCAAGGGAAAACATAAGCCGATAGGGGAAAACAACTTAAGGAAAAAGTACGAAGGACTTGTTCCTGGCGTCGGTCCCATTCTAAGGTAAAAAGGGCCTGAAAGTAAACCAACCCTCAGACTTGGTTCTCACACAATTTTATATGTATAAAAACACAAAGTGGGGTGATAAAGGGTGATTAAGTTCACGATTTTGAGCCATGGTCATGTGGAACGTTTTTTGAAGGAAGCGCCTTTGCAATTTTTGAATTTTGTGTATCAGCTAATGGAGATGAAAGTGGTTTTTCAAGGATCCATAACTTTCAGCTCTGATATCTAATTGGTGCAAGAGCATAGTCGTTGGAAATATGATTCAGTGGATTTAGAGTAAAATAATAGGGAACAGTTATAATATGAATATTGATATAATTTTCCTCATGAATTAAATAAAAAAAGGTAGCTGTAAATTTAATTGGTAATTTTGTATAAAATGTATAATTCTAACCAAATGATTTCTTTCATATTTTTGCAATATTAGAGGTATAACCAAATCAATTCCAGTCTAGGTTAATATGTTAGGGTAATGGAAACATGACATATATTATAGGAGTTGGATGAGGCAATAAAGAGCTACAAAGAAAGTAATGAAAGGTGGACAAAGAACTCAACAATAGTGGAACAAAAGTATTAGTCAACAACCACGTAATATGAATAAACAACATGTACAACAAGAGAAAGAATCATCACATAGGATATGAAGTTGGTAGGTTAAAGATGCCATGGATGGGCATAAAAGGAAAAGTACGACTTCCTATCCTTAATGGAAGATAGGTGTAAACAGTTACAAAGCTTAAGTATAAAATAAATCCACTTCTGATATCATAGGTCACAGTGGAAACAAGATGCCAATGCAGAGAAATTGAATTCTCTCTCACTTGAAAAGTGTCACTGAATGAAAATAGGACTTCCATTGCAGAATGGTATTAATTTTGAAAGGTATGGATTCATAGGGAAATGTTAATAAAGTAATATAATGCACAACTATGAGTAATAATATTTTATTCAAGAATGTTGTAGTAGAGTGATGGAATGTTTGAGCTACTTCATTCAAGGGTGTTGGAATGTTTCATAAAGGTAAATTTGGATATGACTGTCTAGGAGAGGCTGTTGAAAATATAACACATTGGTTGGATTGTAGAATGGCCAAGTGGAACTTGGTTGGAAAGTGTTTAGACTAAGGAACCATAGTGTATATGAGAAGAATGGGAGCACACAAGGAAGCAAGGATCTGAAAGAGTTCAAGGACAACTGGCTACAATTTAAATAGATAAATAAATAAAAATAAATCCACTAGAGTGCATGAGGCATACAATGAATTTAAAATTCATATGCATTAGTAGGCATGCTGATCGTAAATGCTTGGTGCATATGGATGTTTAATTTCACGTGCTTGGATATGAATATAACATGCTTGTGAACTTATAATAGTCTATTATTATGAAATAATGATTGAGTATGACTAATTATGGATTATGTATTCAAGAAAAATGATATAGAAGGGTTAAATATGTGGATGTTGTTGTTTCTTCCATCGAGGTGAAGACCCATGAGTGTCACAGGAATAGTGATCAAAATGATGAAGGAGAAAGTCTATAAGATTCTACAAATATCAGTTGGTCAGATAGAAAAAATTACGTTGATAACAACCAGGCAGGTATGCATTTAGTTTCTATTGATGCATACATGTTGAAGGGGATTGAGGGAAGAATTCCCTCGGTTAATTTTCAATATTTAAATTGATATGTAATGGAAAAAGGCATAGTGTATGGAAATGTTGTTGATGATAGAATACATTTAGATAAATGTTGTTGCATATTATGTTATGATTTTTTATGGGATCATAATCGAGTTAATTTAGGAGACATGCTCCTTCTATAACAATGAATATCCATAGAGATAGTCATGTGTGAGACCACAATATGATTGGATATGGAAGGGATATAGCGCTATCTAAGTGATCAATGGTATATACTATATAGTTGATGTTTTCACTGCAACCTCTTTTCCGACACTGAAGATCACTTAAGAATTATATTCATGGTGTTGTGTTTGGGTTGAAAAGGAAGGAATTCAAATAGTCAGGACAGTAGTAGAAAGTTTGTGGATGATGTGTTGATTCATTGGCCAAACCTTCCAACTCATCGTGGTGGAATGCATGACATAGTTATGTTGTATTATCTAGCCAATGCATGGATGCATTGTACATATGTGTCCATGGGTATTGGCACATTGGTTATTATTTTATTTAGTAATGAATTGTTGCATTATGAAAATCTTGTGGTGATGAAAATATGTAATGATGGATATATGCATTATATTAAATATGAGTAGTAGTTGGAGGTGATTGGATTGTTGTTTGTTACAATTCCAAGATCAATTTTTGGAGCTATTAAAATGTTACAAGTGATATTACAGGAATTATTGGTTGCAATGGGGTGAATGCACGTATATATTATATAACATAGAAATGATTATGCTAAAAATAAAATGAGGTGAGTATTGCTAACTGATGAAGCTGAAAACACTTCAGGAATTGTTATATATTACAACAAGAAATTTTCATGTTAAAGTACCTACATAATGATAAATTATAGAAAATATTTGTTGGGGGAGACAGAGTAATAAAAATATTTCTAGATAGAAGAAAGAAAATATTGGATGATAATACATGTGTATGTAATGATGAGTTTATTCCAATTGATAGTTGGATTAATAGAAGTGATTTAATTGTAGTTGTAAACAATTCTGAGATCACTTCGTGAATTTTTTTGAATCGTTACCATGAAAATATATATAACTTGTACATGAGATGCTGACAATTTGTTTGGCTGAGGAATGTTGATATTGTAGGGAGAAAGGGTCCTGGATATGGAAATTTTTTAAGCCCATAAAGAAGACAAATGCCTATTACTGCAAGAGCCAAATTATTATGAGAAAAATCCCATGTCTCAAAATTTTATTTTTCCTATATGAAACAGTTTTGAGAATTATAATTTAATAAATTACTAACAAATTGTTTTGGCTGAATGTAAATTGAGAAAATTGTAGGTAGAATGGTATTGAATATGGAAGGGATGTAAGCCCATAAGGAATACTGATATCTATGGCTGTAGAGACAAACATTATGAGAAAAAATCCCATTCTTGGAAAAAATTATTTTCCTGTATAAAGAAGCTTTGACATTTATGATTGAAAATGGTTATATTGATATCTCATTATGATTGTATGTGTATAATATAGATGAGATGTTGGATATGCTAGCTGGAAAGAATGGAAAAGGCTATTGTTGTGACATGAGAGCAATCTATCCCTATAAATATTCTTGTGCAAGAAATCCTTGGTTAGGAAAGATGGATCACTTAATGAACTATATAGAAGAGAAGGGAATGCTTGTGCCTGGGCCTGGAAGGAGAGTGACCAGAAGGAATAAGAGAATTTGATAGTTCTTTTAAAATATTGATTTGGATCATGCACACAATGGGTATGAAAAAGAAAAAAGTCGGCCAAGTTAACGAAACAACCATATGGATGCAGATCTGCGAACCACACAGATAAGTATTGTACTGGATTATGAAAATTTACTCTTAGATAATGAACAAAAATAAAAACTTTATGCACAAAATTGTGAATTGACATGCTTGCATATTCAAAATGTTGTAGGAAAATGATGAATGTTGAGGATCTAGAAAAGTATCAGACTATGAGGGAAAAGGAGAAGGTGATGTTGAAGCAGCTGAACAACAAAGGAATGGAATGAAAAAAGTCCAATGGAATTGGTGCAATTGGATTTTTGGAAGCCACAACTCTGAAATTCCTGGCTGAGTACACTGGATCCATAGAGAGAAGTGGAACAACCCAAGGGAATGCATGAGAGAGAAAGGGGTTTTCTTATTTGGCTTGTGTAGGGATGAGAGGGAATGAGAGCTTGTTGGTTGGAACTACTGCCAGAATTATGAAATTTGGAAGGTCATTATACATGTTTTGGGTCGGAATGCCCATAGATACATGTTTAATGTTAGTCCAGAGTACCTATATATATAAGAATTGGTTGGATTTATTATGTGGACTAAGACGAAAGAGACTAGATTTGTAATGTTAATAACATTGGAATGGTGTTCTGCACTGAGGACAATGCCAACATAAGGGGAGGGGGATGTAACACCATGGTTTTAACCTTTATGAACTAAGAATGTATTATGTAATTATAACTCAGGATGGTGAACCATTAAATTTGAAAACGGGACACAGTGCCTAGGAGATGTAATACTTCATATACATTAATAAAATACATTGTTGGATGGAAGATGGACAAGGACAAAAGGGATAGGGGGCTATGATTCCATGAGAGAGGGGGCTTGAGGGGATAAGTCTTTTTATTATTATTGTATTTACCCATAATTGATTTTATGGAGAAAAATGGTTACATGAGCTTCTTGGGAGGCAATCCATGTGGATCTTGTATTCATGTAATTATATAAACATCCCTTGGGTTTTTTTTGGGTCTTCTTCTCCCTAGTTCTTCTTTTTTTCTTCTTCTCCTTCCCTTTTCCTCACTCATTTTGGTTATTTCATGTGATCTTGGGATGACAATGGAAATGAATCAATGGAATAGGAGATCCATTGTTAAATGGATGTAATATAATTTAAATATCATTCAAGGAGGGAATGGATTCTCATGTGCATGAGCTTGATGGTAGTTCAGATAGAATTGTCCACAACTGAGAATCCTTGGAGTTTCTAGTAGGGATATGTATTGAATAGTAGAACTCAAGCCCTAGAGAGAAGTGGCACAGCCTAAGGGACTGAATGGTAGAGAAAGGTGTTCATTTCTTTGGGTTGTGCAGGCTAAGGGGCAAAGAGAGATGGAAATTCGGATTTGTTGTGAAGTTGGGAAACCTGAGAGCTAGTTAGCCAACTATTGTGTGTTTTTAGATTTTTACTAGGACCCGTCCTTTTGGATTCATATCCCTGGCTCAGGGGTGACCTATTGTTGAGTGTAGATGAAGATCAATGTCTATGGTTGGGAGGAACGTATTTTCTTTGTAGCTAGTTGGTGATTGTTTACTTGAAACATAAGTGGTCTATGTGTTTTTTGTATAATTTTATTCCGATGTGTATTTAATTGTCTATGAGATAGTATGCAAGATACCAGATATATAAAATAAGCAGAATAGAAATGAAATGCTAGAAATGACAGAATAACAGTAAAATATCCAGCATAATCTTCACAATACATAGAAATAATATAAGAAATAGCAACAAAAATAACACTTTGATTCACATAGCAATGTTCACAGGCCTCTTCGAGGGGGCAACCTCCAGTCGAGAAGCGCTCTATTACAATAATCTCCAAGCTAGGGTTTTCATACCCTCGACCCTTATTTATACTAAATGTGTCTATTAAGAGA
>JZKD02S1236018.1:27941-39411 GCA_000966675.3 Picea glauca | reverse complement strand
CTCGAAGGGGTACCAACAGGGGTTACAAGGGTGGCCAACAGATGTGTGCTTAAGAACCACTTGTATTTCCTGCGTGTATGAATCCCTCAACCGTGGGTTTATGCGCGTAACGACATATATCTATGGCTTAAAGAGGCCGGAATACGTCTCTACCCTGAAAAAAAATACCCACAATTTCTGCCAAGGAAAGTGCTCTAATACCACTTGCAAGATACTAGATATATAAAATAAACAGAACAGAAATGAAATGCTAGAAATGACAGAATAACAGTAAAATATCCATCATAATCTTCACAATACACAGAAATAATATACGAAATAGCAACAAAAATAGCACTTTGATTCAGATATCAATGTTCACAGGCCTCTTCGAGGGGGCAACCTCTAGTCGAGCAGTGCTCTGTTACAATAATATCCAAGCTAGGGTTTTCATACCCTCGACCCTTATTTATACTAAATGTGTCTATTAAGAGAAGCATCTAGAGGAAGATCCTTATAGAATCGGAAGCTTCTATTAGGTCTTCTTACATCCGCCTTATTATATTTTATTGAAAGGTCTTATTAATATTGACCTTTATTACATCTGAATACATTGATCTACCTATGTGCGGGTTAGGACCTTAACATAGTATTTTAATGTTCTTGTCTGCTGGTTATTTGTTGTGCATGGGACATTGTTTACTTATTTATGTTGTAGCATGGATCTTGTCTTATGCATGTGATTTTCATCCCCCTAACGTTAATGCAAAGTCCTTTGAACTCAATATAAGTTCAGAGAACTGAGTATTGGGTCTGCAACGTGCCCCACCTACTGGTGGTTGGGTGTGTTCCATCTTTTTTAAGTAGTGGAGCCTGGCCTGTGAATGGATGGGTACGTTACAGGTGCTAACAATAATTTCTCCAGCTAGCTAGGTGTTGACGTATTACATGCTTGAAAGATGGTTTTTACATAAAGTTAGGTTTTAAGATATTGTAAGAAAGAAGAGTGGATATTAACTCTGGAATTTTCAATACTGATGGTAATTTCTATGTTTTACCAACATACTTCTCTTAAGAATGTTTAGTGGAGACTAACAATGTGAAAAATAATTGTTGGGTAATTGACCATACTCATCGACAACCAAAATTGTAATTTAAGATGATTTCTTTCCTATGGAAACGAGAAAGGATCGCATTGTTTAAATACTTCAGATCAATTTTTTCTTTGCAGTTCAACAAAATTAACCTAAGAAGAACCATTGTCATTATCGACCTTTATTGAGGATAGATACATTTTTCAATGATGTAAATAAAATGGTCTAAGAAAGGTTGAAGGGAGACATGTGTTGCCTGACCCATAGTTCATGGGAGTTCTCATCATTAAAGTTTTAGTGTTATCAAGTTTCAATAGCATGATAGGATATCTAGTTATGTTAAATCCCTTAAAGACATAGTGAGTCAATTTTAAATTCTCCTTGGTTTAGTATTAAGATGTAATTTGTGAGAAAATTTGTGAAGTCTAATATATAAAAATAGTAGGTTTGCTTTATATATATATATATAAAGCAATATATGCTATTGTAGTAAAAATAAAAGTTGATTATATATATATATATATATATATATATATATATATTATATTATATTATATTATAACTATAATGGTTATTATTCTCTCAATCTTCATAAAATGATAACAATAAAGAGATGTTACAAATAAATTTTATGCCAAGTAAAATCAATTGAGATTGTGGTTGCACAGGTTTGTGCCAATCATTTATCGATTGTTATTCATGATGTTATTAATTTTAAAATAAATAATTTTTAATTAGGATTTGAAGTATTTATGCAAACTACACCTTCATTATAATTTAAGAGGTTCTCTAGTTGTGCAAAATTCCTAAAAGGAAAGTTAATAGATACCTAAACATAGGGAGATGATCACTTACACTTCATGCGCAAGTTGTAAGGTCAATGTATAATAATGGGAATAAATGTTTTTAATGGTTAGACCTACTCTTTGACCTACTAGGAAGTCATTTCATTGGATTAAAGATGATGCAAATTGTATTAGTTCCTTCATGATAGTATTCTTTAGTTTTGCATAATTATTGACGTATATAGTTTCCTCAATAAAAAGATACACATGGTTATATGTTAGAATTTAAATTCTTATGTTTACTTATTTTTAGTGAATAAAATAAAGACGTAATAAATTAAAAATAAAAAAAATAAATGTTTCTCTATGATTATCATAATTTAAAATTTAATGTTTTTTAATTGCTCATGCATTCTTGATTATAATTGGGTTGCTACAGATGTGAATTGTGAAGTATGAATGTATTTGGGTATTTGGAGGAGGTTTTCCTATTATTTAATGAGTTATTGTGTACAACTCAACTCTCTCATATATTTTGGAGTGGTACTCCATGCTCAAATTGGTGTACATGGTGTGTACTTCTATTCTATTATGATATTTTAAGCATTTGGTACATAACAAATCAGTGTTATATTTTGAGATGATTAATTTAAAATTTGTAAAAAAACATTAATTAAAATATATACATATCAGTACACTATATTCTTATGAACTCAATAAATGGTGCATGCCATAATATAGAAAATGACACATTTTCATGAGTTTTATGCACCAGTGCCTATTAATTATATTAAAGCATCAGTGTCAAATATTGTGAAAAAGAATAATTCCTTAAATAACGTAACGTACAATTTATTATATTTATCATTTCAAAATTTTATTGTGCACATGTTTACAATACACATTGGTGTTCTAATTATAATATGTGAACTGATACTTTAAATATACCATACACACCAATGCTTACTAACAAAGAATGGCATCAACATCTCACCTTGAATATTAAAAATTTCACTACCCTTTGGTGCACAAGGTAATACATCCACGGGTGTGTACAAATTACACAACCATTAGTTTGTTATACAAATAGAACAACCTGGTGCATAATATTTACAGGAGCACCAATGTTGCATACAAAAAATAGTATGAATAGTGCGTACATAAACTCAAAAAACACTAGTGTTTCATTTAACAAATATATGTGAAACCAGTGCATAAAAATTATAAGAGCACCAATGCATAATAATTGTAAAATAACTAGTGCTTTGTAGGTTTATATATGCACCAGTGTAGGTTTCGTAAGAGCGCATTTGTGTGTTTTTCCAATACAAGCACAGACAAAAAACCCTTTTCTAAGACTTTCACCCAACCAAATGTTTTTAGTTATATGGAACATTCGTTAAAAACTCTACTAAACCCTCCACTTCAAATAGACAAAGTTTTTGAAATTTTTTCCAAATCTTGTAACACTAAAAACCTCTCTTACATGGTGTTTTCATTGTAGTGGTTGTCTTTAGTTGGCAATGATTCACTTTGGACATGGTTTACCATGGTTGGTTATTTTTCACTTTCATCACATTGCAATGTTCATAAAGGGTTATATTTCATTGCAACAATGGGTTTTGTTAGTCACATTCTGACAACGCGTTATGGTTGTACACATTGCAACATCGAGTTATGTTCAACACATTGTGATGTTGGGTTATGTTGAAATATTTTCATTACATTGTGATGTTGTATTATGGTTGTCACTTTACTCATTGGATTGTAATGTTCATTAAAGGATTATGGTTTACTTTTGACACATTGTGACATTTATCAAGCATTATGTCACATTGTGACATTCAACAAGAGTTATATTGGATTATGATATTCTATAATGAATATGTCACTTTACAATGTTCATCTTCATTATGTTATGTTCAATTTCTATGCTCATTTATGGTTACGTCACATTGAAATGTTCATTAAGGGTTTGTCACCTTGTGACATTCCTAAAGGGTTATGTTTTAGTGACGTGTTCCTAAATGGTCATGATGCATTATGATTATCATTATGAAATTCATCAAGGGTTATGTTCATAAATGGTGATGATGCAGTGTGAAATTCATTGCGATGTTCTTCGAGGGTTATGTTGGATTGCGATGTTCACCAATGATTATGTCACATTGTGATGTTTATATTCATTATGTTATGTCAAATTGATTCATCCTCAATGTTTATGTCAGATTTTCACATTGGCTAAGGGTTATGCCATTGTCCAATATTCCTTAAGGGTTATGTTTCAATGGGATGTTCTTGAATGGCCATGATGCATTGTGATATTCATATTGGTCATATTATATGGAATTTCTATGTTCCTAAATATTTGTGTGATGTTACGACATTCATCAAGGGTTATGTCATATTTGTGATGTTCCTTAATAGTTATGTCGCATAGCGACGTTCATATTGGTGGACTTATGTTGAATTGTAGTGTTTTTTAAGGTTTTTGTCACATTATGATGTTCATAAAAAGGATATGTAGGATTGCAATGTTACTCGTTGGTCATGTAAAATTGTGACATTTATCTTGGTTGACATATGTGAAATTGTTGTGTTCCTCAATGTCTATCTCACAATGTGATTCTCCTCAAGGGGCATATTAGATTGTGAAGTTCCTGAATGGAAATTGCATATAGAGATGCTTATCATGGTTGAATTATGTAACAATGGTTGGCCATGGTTCATTATGGACATTGTTGATCGTCGTTCATTATGGTTGGATTTAATCACATTGCAACATCCATAAAGGGTTATGATGGATTGCAATGTTGAGTTCTATTTGTCACATTCTGATGACGAGTTATGGTTGTACACATTACCATGTTAGGTTATGTTTAACACATTGTGAAAATGGGTTATGTTTGTTACATTGTGATGGTCATCAAGGGTTAGGGTTGTCACATTGCTCATTATAGGTTAAGGATTCTATTAGATTTCGATGTTCCTAAAGGGTTATGTTGGATTATGACATTTTTTCAAGGATTATGGTTGACTTTTGACAGATTGCAACATTTTCATCCAACAGTGTCGATTATCATACAACATACAACCCTTCAAGGATGAGGTATTATGTGATGTTTCCCCACTGGATGTCTGTGATGTTCTCTTGGACCAACCATATATGTGGAGACGCCATGTTTTTTATGAGTCTCGAACCTGTAGTGTCATTGTTACTTTGGGGGGTCACCTCTACAGAATACCAGAGTTAGTTCCAACTATTGTTCCACCTAAAAAGTGTCGCAAGGTAGTATCTCATACTGCAAAATTCATCTTCTTCACAATCTGTTCAAAAAGGGAACAGAAGGACACTCCAACCACTATAGTCTCACCCCTTGCACCTTCTATCCAACAGAAGCAGGTCGAAAAGGTTGCAGCAAAGCACACAAATTCCTTCTACACACCTTCCTCTCATGTAGCTCGACTTGTTGAACAACCTCGAATTCAACAGGTTCATGAAAGACTTCCACAAACTAAGCAGTGCAATGTCTCCAACAATACAAGCAGCTCACCAAGATGCAAATTTAGCAAATGTTTTTCCCTCTCCCCCCGGGAACTCAACACAATGGAGACCATTGCTTACTAAGGATGGAGGATTGATCCAGGTAGATATTGGTGGCCACCCACCTTTTCTGACTGGCTTAAAATAGTTTTCTAGCAATTTTGGCAATTTACTATTTTTAGCAGGTTTTAACTTCCAGGGCCATTTTGAGGGCCCAAATGAAGGTTTTTCGATATCGAACTTCTAAATGATAGTCAAAGGCATGATTGAGCCTCCAAAATGAATCTCCTCGATGATACCTTTCCATCGAGCTATCATACGCCTAAAACGAAGATCGTATGCAAATGTTACGACCCTGGGAAGTTGATGTACTAACTTACCCAAACGGGGCCCACATGACTTTTGGCGCTTCATCTCCTAGGGTTAGGTTTTTGGATGTCTAGGGTTTTTTGGATTCCTGTTTATTGTAAAAAGGCTTTCAGAGTCTCATTGTAATCATCTTCTTGTGAATGTGAGTAACCGTCACATCTCTTCTCAGAGATAAGCTGCCACCATTCTATCGAGTCTTTCACTCTGTATTTTACAGTCTCTGTACATTTATTTCATTAATAGAAATCGTTTATTACTGTATATCTGTGTTTATGGTTGCATCTCTTATATATTTCTGTTATATTATTGAATATCTGCGATATCTTAGTGCATTTCTTTATTATATCTCCGATCTCATTTCATGTTGAAAATAATTTAGATCATTTATGTTGGTCACATTGTGATGCTCATCAAGGGTTAGGGTTGTCACATTGCTCATTAGAGGTTAAGGATTTTATTAGATTTTGATGTTCCTCAAGGGTTATGTTGGATTATGACATTTGTTCATAATCCAACATTTGTCACATTTGCTCGCAAGGTACTACCTCATACTACAAAATTCAGTTTCTTCACAATCTGTTCAAAAAGGGAACAGAAGGACACTACAACCACTGCAGCCTAGCCCCCTGCACCTTCTACCCAACAGAAGTAGGTCGAAAAGGTTGCAACAAAGCACAAAGATTCCTTCTACACACCTTCCTCTCATGTAGCTCGACTTGTTGAACAACCTCGGCTTCAATAGGTTCATGATAGACTTCCACAAACTAAGCAGTGTGATGTCTCTAGCAATACAAGCAGCTCACCAAGATGCAGATCCAACAAATGCTTTTCCCTCTTCCCCGGGAACTCAACACAATGGAGACCATTGCTTAATAAGGAGGGAGGATTGATCCAGGTGGATATCAGTGACCACCCACCTTTTCCGACTAGCTCAAAACAGTTTTCTGACAATTTTGACAATTTACTATTTTTAGCAGGTTTTAACTTCCGAAGCCATTTTGAGGGCCCAAATGAAGGTTTTTCAAGATCGAGGATCTCAATGATAGCCGAAGGCATGATTGCACCCCCAAAATGAATCTCCTCGATGATACCTTTCCAATGAGCTATCATATGCCTAAAACGGAGATCGTATGCAAAAGTTACGACCCCGGGAAGTTGATGTAATAACTTACCCAAACGGGGCCCACATGAATTTTGGCGCTTCATCTCCTAGGGTTAGGTTTTTGGATGTCTAGGGGTTTTGACATTCCTGTTTATTGTAAAAAGACCTTCAGAGCCTCATCGTAATCATCTTCTTGCGAATGCGAGTAGCCATCACATCTCTTCTCAGAGATAAGATGCCACCATTCTATCGAGTCTTTCACTCACTATTTTACAGTCTCTGTACATTTATTTCATTAATAGAAATCGTGTATTACTATATATCTTTGTTTATGGTTGCATCTCTGATATATTTTTGTTATATTATTGAATATCTCGGATATCTCTATGCATTTCTTTATTATATCTCTGATCTCATTTCGTGCCGAAAAGAATTCAGATTAGTTATGCTTGTCACATTGTGATGGTCATCAAGGGTTAGGGTTGTCACATTGCTCATTGGAGGTTAAGTATTCTATTAGATTTCGATGTTCCTCAAGGGTTATGTTGGACTATGACATTTGTTCAAGGATTATGGTTGACTTTTGACACATTGCAACATTTTCAAACATTATGTCACATCTCAATGTTCAACAAGGGTTGTGTTGGATTATGATATTCTGTAATGAATATGCCTACAGAATATGCCACTTTAAAATGTTCATTTTTGTTGTGTTATGTCAAAATGGACATTCATCTATGGTTATGTCGCATTGCAACGTTCATTAAGGGTTTTGTCACCTTGCAACATTCCTTAAGAGTTATAATTTAGTGAGGTGTTCTTGAATGGTCATGACACATTATGATATTCATTGTGACATTCTTCAAGGGCTATGTTGGACTGTGATGTTCTCCAATGATTACGTCACACTGCAACATTCATCTTCAATATGTTATTTTGAATTGCTACTTTTGTCTATGATTCCGTAACATTGTGACATTCATTAAGAGTTATGTCAACTTGAAACAATACTTAAGATTTATATTTCAATGAAATGCTCCCAAATGACCACATCGAATTTGAATAAATTCCTTATTTAATAAACATAACATGATATGAAGTGCTAAACCCCTACCTAGAAACATAAGGCTGAACCCGTAACCTCTTAACCTCTCCCTGTACCAAAAGAGTGTGAGCGTGTCTTACCATATGTACTATCCATGGGGCTTAAACAAAACAAAACGTAAGCTATTGTAAAGTGCAACTAAATAGCGGAAAGCTTGAAGTTGAAAAAATTATGTGGCCTGTCATACATAGTTCATAGTTTGTAGATTTTAAAGGCAACCAGTGAGTCTCAAAGTCGGAAAGGCAAAGAGCGGTACTTCTCTTGGCATTGTCAATGCAGATGCTTCCTTCATATCCAGATTCGATGGATCGCCTTCAACTCTCCAATCAAAAACGTGAACCAGGTGAGCCAATAAAAGCTCAACCATCAGAATAGCCATAAGAGAACCTGGGCATCCTCTCCTACCCGACCCGAACGGAAGCATTTTGAAGTCCGATTGACCTATTAAATCAATAAATTCTTCATGCATAAATCTCTCCGGCTTAAATTCCAAAGCATCTGCTCCCCATACAGTGGGATCCCTTCCTATTGCCCACAAATTCAGAACTAGCATCGTTTTCTTAGGAAGAAAGTATTCTCCAACTGTAACAGCCTCTATTGACTGATGGGGAGCTGCTAGAGGCGATGGTGGATATAACCGTAGTGACTCTTTCACAACACAGTGAAGGTATTTCATGGTTGCCAGATCCGTTTCCTTTATTTTTCCACGTTTACCAACAACCGATTCAATTTCTCCCTGCAATCTCTTCATTGCATGAGGATGTCTCAGCAGCTCACTCATTGCCCATTCTAATGCAGTCGCCGTCGTCTCCATTGCAGCAGAGAACATTTCCTACACAGATACAAATACAGAGAAAATTAAATACAAGTACTAATTCGAGACAAATTGACAAAGTTATGACTAGCTTCTACAATCATAACGAAAAAATATACACAGAAAAATGTTTGATCGAATCATTCAAGTTTGGGAATTCGAATAGAACGGCCAATGGCCCGCAGACATACAAATAGAAGAGCCTTGATTGTTTCCCGTGACATTTTTGTCTCAGTGCTTATATGGGTCTCAGCCATCTCTAGGAGCACATCGACGAAGTCTTTAAGAGGCTCTGCCTCAGTGTCTCCCTGGCCATTGGAGGTCGCGGCCATGAGACGATGAACACGGTCCTCTATTAATTTCTCAGCGAAGGCATCGAATCTTTTATTTGCCTTCTTCAGGCGCCGCTTGATACCTTGTAAATCAAGCCAATCCAAATAAGGGATGAAGTCTCCAATGTTAATTTGTCCCGAGGCAGCTGACACCTCCTGTATCAGATCCTTGAATCCTTTGTCATTGGAACCCAAGTCATCGTCAGAAAATTTCTGACTGGCCAGTATTTGCCAAATGATATTGAAGGTGAGGGTAGAGAGGGCCTTGGTCACATTGAGGGCTACTGTGCCCTTCTCACTCTTTTCCCAAATTGAACGCATCGTCGCAGACACCTCTTCCTCTCGAACGTGCTTGAAGGACTCGATTCTCTTGGCTGTGAGCAGCTCTAGCNGAGGGCTACTGTGCCCTTCTCACTCTTTTCCCAAATTGAACGCATCGTCGCAGACACCTCTTCCTCTCGAAGGTGCTTGAAGGACTCGATTCTCTTGGCTGTGAGCAGCTCTAGCACGCATATTTTTCTCATTTGCCTCCAGTGATCTCCATAAGGAGCCAACGCGATATCTTTGAAATTGTAGAAGAAGTATTTTCCTAGGGACGTTGGAGGTCGGCTGGCAAATATCAAATCATGAGTTTTCAGAAACAGTTTGGCTGTCTCGGAGGAAGAAACAACAACAGTAGGGACAGAGCCGAAGCGCAGAAACATAATGGGACCATATTTGTCAGCGAGGTCTTTAAGACAACGGTGAGCAGGTAGTCTCAATTGATGGAGATTTCCAATGATTGGGAATGCATAGGGTCCAGGAGGCAATCTTCCACTCTTTTGCAGCAATAACCGGAAGAATATGAGAGCCGCGATGAATCCAATAATAGCCCATGTCGCAGTACCTCCTATACCGGTTATGAATGTTGCAGAGTGTGTCAAAGTCTGAAGCAACTTATCAAAACCCATGTCAACCTTTGGATGTCTACAATGCACGGCTTAAAGAGAGAGCCCTCGCTTATTTATAAGATAGTAAGCCCTCCTGAATTTTGGAAGCTCAGTTCATTCCAATAAAATGGAAAAATTGACATTAGACTTACCGGGTAATGCAGAGTTCAAAACTTCAATGGGACATGACGTTAATTTCACAAATAAACAAATCAAGTTCCGGATTTGTTTTCCTTAGCATCCTCAACGATATATATGAGGTTAAGGGTTAGTATTGAAATTTTACATTTTTACTTAATTTATTTGTAATAAATAAATAAATGTTATTTAGAAAATTAAAATTGTTAATCCTATAAATTTTAAAATATTTATTGGTGATTTTTTTGATAAAAATATTTTGATTATGATTATATAAAAATATTTATTGGTGATTTTTTTTTATAAAAATATTTTAATAATGATTATAATCAAAGTTAATAAAGATTATAATTGATTTATTAGATGAAGAAAGGTAAGAGATTATCAGATTTTTTTTATCTTCAATTCAACCCATACGCAACCCATACGCATGGGAGTTGGCTCTTATTTTAACACAATGTTGATACCTAACAAAAACTGGCACTTTGCGTCGTCAACTGAAGCCTGATTCATACAAAAACTCTTGCTCAATGGAATAGTTATGAGCAAGTTGCGTCGTCAAGTGAAGCGTGATACATAAGAAAAACTTAGAGGGTGACGGAGCTAAACAACAATGAAAGGCCGTACGTAATTTTCTTATTCTAAGAATTAAGGATAAGGATTGTACGTAAGGAGAGAACGTCTCTCTATCATAAGAATACAAATTTGATTAACACAAGTTTATGTATGTCATTTCAACTTTTGTTATCCTAACTTTGACCTGCAAGTTGCTAATAATAATAAACAACGACCAAGGAATTTAAAACAATAAAATAAAAAAGTCGAAGTAATCTTACACTATATAACAAATAAAAATAAGTTTAAGTAATCGTAAATTACAACAAAAATAAATAAGCTTAAGATTTTTTTTCAAAATAATAAAAAACCATAAATATAAGAGTCATCGTCCTAAATTTATGTGTCTATTGTAGTTTCGAAGTAATTAATAAATGATTCAATTAAAAAAAAAAAACATCTAATTTTAGAAACTAGGCTCTCAACTCGTGCTTTCAAGATTCAAAACTAAATTAGGGGAACTATCAATGATTCATGCTTCGACTAAATTAAGGAAACCATAATTTATGCTTCGACTAAATTAAGGAAACCATAACATATTCATGATTCCATGATTCATGCTTTCGATCTCAACATTCTCTTCATATCGAAGGACTCGAATCAACTACGACCAAAATCTAAGATAGATTAAATAGAATTTATATACGATAATGATATTCATATA
>JZKD02S1236018.1:0-16773 GCA_000966675.3 Picea glauca | reverse complement strand
GAAGGTAGAATGAGAAAGAGAGAAAAAGGGGTAGAGAGAGAGTGAGAGTGAGACAGGGGGAAGGGGAGGGAGGGAAAGATAGGGAGGGAGGAGGTAGAGAAATATATGGAGAGAGAGAGAGAGGGAGAGAGTCAAAGAGGGGGGATATAGAGAGGGATTGAATGGAAAAGAGTGAGGCATGGTGAGGCAAGGTCTAGGTATAGTTCATGGTCGAATTCTAGGTCTAGGTCTAGGTCTAGGTCTTGACATGCTTTGCTAGGTCTAGGTCAATGGAATTTATTTCCTTACCATGCATTTTCTTTCAATGTACCACTCTTTCTATTGTGAGAACATGTGGGAGTGAGAGAGAGGAAGAAAAAGAGGTGAGGTAGTGAGTGAGTGTGTTAGAGTGTTAGAGTGTGGGAGGGAGAGAGGGGAAGACATGGAGGGGGGATAAAAATTGTGTGTGTGATAGTGTGGGAAGGAGAGAGAGGAAGACAACGAGGGGAGGTAGAGAATGAGTGTGTTAGAGTGTGGGAAGGAGAGAGAACTATACAAAGAGAGAAGGTAGAGAGTGAGTGTTTTAGAGTATGGTATGGAGAGAGAGGAAGACAAAGAGGGGGGACAAAAAGTGTTTGTTTGTGTGTGAGTGTGGGAGGGAGAGAGAGGTAGAAAATAAGGGGAGTTAGAGAGTGAGTGTGTTAGATTGTGGGAGGGAGAGAGAAAAGGACCTAGAGGGGGGATATAAAGTGTGTGTGTGAGATTGTGGGAGGTAGAGAGAGGAAGATAGAGAGGGGAGTCTGAGAGTGAGTGTGTTATATTGTGGGAGGGAGAGAGAGGAAGAAATATAAGGGGGGTGGAAAGTATGTGTGTGAGAGTGTGGGAGGGAGCAAGAGAAAATCATAGAAGGTAGTAGAGAGAATGTGTGAGAATGTGAGAGGGAGAGAGAGGAATATAGAGAGGGGGGTAGAGAGAGAGGTAAATGTAGGAGAGAGGGGTATATGTAGGATATATAGAGGAGAGATAGTGGGCGGGAGGGGGAGAGAGTGTGTGATCCAGATTATTTTCGGAAAAAAATCAAAGAATGAATATTACAATGAAATACACATAAATATTTCTAGAAACAGATAAATACAACAATACATGATTTTATTAATGAAGGAAATGTACAGAGATTGTAAAATACATAGTGCAAGACTCACTAGAATGGTGGAAACTTTACCTCTGAGAAGAGATGTGATCACTACACTCATTTTCCAGAAGATGAGTACAAAGAGGGTATGAAGGAATTTTTATAGTAAACATGAATGAAAAAACAGTAGACATCCAAAAACCTACCCCTAGGAGATGAAGCACCAAAATTCATGTGGGCCCCATTGGGGTAAGTTAGTACATCAACTTCTTGAGGTCGTAACATTTGCATACGATCTCCATTTTAGGCGTGTGATAGCCAGTTGGAAAGGTATTTTAGATAAATACACATCATGCCATCAAAATTTGACTTTGTCAACAATTTGGCTATGGGATGCCCAAAAACTGTTGTTTAGAGCCTCAAAACGGCCTCAGAAGTACAAAAAGATGTACTGAGATGAAAATTTCCAAAATAGGCCAACTGGACTAGATGGGCAACGACCAATACCCACCTGGATGTTGTGTAGGGATTCAAGACAACCTTAGAAGTGAGAAACCAATAATTACAAAGAAGTGTACCCATTACAGATAAACGTGTTGAACTGGAAACTGTCAAGATCAGCCTATTGGAATTTGGATCAGGTGGGTGTCCACCAATATCCAACTGGATCAGTCCTCCCCCCTTAGGAAGTAATGGTCTCCCTTGCATTGAGTTACCAAGGAAGAGGGGAAATAATTTGTTGAATATGAAGCTTTTTGAGCTATGTGCCTTTCTAGAGAAGTTGTGTTTCTTGGTCTATGGAAGGATGTCACGAACCTGTTGTTGGCGGGGTTGAATCTGTTCCACCAAGATGTTTTCTTTGGGATTGACAGAGCATTCTGTAGGAAACATCATAGGTGAAGAAAAAATATCTTCTTTATCTTCTGCAATTTTCTTCTATTGGATAGAAGGTGCTAAGGTTGTAGTGGTTACAATGGTCTTCTATGCATCCTTTGAACATATTGTGAAGATGCTAAATTTTTTAGTATGAGAGATTACCTTGCGGAACTATTTTGGTGGAACAATAATCAGAACTACCTCTGGTATCTTGTACAACTGACCCCTTAGAGTAATAATAACACTATGGGGTTGAGAATTATAAACATCATGATGTTTCCACATATATGGTTGGACAAAAACAACATCACAAACATTAAGAGGGGCAACAACACATAATACCGCATCCTTGAAGGGTTGGATGCCATAGGATAGGTGACACTTCTCGCTGACATAGATATATTGTCCTTGGAAAAGCCAACCAATGTTGTATGGCTATGGGTGTGGTGTTGTTGACAACCCAAATTGTTTGATTAACTTAGTTGAGTTGAGGTTCTTCTAGCTTCCACTATAAAAAATGAAATGAAATGGGGTCCCCTTCACCCACTTTTGTGAATGGAAAAGGTGATTCCCCTCTTCAAGATCTACTAGTCCTTCTGGTTGACTTGTTGTGGTTGCAACAATAGTAGTGGGGTGTATGTCGATGATCTGTATTTTTTCATTATTTTCTGGATTAGATTCCAAATCAGGGTTCGGATCCTTGTCTTTGATCTCAGACATGAATGACTATTTTGAGTGAGATACATTGGTGTTGTGCTAGGGTATTTGTGGTAGTCGCACCACTTCCCAGTGTCATTCTTTGTCTTTCCATTATCCTTATTTTCTGGTGTCTTGGATTGGTTGTCGATATGTTCATTAGGTTCATCTTTATCATGCTTTGGTTGTTGAAGATTTGCAGACCTGAACCCCCATTTGTTCTGGTGCCCAAAGTTCTGCTTGATTTTGACAACATATCAATAGGTATCTCCCAGTTATGAGATTATTAGGAAATCCATTTCAGTTTGGGTGTACCTATGTAGAGACCCATGATATTTCAAAACCAAATGTCGCTTGGAGTCTTTGATACCCAGCTTGGTGCACAAGGTATGGAAATTATTTGTGAACACTGACATTGTTTGGTCCTTCTCTTGTTGTAGTGTGGTCCATCTCATGTACAGGTCTTCATAGTTATCAATGGGTTAATTTTGTTCCTTGACCACATCCACAAAAATTCCCAAGTGGGCTTGGCCCCATATATTCCATATTCCTCTATGAAACATTTTTCCTATTAATTTTCCCACCAATGTTTGACATTGGGAAGAGTCTTAAGGAGTGTCAAGGTGATCTTTTCCTTTTCGTAAAAATTGTGAACAGATAAATAATCTTCTAGCACACCTAACCATTTTTCTAGGGCATCTGCATCTATCTAACCTTCAAACATGGGAATATCAAAGTTAACCTATACCTTAAAGGGATAAGTTCCTCCAAAGTGGTCGCTTGATGAAGATGCACATGTTTCTATCGGAAGGCGTTGAAGGATGTGGGAACAATTTGTAATGTCCCCCACCTCTTGATGAAGAGGTTTGGGAAGACTTAGTGGTCTAGACATCCCCACTAGACCATAGTCTCACACATCATGGGGAAAAGTCAACCAAACTAATGTTATAATTTGAAGTTGACCTAGGAAAAAGGGGAAAAGGGAAAAAAGTAACTCAATGAAGAATTAGAATGTTGGAGGTTGAGTTAGGAGTGGAACCTAGGGTTAAAATAACTCAACATGAAAATAGAATGGAGGTATAAAATAAATGATAGGGTGCACCTTTTATTCCATCTTGGATATTTGGTATTTTTCTTGTTGAGCTCTTGAGCACATAGTTTTGAGGGTTTTGAGATTACAAAACCTAGAGAACAACTCAGTGGTGAAAGATTCCACTCACCTTGTTCCAAACTTGGTATCGGGGATGAAATAATCCACCCACGCCATTCTACACTCATCATCTATTCAGGAGAGAAGCAGGGTCGTACCAGTTAGGGTTTTCTAGCAGGGGCATACCGTTAATTGAGGAACAGTTCAATCCAGCTAATTGGGAGAGCTTTGGAGGATTATGACATTAGGGTTTTTATTTCAAGACCTTTCTCATCAGTTTGGAGTCTTTATTGAGGAGTTACTATGGCCATATCATTATCTACAGGTTGGGACATCTTGGAAGGAAGGAGGACGTTTTGGTGATTCAATGATTCTCAGATCTAGGAGGCTCTACTTCAAATCTGATCTTGAAACTTCTTCTAGGGGTTTGTGATTTCTCAATCTATCATCCTAGAGAGTTTCAGGTGGTTTGGAGGCCTCATTCATCCAGGACAAATTATTGGTCCTATCTAGGGTTTCAGGAGGGTCATACCTGTTTAGGGTTACAACAGTTGGAGGAGGAAGACTTAGTATTTGGGCTTCATATTTCAAGAAGGGGTTCACATTGCCTTGATATATCTCTTGGTGGAGTTTGGTAGAATTTGGAGGTCTTATTCAGAAGGGCCAAACCCTTGGTCTTCATATTCTTCAGTAAGATGTACCAACAACTAGAAGGCTTGTGCAAACCCTAGATTTGTATTAGATCTCTGATATTGTATTCAACCTTTGGGAGGCTTATCTTGTGTTCCAGGACCATTTTGTAGCAGCTCATATCTTCTATTTTTTAAGCCATATGATGTTATTCTTGATCTGCTCGTATATTGTATCAGGTTCTTGATATTTCCTAATAAAGAGGTCAGATATGTGCTTTGTGGTTTCATATCTTGTATGTTTATCAAATCTTGCATTGTGTTGAATGAATCTTGATAAATTGTGCTGAACAACTAAATATAAACCCTAAGGGTGAAATATCAGTGGCCATCTTGCAAATACAAACAATCAACAGGTAGTTTAGTCATTAGCTAGTGTCTCCAAGAAAAAAAAATTACTTGGGTACATTATAGTGGTATTAGAGATTTGATCCTCCCATCCCGTTATGATTAGCACGTGCAGAGGTACAATGGTATCTATATGGGCTGAAGGAAAAAATAGGAAAGTGAAACAAAGGCCAAGATGGAGGGTTCAGGTGATGACGTTGAGCCCCAAGGATTAGCTTTCTTAGCATGGGAATTCCATAAATCCATAAACCAAACAGAAAGTAAAATGGCCATCCACTTCCAGGAGAACTATGATGAAAAACGTAGGGGACAAACTGAAATCACTGAGACCTTGAAGAACGTATATGATAACCTATGGAAGGTGGATGAGAACTAGTCAAGGATAGCCCAACTATTGTTACAGGTGAATCACAAGGGGAAAGGTCCAGAGATGTATGAAAACAGGGAGACTGGTGGATCACACAGTGGAAACAAGTATAATCTATAACATGTTCCCTATCATCAATCTAAGAGAAGCCATGGAGGGAGCACACCACATGGACATATAGGCAGCAGGGCTACCCCTAGACCATTCTTTCCCATGTTCACATATGAACATGCACAGCATAAATAGGTGGGTGAATTTGTTGAGAAGATGGCATAGTGTACCAGGGAGTACAATGATTTGAGTATGACGATTCAGAGACAGATGTCCCTAGATCAATACTATCAACTAAAATTCAGGAACAATCCTAGACCAAACCACAAGAGAACTATCAGTTTGAGCACAGAGCTAGGAAGATGGAGATTCCCTACTTTGTTGGTACATCCAAGATGACAACACATGCATGGGTACATAATTTGGACACTTATCTTCATCTTAACCTAATGAGGGAGATGGAAGCCATCAAATTTTCCACCATGTACATAGATGGAAAAGATCATGATTGGTGGTATCATGGATTGACCACACTAGGCTACAATCAAGTAGTGGCATACACAAAGTTCACTCAGAGACACATTGACAGGTTTGACTAGGGTGATCTTGAGTTACATTTCCGAGAACTCACACAGCTCAGACAGAAAAGAGCACCAGAGGTGTACATTGAGGAATTCCAGAGGCTAGCAGTCATGGTACATGATGTATCACAGACCATACTCATGATGCTCTTCACAAAAGGGTTGATGGAACCCTTGAGGGTTGGGTAAATGATTTTAATCCTATCAACCTACAAGATGTTATTTGGAGGACAAGAGACCTAGGACCAACTGCAAAGACGAATTTTTTCCCTAGACCACCTCTTAACACAGGAGGAAGAGATTAGATACCTCCAATGAACCTAGGAGGATGTGACCCAAGGCGTTTTGACAGAGGCAGAGGTATATTGGATGAGAATACCATAAGGGAATTGAGAAGGAAGCAACTATGATACACTTGCAAAGAGCCATGGCACCCATCACACAAATGCATGGGTCATGGCCAAGTGCACTACATAGAGGTAACTTCAAACAATGAGGAGGAGGATGATTTCATCCACATCTAGAACATGGAATCAGACACCATGGAGACTGCAAAGGAGGAGACCAAAGGTCATGATAATACGACTAAGGAGAGAGCCACCCTGACATCCATCAGTAGGGTGCCCAAGTACAAAACTTTAAGGATGAGAGGAGTATTTGAAGGGAAAAGGGTGTTAGTATTGATTGATGGGGGAGATTATTACAAATTCATTGACTCAGCATTATTACAGAGGAGGAATATACCCACGGTTGAATTTGAAGGGTTCAAGGTGGAGGTAGTAGGTGGGAGCACTATGCCTTGTGACAAGTACATTCTAGGCATGAATCTTACATTGGGTAGGAATGAGTTGGTATAGGATGTCTATGTGATGGACCTTTTGGATACAAACATAATCCTTGGAATTTAGTGGCTCAACACATTGAGGCCTATCACCACCAACTACAAGACCATGGAAATTTCTTTCACAGAGGAGGGTGGACGAAAGGTAGTGCTCAGAGGTATGACAAGTAACTCAACCAAGGTAGTTACGACCAAGAGTATGGAGTCCATATTCAGGAGAGAAGATATAGTATATGCAGTTGAATGCATAATTTAGGCATGTGTGGACAAGCAGGGCAAGGTTCACTACACACCAAAAATCCAGGAAACCATTGAAAAACACAGAAAAGTGTTTGGACCTATTCCACTAGGGGTGCCACCAGATAGGGTGTTTGAGCACATCATTGAGTTGGAGGCAGGAGAAAAACCAGTCATCACCACACCATACAGACATCCGAAGAAGTACAAAGATGAGATGGAGAAGGAAATCAAAGAACGCTTGGATATGGGTCACATCAGGTCAAGCTCCAACCCTTTTGTTTCTTCAGTGGTGTTGGTTAGGAAGAAGGATGGAACCATGCGAATGTGCGTTGACTTCCAGGAATTAAATAAGAAAACAATCAAAAACATGTATCCTATACCAAGGATTGATGAGCTATTGGATGAGATGCATGGGGTTGTATATTTCACCAAAATAGACCTACATTCTGGGTACCAGCAAATCAAAATGAGGGAAGAAGACATTCCAAAAACTGCTTTTAGGTGTCACTATGACCACTATGAGTTTTTAGTGATGCCATTTGGTCTAACCAATGCCCCAGCCATGTTCCAATAATGCATGAACCATGTCTTCAACAATCAGTTGAGGAATCATATATTGGTATTCTTTGATGACTTGGTCATTTATATAAAGACGTGGGAGGAACACCTTCGACATGCGGATTAGATATTGTCTGTCATGGAGGAACACCTTCGACAATCATTGTATGCTATGGAGTCCAAGTGTGAAATTGGAATGACAGAGGTTCTTTACTTGGGACACATCATTGCAGTTAAGGGGGTACATGTACATCAAGAGATAATTCAAGCCATAATGGAGTGACCTACACCTAATACCCTTACAGAATTGAGCGGATTTCTAGGCATGTGCACTTACTACAAGAAGTTTTTCAAGGGGTTCTCTCAGCGTTGTTCACCTTTGACTGATTTGACCAAGAAAGGATATTTAAAATGGAATGAGGAGGCCCAACTTACATTCAACAATATGAAAAAGTTGATGAGCACATGCCTAGTCTTATCCCTACCATATTCCAACCAAACTTTCACCTTAGATTGCGATGCCTCAAGAGAAGGTATTGGGGTTGTACTGATGCAAAATAGGCACCCTCTTTCCTATGAGAGATGAAAACTTAGGGGAACTGAGTTACTTTATAGAATCTATGACAAAGAGATGTTGGTCATCATGCATGCTCTGGACAAGTTCAGAAAATACTTGGTAGGTGCACGATTTGTGGTGAAATCAGATCATAACAGTCTTAAGTACTTATTGGACTAGAAAGACATAAATGAAAGGCAACATAAATGGGTAAGAATAATACAGGCCTATTAATTTGACATTGAATTCATCAAATGGAAGAACAACGTGGTGGAAGATGCATTGTCCAGAAGACCATCCATTTATTCCATGACAGATGTGTCAGTCGATTGGAATGACCACTTGGTGATGGAATACTCGAAAAATCAGTTTGCTTTTCAGGTCATAGATGGGAAAATACAGGACGATAACTTTAGGGTCATTAATGACATCATCTATTATAAGGGTTGAATCTTTTTGGTTCTTGAATCGGCCTTCAAGGCCAAGGTGTTGTAGGCATGTCATGACTCACCAATGGCAGGGCACTAGGGGATTTCCAAGACATACATGCAAGTGAGGGAGAGGTTCCCATCGAGGGGCCTCAAAGAGGACGTGATGAATAACATCAAGGAGTGTACTACTTTCCAGTAAAATAAGGATGAGCACACCCACATGAAAGCACTGTTGCAACCCTTACCTATCCCAAAGCACAAATGGGAAAGCATATCCATGGACTTCATCACAAGTTTTCCCAAGGCGCAAGGAAAGGACTATATTTTTTTGGTGGTGGACAGGTTGACAAAGTTTTCACACTTCTTCGCCATTGCTACAGACTTTAGTGCATTACAGGTGGCCGAATTATTATTTAGGGAGATCTTCAAACTTCATGGTTTACCCAAGACCATTGTTAGTGACAGGGATAGTAGATTCATGAGTACATTCTGGAAGGAGTTATTCAGGATAGTTGGTATGGCCTTGAATCCTAGTACTAGATATCAAGCTCAGATGGACGGGAAGACCGAGATAGTCAACAAATGGGTGGAAGGATATCTCAAGAATTATGTGGTTGGGCAGTAGAAAGCATGGGTCAGATGGTTACATTTGGGGGAATAATACTACAACACCACCCATCACATGTCCATAGGCATGACCCCATTCAAGGAATTGTACAATTATGATCCACTCTCTTTCGTAGAGATTTATTTTGGTGACAACAGGACCCCGATGGTATAGGATTGGGTACAATAGAGTCAAGACATCCTCAGGGAGCTGAAGGATCACTTATAGAGGGAACAAAACCAACAAAGGTCCAAGACAATAAACACAGGTTTGAGTGTACTTTTGAGGTTGGTGACTTAGTTTACAAAGGGATCCAACCATACAACCAAGCTTCTATAAAATAAGTGGAGCAGAGAAGCTGCAATCACGTTTCTTTGGGCCCTATAGGATCAACAATAAGGTAGGGGCCATAGCTTATGAGGAGCTCCCACAGGGTAGCAGGATACACAATGTCTTCCCTGTGTCCTACCTGAAGAGGGCCATAGGCCAACACATCACTTCCCTTTAGGTGTTGCCACCTATAGATGAATAAGGGAAACTGGTTCTAATTCTGGAGGAGATACTGGAGGTTTGGGAGAATAAGATACAAAAGAGAAGCATCAAAGAGTACCTGATCAAATGGAAGGATTTACCCATAGAGGATGCCACGTGGGAGAATGAATAGGTGGTGTGGGAGACAGGTTTGGAATTGCTTGAGGACAAGAAATTTCTAGCAAGGGAGACTATAATGTCACCCACCTCTTGATGAATAGGTCCGGGAAGAATTAATAGTTTATACATCACCACTAGACCATAGTCTCACATAGCATGGGCAAAATTCAACCAAACTAATGTTATAATTTGAAGTTGACTTAGGAAAAAGGGAAAAAGGAAAAAAATTAACTCAATGAAGAATTAGAACATTGGAGGTTGAGTTAGGAGTTGAACCTAAGGTTAAACTAACTCAACAGGAAAATATAATGGAGGTATAAACTAAATGCTAGGGTGCATCTTTCATTCCATCTTGGATATTTGGTATTTTGNATATACCCACGGTTGAATTTGAAGGGTTCAAGGTGGAGGTAGTAGGTGGGAGCACTATGCCTTGTGACAAGTACATTCTAGGCATGAATCTTACATTGGGTAGGAATGAGTTGGTATAGGATGTCTATGTGATGGACCTTTTGGATACAAACATAATCCTTGGAATTTAGTGGCTCAACACATTGAGGCCTATCACCACCAACTACAAGACCATGGAAATTTCTTTCACAGAGGAGGGTGGACGAAAGGTAGTGCTCAGAGGTATGACAAGTAACTCAACCAAGGTAGTTACGACCAAGAGTATGGAGTCCATATTCAGGAGAGAAGATATAGTATATGCAGTTGAATGCATAATTTAGGCATGTGTGGACAAGCAGGGCAAGGTTCACTACACACCAAAAATCCAGGAAACCATTGAAAAACACAGAAAAGTGTTTGGACCTATTCCACTAGGGGTGCCACCAGATAGGGTGTTTGAGCACATCATTGAGTTGGAGGCAGGAGAAAAACCAGTCATCACCACACCATACAGACATCCGAAGAAGTACAAAGATGAGATGGAGAAGGAAATCAAAGAACGCTTGGATATGGGTCACATCAGGTCAAGCTCCAACCCTTTTGTTTCTTCAGTGGTGTTGGTTAGGAAGAAGGATGGAACCATGCGAATGTGCGTTGACTTCCAGGAATTAAATAAGAAAACAATCAAAAACATGTATCCTATACCAAGGATTGATGAGCTATTGGATGAGATGCATGGGGTTGTATATTTCACCAAAATAGACCTACATTCTGGGTACCAGCAAATCAAAATGAGGGAAGAAGACATTCCAAAAACTGCTTTTAGGTGTCACTATGACCACTATGAGTTTTTAGTGATGCCATTTGGTCTAACCAATGCCCCAGCCATGTTCCAATAATGCATGAACCATGTCTTCAACAATCAGTTGAGGAATCATATATTGGTATTCTTTGATGACTTGGTCATTTATATAAAGACGTGGGAGGAACACCTTCGACATGCGGATTAGATATTGTCTGTCATGGAGGAACACCTTCGACAATCATTGTATGCTATGGAGTCCAAGTGTGAAATTGGAATGACAGAGGTTCTTTACTTGGGACACATCATTGCAGTTAAGGGGGTACATGTACATCAAGAGATAATTCAAGCCATAATGGAGTGACCTACACCTAATACCCTTACAGAATTGAGCGGATTTCTAGGCATGTGCACTTACTACAAGAAGTTTTTCAAGGGGTTCTCTCAGCGTTGTTCACCTTTGACTGATTTGACCAAGAAAGGATATTTAAAATGGAATGAGGAGGCCCAACTTACATTCAACAATATGAAAAAGTTGATGAGCACATGCCTAGTCTTATCCCTACCATATTCCAACCAAACTTTCACCTTAGATTGCGATGCCTCAAGAGAAGGTATTGGGGTTGTACTGATGCAAAATAGGCACCCTCTTTCCTATGAGAGATGAAAACTTAGGGGAACTGAGTTACTTTATAGAATCTATGACAAAGAGATGTTGGTCATCATGCACGCTCTGGCCAAGTTCAGAAAATACCTGGTAGGTGCACGGTTTGTGGTGAAATCAGATCATAATAGTCTTAAGTACTTATTGGACTAGAAAGACATAAATGAAAGGCAACATAAATGGGTAAGAATAATACAGGCCTATTAATTTGACATTGAATTCGTCAAATGGAAGAACAATGCGGTGGAAGATGCATTGTCCAAAAGACCATCCATTTATTCCATGACAGATGTGTCAGTCGATTGGAATGACCACTTGGTGATGGAATACTCGGAAAATCAGTTTGCTTTTCGGGTCATAGATGGGAAAATACAGGACGATAACTTTAGGGTCATTAATGACATCATCTATTATAAGGGTTGAATCTTTTTGGTTCTTGAATTGGCCTTCAAGGCCAAGGTGTTGCAGGCATGTCATGACTCACCAATGGCAGGGCACTAGGGGATTGGCAAGACATACATGCAAGTGATGGAGAGGTTCTCATCGAGGGGCCTCAAAGAGGATGTGATGAATAACATCAAGGAGTGTACTACTTTCTAGTAAAATAAGGATGAGCACACCCACCTGAAAGCACTGTTGCAACCCTTACCTATCCCAAAGCACAAATGGGAAAGCATATCCATGGACTCCATCACAAGTTTTCCCAAGGCGCAAGGAAAGGACTATATTTTTTTGGTGGTGGACAGGTTGACAAAGTTTTCACACTTCTTCATCATTGCTACAGACTTTAGTGCATTACAGGTGGCCAAATTATTATTTAGGGAGATCTTCAAACTTCATGGTTTACCCAAGACCATTGTTAGTGACAGGGATAGTAGATTCATGAGTACATTCTGGAAGGAGTTATTCAGGATAGTTGGTACGGCCTTGAATCCTAGTACTAGATATCAAGCTCAGATGGACGGGAAGACCAAGATAGTCAACAAATGGGTGGAAGGATATCTCAAGAATTATGTGGTTGGGCAGTAGAAAGCATGGGTCAGATGGTTACATTTGGGGGAATAATACTACAACACCACCCATCACATGTCCATAGGCATGACCCCATTCAAGGAATTGTACAATTATTATCCACTCTCTTTCGTAGAGATTTATTTTGGTGACAACAGGACCCCGATGGTATAGGATTGGGTAAAACAGAGTCAAGACATCCTCAGGGAGCTGAAGGATCACTTATAGAGGGAACAAAACCAACAAAGGTCCAAGCCAATAAACACAGGTTTGAGTGTACTTTTGAGGTTGGTGACTTAGTTTACAAAGGGATCCAACCATACAACCAAGCTTCTATAAAAGAAGTGGAGCAGAGAAGCTCCAATCACGTTTCTTTGGGCCCTACAGGATCAACAAGAAGGTAGGGGCCATAGCTTATGAGGAGCTCCCACAGGGTAGCAGGATACACAATGTCTTCCTTGTGTCCTACCTGAAGAGGGCCATAGGCCAACACATCACTTCCCTTCNTGTGGTTGGGCAGTAGAAAGCATGGGTCAGATGGTTACATTTGGGGGAATAATACTACAACACCACCCATCACATGTCCATAGGCATGACCCCATTCAAGGAATTGTACAATTATGATCCACTCTCTTTCGTAGAGATTTATTTTGGTGACAACAGGACCCCGATGGTATAGGATTGGGTACAATAGAGTCAAGACATCCTCAGGGAGCTGAAGGATCACTTATAGAGGGAACAAAACCAACAAAGGTCCAAGACAATAAACACAGGTTTGAGTGTACTTTTGAGGTTGGTGACTTAGTTTACAAAGGGATCCAACCATACAACCAAGCTTCTATAAAATAAGTGGAGCAGAGAAGCTGCAATCACGTTTCTTTGGGCCCTATAGGATCAACAATAAGGTAGGGGCCATAGCTTATGAGGAGCTCCCACAGGGTAGCAGGATACACAATGTCTTCCCTGTGTCCTACCTGAAGAGGGCCATAGGCCAACACATCACTTCCCTTTAGGTGTTGCCACCTATAGATGAATAAGGGAAACTGGTTCTAATTCTGGAGGAGATACTGGAGGTTTGGGAGAATAAGATACAAAAGAGAAGCATCAAAGAGTACCTGATCAAATGGAAGGATTTACCCATAGAGGATGCCACGTGGGAGAATGAATAGGTGGTGTGGGAGACAGGTTTGGAATTGCTTGAGGACAAGAAATTTCTAGCAAGGGAGACTATAATGTCACCCACCTCTTGATGAATAGGTCCGGGAAGAATTAATAGTTTATACATCACCACTAGACCATAGTCTCACATAGCATGGGCAAAATTCAACCAAACTAATGTTATAATTTGAAGTTGACTTAGGAAAAAGGGAAAAAGGAAAAAAATTAACTCAATGAAGAATTAGAACATTGGAGGTTGAGTTAGGAGTTGAACCTAAGGTTAAACTAACTCAACAGGAAAATATAATGGAGGTATAAACTAAATGCTAGGGTGCATCTTTCATTCCATCTTGGATATTTGGTATTTTGGTTGTTGATCTCTTGAGCACACAGTTTTGAGGTTTTTGAGATTATAAACTTTAGAGAACAACTCAGTGGTGAAAGACTTCACTCACCTTGTTCCAAGCTTGGTCTCGGGGATTAAATACTCCACCCACACCATTCTACACTCATCATCTATTCAAGAAAGAAGCAGGGTCGTACAAGTTAGTGTTTTCCAGCAGGGGCGCACCATTGATTAAGGAATAGTTTGATCCATCTTATTGAGAAAGATTTGGAAGATTCTAGCATTAGGGTTTTTCTTTCAAAACCTTTCTCATCAGTTTGGAGGCTTTCTTGATGAGTTACTATGGCCAGATCATTATCTACAGGTTGGGACAGCTTGGAAGGAAGGAGGACATTTTGGTGATTCAGTGATTCTCAGATATTAGGAGGCTCTACCTTAGATCTAATCTTGAAACTTCTCCTAGGGGGTTTTGATTTCCTAATATATCATCCTAGAGAGTTTCAGGTGGTTTGGAGGCCTCATTCATCCAGGCCAAACTATTGGTCCTATCTAGGGTTTTAGGAGGTTCGTACCTATTTAGGGTTACAACAGTTGGAGGAGGAAGACTTGGTATTTGGGCTTCATATTTAAGGAAAAGGTTCACATTGCCCTGATCTATCTCTTGGTGGAGGTTGGTAGCATTTGGATGTCTTCTTTAGGAGGGTTGAACCCTTGGTCTTCATATTCTTCAGGAGCACATACCAGTAGCTAGAAGGGTTGTGCAAACCCTAGATTTGTATTGGATCTCTCGTATTGTATTCAACCTTTGGTAGGCTTATCTTGTGTTCCAGAAGCATTTTTAGCAACTCATATCTTCTATTTTTGGGGCCATCTGATGTTATTCCATATTTTCTTGTATATTGTATTAGGTTCTTTCTATTTCCTAATAAAGAGGTAAGATTTGTGCTTTGTGGTTCCATATCTTGTATGTTGATGAAATATTTCATTGTGTTGAATGAGTCTTGATATATTGTGCTGAACAACTAAATATAACCCCTAAGTCTGAAATATCAGTGGCCATCATGCAAATACAAACAATCAACAGTTAGTTCAATGGTTAGCTAGTGTCCCTAAGCAAAAAAACTAGCTTGGGAACATTACACAATTATCCATCATTTCCTCTCTCTACCGCGTAAGTTAATAGAATATTATTCTCCACCATTTTTATTTTCTTCCACCATAGAGGGTTTATTTTGTGTGCGAGAGAAATTTTCCTCAATATAGATAAGCTTGAGAACCAACTTTCTATACTCATACCTTATTGGGGACATGCACTAAAAAACTAGCAAGAGAAACCTACTCTGATACCACTGATCCAGATTATTTTCGAAACGAAATGAAAGAAGAGATATTAAAATGAAATACACAAAAATATTTCCATAAATAGAGAAATACAACAATACATGATTTATATTAATGAAATAAATGTACAAAGACTATAAAAACATAGCGTGAAAGACTTGCTAAAATGGTGGCAACTTTATCTCTGAGAAGAGATGTGACAACTACGCTCATTCGCAAGAATATGAGTACAATGAGGATATGAAGGAATTTTTATAATAAACATGAATTCCAAAACCCTAAACATCCAAAAACCTATCCCTAGGATAAGAAGCGCCAAATGTCATGCGGGCCCCATTGGGGTAAGTTAGTACATCAACTTCTTGGGGTCATAAAGTTTGCATACGATCTCCATTTTATGTGTGTGATAGCCCGTTGGAAAGGTATCTACGGAAAATACACATTATACCATCAAAATATGACATTTTCAATAGTTTTACTGTGTCAAGCCCAAAAAATGTTGTTTAGGGCCTCAAAACTACCTTGAAAGTACAAAAAGATGTACTGAGATGAAAACTACCAAAATAGGCTAGTTGGAATAGATGTTTGGCCACTAATATCCACCTAGATGTTCTCTAGGGATTCGAGATAGCCTCAGAAGTTCAGAACCCATAATTACAAAAAAGTGTCCCCATTACAGAGAAAGGTGTTGAACTACAAACTGTCAATATGAGTCAGTTGGAATTTGGAACAGGTGGGTGGCCACCAATATCCACCTGGATCAGTACTCCCTCCTTAGGAAGAAATGGATTCATTGAATTGAGTGCCTGAGGAAGAGGGGAAGCATTTGTTGAATCTGACTCTTGGTGATTTTCATGCCTTGATGGAGAAGTTGCGCTACTTGGTCTATGGAAGGCTGTCATGAACCTATTGCTAGCGAGGTTAAATATGTTCCACCAACTTGTTGTCTTTGGTTTTGACAAAGCATTGTTTAGGAACCATCGTAGGTGAATAAACAATATATCCTTTATCTTCTGTAATTTGCTTCTGCTAGATAGAAGGTGTTGAGGTTGCAGTGGTTGCAGTGGCCTTTTGTGCATCCTTTGAACAGATTGTGAAGAGGATAAATTTTGCAGTATAAGAGATTAACTTGCAACAATTTTTTGGTGGAACAATAGTTAGAACTACCTCTGGTATCTTGTAGAGATGACCTGCCAAATTAATAATAACACTACGGGGTCATGACTCATAAATAACATGATGTTTCCACATATATGGTTAGCCAAAAAAAACATCACAGACATCAAGAGGGGAAACATCACATACTAC
>JZKD02S1236007.1:0-12359 GCA_000966675.3 Picea glauca | reverse complement strand
CGAGGAACAGAGCTAGAACGTGTTTTCATTGCAATAGAATAGCGCCTAGAAGGGATCATGAATGATGTAGTGATACAGGAGTTCACTGAGAAAGAGGTCATCACACAGTAGCAGGTCAAAGTAACTCGAGCCAAGATTGAGGCCTTCTAAGCAGAACTGGTCAGATCAGAGTGAATCGAGACGAGTCACGGGTGAGTGTTGGGAGCATGTTGGCCCTTGACCAAGTTTTGGACATCCTTGGTCATATTGACCTATTTTGGGACTTTGACAACCTATCGAAGGAGGAGAGCAAGATGAAGTGAAGATCACATGATCTCAGCCCACTTTTGGATCCTTTTTGGGTTTTTGGGATTATTTAATGGGATTGGGATGTCGACCCATGGGTTTACCCATGTTTAGGCCTATTTTGTATGTATAAATAGAAGGCTAGGCAATGTAAGAAGTAGTTGAATAAGAATCTATGTGATATATGCTAAGTGCAAGTTCTTTGTGCATGACTATAAGAGACTTGCATAGCTAAGTGCAAGTGGTTGTAACATATGGTGGAAGGCTTTGTGTTGTATCACAAGGAAGAGGGATCCAGCGAGCTACACAGATATTCTATCCTATGCGGAGTAGGGTTTTGATGGCTCTATGCTTATAGCCAATTGACTGGAGACAATAAAGAAGAATATTTGGTGGACGTAGCCCCAGGGCAGGGGTGAACCACGTAAACACTGTGTTATCTTGCTTTGTGCTTGTCTTAATGTGTTTATGTCTTCTTTTGGTAAAGTTCTTTAAGATGATTAGATAGATCTGCTTATGCTTAGTGCTAACGACATGTGAGAATGTTATATCTGATCCATATGAATGTGATGAGTGCTTGATCTACTAGATTTGACCTATCTATGGATGCTAAGTGCTTAAATGCGTTATATCAATGTGAATACTGCAAAGCCCTGTTTTATCAGCGAAGTGATTATTGATTGTATATTGAAGAATTGACGGTGCTAAGTGATTTATTAAGTATTATAATCACAGATCTGTGTCCCAGCTAAGGTTGTAGACACCTGAGTCTTGCAACCACCCCTACCTCTACCTCGGGTGAGACTTCATCTACTTCACAGGTGTTTCCGAAAGGGCTAGTAGTTAGGGCTTTGTTGGTGTGTTGTAGCATTGAACCCTGGGTCTACTCCTGTGCCAACATGGACTAACTGGTTCAATGATAGGTGATGGGATTGCATCCACATTGAATAATCCATGTGGATGGATAGGATTTTCTACTTCTACAGTTGCTTTCTCCTACATAGATCATGTGGTGTTACGTGTTTTCCTTGTAATTATGTTGGGAGCTCTGACCTTTGGTGGTGACATTCTTATAAATTATGAAAAGTGGCTCTGAATCCTCACTTAATACCTTTAAATATCCTCGAAAACACATGTTGCACCAAGTTTCCGCTCCTTATGTCTCATTTTCTTAATGACACAATGAGTCTTCCCTTGCAAGTTTTCTTCTTTTATAGTTCATGTCATAAATGCGTTGTTGTATCCCACTTTTTTTACCACTGTCTTTTCCCTTTTTCGACCACTTTATGTCTCATTTCACTGTGTTTTCTGTCTAGTCATATTTCTCCAGCACGCATTATATTCTTGTTATGTCACTCCACTTACTATCTGTTGTGCATTGTATCATCTAACTCTGCCTGCAAAACCATTTATCTATCTACTGCATCTTTTTGTATTTTTCTTTTTTTTCCATTTTTTTCCTTTTTCTTCTTTTAAATCCTACTATATACACTATGTACAACTCTACTTCTCTGCACTACAACTACTAAGGGTTATTGGGTCGACTATCCCTATACAGTTTCAATCGACTACCATTCAACAATCCATGAATCTATTTTCCAATTAAATCTTGCAATTTCATAACACCTCCATCTATGACATACTTTATCTCACATGGCCCTAGCCAATGCATCCTGAACTTCCCTGGGTGTTGCAAGTATTTGTTTTCATAGAGGAGAATCAAAGATACTTTCTTGAAGTTCTTCTTCTTAATGTGTCTATCATGCCAATCTTTATCCTTTGATCTTTATACTTCCTAATGGAACATATCCATAATCCCATCTTATTCTAATTCCATGATTTGAGATAATATTTCCTAACGTGTGCCTCTTTCTATCATATTTGTAATGGATGAAATGCTCAAAATAGGTATCAAATACTCCAAATGGACTATTGTTTCCTTTCCATACACCAATCTAAAAGGTGTATGCCTTGTAAGATTCTTTCATGTAGTTCTATAAGCCCATAATATTGTTGGTATATTCAAATCCCAATCATCCATGTTCGCATAGAAAATATTAGTTAAGGCATTCTTCAATATCTTGTTAAATGATTCCACTGTTCCATTAGCTTGAGGATGGTAAGGAGTACTCTTTTTATGATGTATCTCAAATTATTCAATCATTTCCTTGATGGTACTATTGATAAAATGAGTCCCTCAATCACTCATAAGAACTCTAGGGAATCCAAACCTTGTAATTACTTGTTCAAATGATAAGTGTGTTGCAGAGTCTGTGCTGCAATCTTTCACTATTGTTGTTTCAACCCATCTAGTTAAATATTATGTCGTTGTAATGATATACCTTTATCTTGATCTCCTAGCTATTGGATTCATTGGTCCTACAAAATATACTTCCCATCTATAAAAAAAAATAAAATTTACCTAAAGTCTCAGTGGCATCTCATCCCTCCTGGATGGCTCCCCTACCCTATAACATACATCAAAATTCTGGCAATACTCCTTTGCATCGTTAGAAATTGTTGGCCACCAAAGTCCTACGTGCAATATCTTCTGTGCAGTAATCTTCCCTACACAGTATCCTCCAAATATTCCTTGATGTGATTCTACTAAGATGATAGGACATTCATGCTCCATGACACATCTCCTTAGAATGTTATATGCTCCTAGTTTATAAAAGTGCTCTGCAATAAGTTGGTAATCTATAGCTCTAACCACCAAATTCTTATTCTGCGCAGTATTATATTCCTTTGGGGAAAATCATGTACTCAAAAATTCAATAATGTCAGCAAAATATTAATCATACATTTGTACTGGAAACAATTGTGAATCTGATAAATTGTCCTCCAAGATACTTGGTTCCTCTCCATTATTTATCCTAGACAAATTATTTGGCTCTGCATTTAGTCTTTTAGGATTCAAAACTACTTCAGAGTCAAACTCCTGAAATAACAACAACAATCTGCACATTCTTCCCCCCAAAAATGGCTTATTGACCATGTATCTAAGAGCAGAGTGATCTGTAAACATATTAAAATGTTAGCTTAACAAATAATGTTTGAACTTTTGCAATGCATAAACCATAGACAAACCCTCTCTTTCTGTTGTATTATAATTATATTCTGAGTCTGAAAGCTTCTTGCTTGCAAATTCTATTGGGTGATCTATATCACCTTCTCCTGGTTGTGTTAATATTGCTCCAAGTGTTATTGAAGATGCATATACATGAACATGGAACTCCTTTGACCAATCCAAAAACACCAGAATTGGCACTGTCACCATTTTCTCCTTTAAGATGTCCAAACTCTGTTGGCACTTGTCATTCCATTGATACTTAGTGTCCTTCTTCAATAATTTATCCATGGGAGAAACAATCTATGAATATACCCTTATAAACTTCATGTATTAGCCTATATGACCAAGTTTACCTTTTAACTGGTGCATTGACTTAGGTGGTGGTAAGTTAACAATAACAACAATCTTCACAGGATCTACTAACAGACCATGTTTACACACCACATGTCCTAGCAAGATCCAAAATGGTGTGTTGAATATACATATCTTAATTTTCAAGGAAATTTGACACTGTCTACACCTTCCTAACATAAACCTTAATACTTCAACATGATCCTTCAATAAGCTAAATATTGTCCAATCATCCAAATAAACTTCCAAAAACTTATGAATAAAATATTTGAATGCAGCTACCACTACCCTTGAGAAAATAGAAGGAGAATTATTCAACCCAAATGGCATCATTGTGTACTAATATGAACCCCATTCTATGGAAAATATAGTCTTATGTCAATCCTCTAGTGCTATTCCAATCTAGTGATATCCTGAAAATCCATCAGTAAATGAATATGCTTCTTGGCCTCCTACATTCTCCAATACTTCATCTGTAAATGGAGTAGGGAAGGGATCATGCAGACATGCATCATTCAATTTCCTAAATTCTACATAGATCCTTATTCCCCCTTGTTTCTTCTCCTATACTACCATAGGGATAATCTACTCAAATTTTTCCATAGGTTCTATTACACCAACTTCTAACATCTTATAAATCTTTGCCTTCACTTTCTACTTATACACTGGATTCAACCTGTAGGTTCTCTATCTTATTGGTCTAGCATATGGATTCAAAGGGATCTTCATTTCTCCAATTTCTCCTTCTACCCTTTTCATCTCTGAAAACATCACTGGAAATAGGTCACTATACTCACGTAGTAACTATGTTATTATTTCTACTAACTGGTTATCCCAATAGTCCCCAATACTTGAAATCTTTGTATTCTCTTCTGTTACAATATTTACCTTCTTTATCTTTAGTGGTGCAGAAAAATATTTTGACTGTAAATAAGGACCTTCTACTTCTCTTTCCCCTTCAACTTCTATAATTTGAATATCGTGTGGGTTTTATTTTGCTGGATCATCTTCTACAACATGGTAATAGTGTAACAATTGTCTAACTATATGTCTATTACGATTCTGATAAGATGTTACAATATAGACTTCAGATTATTCAAATATCCTCAGTTTTACCAAACTTAGTGGTGTATCTATTTCTGGACTCGCATGTTCAAATGTAAAGGTAATCACAAAATTTTGTTGCAAATCTTCCCAATTTTTAGTTTCTCTGCACAGTTCCAATTATGTATACCAATTCCTTGGGATTCCTTCCAATGTGTGAATGAAATGATGTGGCCACTCCTCTAGTGGTAACAATGTCCATTAGGTTATACATCTGTCTACATTTTCTCTGGGTTGTCCCATTCCATGATACTTTTGCACATATTTCTTCTCCTATTCTACACCAAATATGATGCGAATTAATATTTTGCATTGGTACCAATTCTGAATCTTCTCTTTATGATTACCCCACCAACGTCCAGGTGTAGATTTCAAATCAATATCCAAAACTGGTAACTTATAAATTTCAAAAACTTCTAACTCAAACTTTGTTAAAAATTCTTCAAAATCATTCTAACCATAAAAAGTAGGAGGATCTCTTACCTCTGTACCAACCCATCTTATTGCGCACATCTTTCTTGCACATATTCTACTGGATAAATCATGAAATTGCTACTTCCAAGCCTCCAGTCCTGTGTCAGAGTTTGAAGCACATGAACTAATGATTCTCCAACTAAACATTCCATCTTCTTTTGGGTTAACATAATCTTCCTCTCGTGTGGTAGTTATATACAAATATTCCTCCTTCTGAAGGATCTAATGGCACAATGACTCTATATTCTTTTGATTCAAAGATCATTTTCCTAGTCTTCAAGTTTATGATATCTCGATTGTCAGAGGCCCAATCCAGTCCCAACAATGCCAGATATGGTGTAGTATTATCCTCTATATCAATCACTTCAAATTCTTCCATAGTGCACATACCATCTATATCCAATGGTATGCCTTTGAATCTACCAATTGGTACCACTCTATTTGATTTTCTAACTTAAACTGAATAGGTGAATATCCCAATGTAGGTTCCCCCATGGCTTCCAATGTCTTCTTAGGCAGAACATTTACTTTAGACCCCAAGTCTAATATGATATCACCCATGTTAAAATATCCAATATTTGCATTCAAGCTGAACTCCCTACTTGTTCTTCTCTTATTACGAACATGAATCTGTTGTTTTAATTCCATCTCTTCTCCATAATTGCACTTTTCTAACAGACTATGTAATACTTATAGAGAGGGTTTTTCATTCAACAACTTCACAAAAGATCCCAAAAAGTTTCTTGGTTTACTTACTTGTTCTAAAGTCTAATCTATGTTGGTCTAATCAAACATATGAGGCATGTCATATACTGGTCCATTATCTCATGGATTTGTACTGGAAGTAGAAGCAATATTCTCCTTCAAAATATCTTGTTTGGCCTCCTTCAATGTCTCATTTTATTTGCACACATCAAACTACTATTGAGGTGTTGTATTATTTCTGACCCATTGGTGTTGGTCCTGATTTGTATTTATTGCATCTACTCTTGTCTTGGTGCCACCTCTAGTAACTATATTGATATTATTCCCTTCCTTTTATCTAGTTTCCATAGTAATCCATTGAATGTTCTGATTGTTTTGGTTCCTTTTTTCCTATATCTTTGTTAAAAGTGTAGGACATTCTTCTTTGTCATTATTTGTTGTGCAAAAATACATGCATTTCATTGGTGGTTGTAAAAAATAACTTGCATAATGTCCAGGTTTATCACAATCATGTTATTGGTCCTCTACCTCCTCCAAATCCTCTTCCTCCATGGCCTCCTCCTATGAATCCTACCTTGTTACCTTGATTGTCTCCATGTGTATTATCCTATGGTGCATGATTATATTGTGGTTTCACATTATTATACTATGGTGGTGGTGAAAACTACTTTGCATTATTATATTGTGGTTTCACTGTAAAATGTTGAGCATTGTTATACCGAAGTTGCGTTGCAAATGGTTGTGAATTATTATACTATGGTTTCACTATAAACTATTGCATAGTTTGTCCTATCATTAGTTCATCCTACACCCTATAAGTATCTGAAGTCCTTTCCTTCATTATTTCCAAGGTTCTACAATCCTTTTCTTCATGTCCTACAGACTTGCATAAATAACATAATGTACTCTTGGGAATTGTTTGATACTTTTGTATCATGGGGCAATGATAAGGATCATTTCCATGTGTTATACATATTTCATACCATGGCCCTCCTGAGGGTAAAGGATTTGGAATTCATACTCCCAAGTACTTCGCAAATGTGGGGCATTCATTCTTATAATGTCCTTTTGTTCTGCACAAGGCACACCATAAATATTCCCTCTTCTCCTTACCTTTGTTCCGATTCAATTAAAATGTTAGATTCTTCAAATATACTCTCAGATCTTATACAACTGGATCTGTTTGTTTATACTAATTCTCCTCCAATTGCAAGGTTGCTTGCAAAGACTCAACTCGATTCTACAAATATCGTTGCCTAAATGGATATTTCAGATGTGTCAATAATGAATTAACAAATAATTTTTTATGTTGAATATATGTTATAGGATACTTCAAATTACCTTTTAGTCTCTTGAACTTTTGATCAACTTCCCAAACTGAATCCCCTAGATTCTGTTTGATTTCTATCATCTCATTCATAAACAAATCCTCTGAACTTGGTCGTTGAAATTCATTGATTAATACCTTCTTCACATCTGTGATGGTTGTAGGTGCTCCTTGTGGACTATTTACTTTGAGGCCCATATATGATTCTAGTACACAGTCTTTGAATGTGATTGGAAGTTTTTTCACTTTTGTATCTTCATCTATGATATGCTTGGATCCCCAATTATTCTCTCAAATAAACAAATGATTTTATGGGTTCTCTAACCCTTTTCCATGGAACTCTGGTAACTAAAAAATTGGATCTTCTTCTGCCATTGTAAAGTTTGTTGTACTACCACCTCCATGCAGTGTAGATAACTAACTAATGGTAGCTAAATTTGCACCTCCACTTGAACTTCCACTGGATCGTCATCCTACTAATATCCTTCTACCAATAATTGTTGGTTGTATAAACAGTTCTTCTTCTTTGAATGTCTTAGTCACACATGGGGTTGTGGGTTCCACACTAATTCAGATCTGGAATGGAGATCCTTCTTCTACATCGGACCCTTTACCTCTATTTTTCCTCTCATATGTGGTGCACATGATTTCCTTAATATGCCCCATCACACAAAGATCCTCTACCTCCTCTTGATCATTGTACAATCCCTCTCACTCGGCTACTACCCTATTTTTACTATTGATATTATACTGGTAGGTTATTTTGCTACGCGTCATTCTTGGTCTATCCATTATTTCCCTAGTTTGTTCCTCATCCATCATAATGGGGTCCATTGCTTCCTTCTTCTGGCCTCTCTCCAGAGCCCTATCCATATCTCACATCTTCCTTAATGCTTCCACCAGTTCCCCCATGTGCGTAGAGTGATTTAGTTGTCTGACTCCATTGTCATCACTCCTTTATCATGCAATAAAATCTTGATCGACGTGTAAAGTGATATAATGTACCTTCCTCTTGGTCCCTTCAAAAAATCATTCTCTACAACAGTGTAAGTTCACAGTATCAACTGCAAAATCAATAATAAATCTTGCAACAAAACTTTCTAACCAAAAATCCACTGGGCACGTGAATTTATTATTGACTCTTTGTATCCTCACAATATTATCAGTAGTCCACTCTACTAATCTTATCCGATTAGTTGGATGACTTTCATTAAACCTCAATATCCACTCCTGCAACAACTCTGTAAAATAATAAAAAAATGCCTCATGAAGATCAGTAAACACATACCTCTCCAAATACTAGTGTGGTGTATACCTAGAGCTTCTATTGTCTTTTTTCACAAATTCGAGATCTTTTGTTTCCAACCATTCTTAAATATTCTGGTTCATTGGATTCCATATCCTGAATATCCCCTTCTACTATTGCATTCTCTTCACTATCCTTCTCATCAAATCCCCTCCAATATCATATTTTGAGTTCCAACCAACAACAGAACCATTTGTTGGATGTTTAGGATGATATGGGTTTTACCTTAGTTCTCCAAAAAAAACCTAGAAACCATCGACCCTTATGGAGACCATAAGGAAACACTACTCAAAGAGTGCACAATGAAGTCTCACCCGAGATGGATTATGGGTGATTTCAGGAACCAGATGTCTACAATCATTGAAGGGATGTTTCTCATGGGATGTCAAACATACTTTTCTACTTCAACATTCATCATATCTACCATTCTATAATCATATTCATTCATTAACATAAATTATACATGAAATATCATACTAATCTAGTGTGTGTTGTATTTTACTACTACTAGATTCATTCATTCATTCATCATAAACCATTGCAACACATAAAAGAGACATTCCACACAAATACACGGGTTTCTTCCATGGTTCACCCCCCTGGGCTACGTCCACAAAGATGTGTCATTATTTTCTTCTTTATTCATCTTCATCAAGTCATTGCATTGTGCACATTACATCAGGGGTCCATCTGAAATGCACAATTATAGGTGAGGTTAACCAGTGTCGCACTAAGATCCACAAATTTGGACCCGACCCTTAGTTATAATTCAAAAATAGACTCATCTCCAAAACTAACACAATAGTAGCTCCATGGCTCTCAACCAAAGACTCTTTATCCAAAAATTTGATACCAAAAATATCTCTCTCATGATAAAATATGATCTCATCATATCTTAAAATACATATATTTATACTACAAAAGAGGGTTAAAACCCATTACATCAATGACCAAAACCCTAACCCAGTGGATTAGGTTTGTCCACATTCCAAATTTATGCACACGGTTGATCTATGTCCTTCTTCTTTTCCTTTATATTTCTACATCCTCACACTGCATTTCCTCATTATCTCGCACGCGCTCCTTTTTTGGTCCCTTTCTCAATTGCTTCCTTGATTTCTGCATTGTTCCCCAAAATGGATTGCACCAACAACAGGGATCATTGAACCCATGGTGGAATCAGAGTGGATAATTCCAATGGTAGTGCAAGATAAGAAGATAGGAGGAATCAGGATCTGTGTGGATATGAGGAAGATTAATTATGGTTGTTTAAACAATCCATTTCCAACACCATTCAGAGATGAGATATTGGAGAACCTATAAGGCCAAGAGACTTATTCTTTCACAGATGGATTCTTAGGATACCATCAGATAAAAATTTCACAAGAGGACTGGTAAAATACTACTTTTGTGAAAAAATGGGGAAGTTATCAATATACAATAATGCCTTTTGGATTGAAGAATTCCCCTGCAAGTTTTTCAAGAGTGGTGGTTGTAGCATTCAAGACATTTATCCATAAGTTTCTTGAAGAATACTTAGATGATTGGACTATGTTCAGTATATTGAGGGACCACATGTAAGTACTCAGGATAATGTTGGATAGGTGTAGACAATTTCATATTTCTCTCAACTTGAAGAAATGTATTTTTTGTGCATCGTTTGGAATTTTGTTGGGCCATGTAGTCTACAAGCAAGGATTACTAGTGGATCCAGCCAAGATTGCAGTGATTCTAAATTTAGATCCACTCAGTCAAATAGGTGAGAGAAACTTTGGGTCATACATGATATTATAAGAAGTTTATCAAAGGCTATGTGCAGATCACAACAACTATGGAAAAGTTGTTGAAAAAGGAAGAAAAGCTCCAATGGAACGAGGACTGTAAGAAGGGTTTGGACACCTTAAAGAAAAAAATAGTGACTGCAACAATTTTGATCTTTCCATATTGGAAAAAGGAGGTCCATGTTCATGTATATGTATCATCCATAGCATTGGGAAAATTAATATCTCAACCAGAGGAGGGATACATAGGTCACCCAATTTCTTTTGCATGTAGGAAGTTGTCTATAGCATATAATAATTACACCATTGTAGAACGGGAAGGATTGGCAATGGTATATGCGCTATAGAAGTTCAGACATTATTTACCAGGGTCTCATTTTATGATGTATACAGCCCATTATTTATTAAAATACTTAGTGAACAATCTAGTGTTGAGGGGGAGGATATGCATATGGCTACATTTGTTTCAAGAATATGATTTTTTTTTTGTGGTGAAATGAGGGAAGTTGAATGTAGGACCAGATCATCTATCACGCATACTATCAGAGGATGATGAAAGGAATTTAGATGACATCTTACCATATGCACAACTATTTGCAGTTAAAATGGTGGATGATTTCCTATGTACATCATGCAATTTTCCAGTACATGAATGGCCCCATCGGACATGACAATTGCATAGAAGAAACAACTAGTAGTTAAAGAAGAAGACTATCAACTCATTACAGGAAATTTGTATAAGTTGGGTGCAGATGGAATATTGAGATGATGTATGTTGGAACATCAAAGGACTATGATATTCATAGAAGCACACAAAGGGAATGTAGGAGGACTTTATGCAGGAAAAGCAACTGTGAAAAAAATTTTGTGCTCCGGACTTTAGTGGCCAACACTATATAAATATTCAAAAGAGCATTGTCAATCATGTGATGTATGTCAAAGAGTGGGAACGCCATCCAAAAGGGATGAAATACATTTAAATCCATAGGCTACACTGAAATCATTTGATAAATGGGCCATAGACTTTGTGGGGCCAATCAACCCACCAACACAAAGATAAGGGGAAAGGTACATAATCACCACGATGGAATATTTGACAAGATGGGAAGAAGCAACACTAGTCCTAGACTGCACCATGGAGGCTTTTGTGCAATTTCTACTTGAGAATATAGTCACATGATTCAGATGTCCATGCATATTACTCAATGATAAAGGAACACACTTCCTAAATAAAACAATTACAGTGTTGACTGAGGTGTTTCAAATTCATCATCATAGGATTACCCTGTATCATTCTCAAACCAATGGGATAGTGGAATATTTCAATAAAATATTGGATAATGCTTTGACAAAGATATGTAATGTAGGGAGAGATGATTGGGACTTAAGAGTTCCTGCGGTTTTATGGGCCTACAAGATGACAAGAAAACATTTGACAGGGAAGACACCATTCAGGTTGGTTTATGGGAAACAAGTAGCCAATGGAGTTTATTCTACCTAGCCTATGCATTGCAGCGATCACTGATCTTTCAGACTTTTCCGCAATAGAGGAGATATTTTCACAATTGGTACAGCTCGAGGAAGATCATTTTTTCATAGGTTTCCATCAACAATTCCATAAATCAAGAGAGAAGGAATGGCATGATAGACACATTAAACATAAAAAATTTCAAGTGGGAGACTTAGTATTTCTCTATGACAGTAATTTTATGAAACATCCAGGGAAGTTTTGAATGCACTCACTAGGACCCTATGGTATTCATCATGTGATGGAGGAAGGTGTTGTGCAGTTGGAAACCCTAAATGGAGAAGTCCTTGGAGGAATGGTGAATGGGATTTAGCTGAAACTCTATAGAGACAACCAAAAGTCTCTGCAGTAATATAATCTATGCCAAACCATATGTATCATAGGAATTTTACTATAGTAGGAGGGTAAAACACATAAAAACATTA
>JZKD02S1235985.1:0-12359 GCA_000966675.3 Picea glauca | reverse complement strand
TTGTTTATTTCATTATGTATATATGTATTCTTATGTTGGTTATTGGTGAGCGCTATGTTTTGTAGGTGTTGGATTCTCGTATGCTCTCTGTCTCATGTGAGAAGATCAAACACACGTCCCCATGTGGATCCAGATGTTGACCGCCTATCCAACTAGGGGGTCAACTCCATTTTCCATGAATATATGCATCATCAAATTCTCATTTGTTGAATATTTTGGTTCTACAAGGCATTTTTGGCCCCAACACTTCTTTTTGTAACTGGAATTTTTGCACCCCTACGTGGTTTAATAATGTAATAGGTATGCATGAGTCATAGTTAGGTAATTTACATTGGGATCAGTTCACTGGGAGAGTTCCTTTCACCGAGGGTTTTTTATCCTCGGGTTATCAATTGGGATTTTCAGCCTTATTGATTTCCCTTGAGTTTTTCCCTCACACTTGCAATAATTCCTCCAAATTGGTGAAGGGCATTCCAATGGGCTTATCTTTTGGTAACTATTGTTTAGGGATGATGTAAATTACCATGAAAGACATCTTAGAAAGTTTCATGGAATTCCCTTGAGTCTAGATTAGTTTTTTTTTTTAATGAATTAATTTTTAATTAAATTTCCGTAAGTTTGGAGGTTTAATTATTTATTTAATTAATTATTTTTGAGAAAAAATTGTAAAAACTAGGTCCTTGGAATTTTGATAGGGGTATTTGTGCTAAAAATAAATGGAAATACACCCCCTACATCCATGTACCAAGTTTCATCTTAGTCGGACAATTTCTGCTATGGGTTTGTCCACCCGTAATGTCAGTCAGTCAAAAACAACAATTTTAATTGCTAGGTCATGACATAACAAAAATGTAAAAATTGTAATAATGAGTTTAAAGGATTATGTAAAGGTGGATTAAGATGGAGAGAGGTTTCCTAAGCCATCCCTACCCAACCCAACCTTTTCCAACCTATTTCTAACCCCTCACCCACCTCACTCACTCAACCCTCACACCCTCCTAGGGAAGTTACGCCCCCCTTGTGAGTGAAACATTGTAACTTGGGTTTCCCTTGGGTGGTGGACCCCTTTATTGGATGGTGTTCTCTCCCTCACCCCCCACATCACCTCCTAACTCAACTCCACCCCCATCTTATCATTTATTACTTCCCATTCCTTTCCTCTCCCCCAAGTGGTGCACCTTCCTAGAGAAGCTATGCCCCCCCTCACTTGGGAAAATTCTAGAAAATTATTTTAAATATTTTGGGGCCCCTTATATCTAGTGGCATGCTTACCCTAGCCTCCCACTACCTATTTTTCTTGATCCCAACACTCCCTCACTCATCCACGCCCTAGATCCACCTCTCAAACCTAGATGGTGCACCCTACCGTTGGGATTCTATCTTGTGCTTGGTGGTGGACACTTGGCATTGATCCAAGAGGGGTGAGTTTTCCTCTCCAAGTATAAATATATCCCTTTTCTCATTCTCTCCTCACCATAACTTGAGATATTGTTATGCTACTTGATTTTCCACTCTCTCTCTCTCTCTTTCTTGTTCATCTTCCATTCTTTGGCTCTTAGGGTTTTGGAGCAAGTATTTCTCCAAGATCCATTCTTGAGTAATAAAAAGGAGAAAACTTTGGACTATTATTGGAAGAGCAACAAGTATTTTTGTTCTTGTTACACATGAGGTAATGTTGTTATGATTTGGCATGATGTTTGCATATATTAGATCTTGGGTAAAATGTTACTTGGGTAGATCTAACAATGAATATTCTTGTAGATCTATATATGTGGGTTTGCTAGATAGGGTGCAAGTATTTCATCTTATTAGCATATCCAATCATATTATCTTTGTATGCATAGGTCTTGTCAAGTTTTTGCAGGTTTGGCTTCAAGGGTTTTATTGGAAATGCCTCAAGGAAGAGTCCTCCCTTAAAACACACATAAACTCCTCTTTTCTCTCTCTTTTACTCATTATTTCATTGCTTTTCATCCATATATATTTCAGCTAGCTTAACATAGTAGATTGGTCACTTTAAATCACATTTTATCATAGTTTTTCAAGGAGAAATATTTTTTTCCCTAAAAACAAAAATTTGTCTTCACATTGTTGGTTGTGTGTAGCTTTTCCAACAAGCATAGCTTGTTGGTTTTTGTAGGTTTGCAACAGGTTGAGGGGGTTAAGTTGCTCTAAAATAACCACACAACACTAAAATACCCTTCTCTTCAAGTGGGTAACAAATCTCAACCTATACTTTTCATTTTCTAGCTAGTTTTTCATTATTTCTTCACTTTCTAGTAAATTCTTGCTTGCTCATAGTTTGGGAGGAGAATTGGTACGGCCTACCTCCCAAGTGTGAGTTTAGTGTAGCTTAGGGTTAGTGAAAACTTCGATTTTTCTTCAATTTTTTAGCACTTCCTTAAGCTAAGACGTGGGGTTTGGTTAATGTTAGTCATCTTCTAAGCTAGGACGTGAGGTTGGCTAGTGACTTATTGATAAGTGTTTAGTTGCTTGCTTCTCCTTTCCTTTTCTCTCAAGTAATCTCTAAATTGCCTACACCTTGGGAGAAGAATACCCAAAATCGTAAGGCTAGGATAAATTTTTTGTTTTGATCTTCTAAATGCTTCAATGGTTTAAAATATTCTAGATTTAGATCTCACACATATTAATCCATAGCTTAAGCCCTTGGAGCATGATCAACTTACTTAGATCCACCTTGTTTACATGTTTTAATCCAACACATTAAATGGTTAATGCTTAGATAATTTAGCAAGTGATTTTCTTTTCATGTTATCATATTTCTAAGGCCACTTGCCATCACACTTAAGCAAATATTGTTGGATAAGTTGATAAGTAGGAACACTTCTAATCTTTCAAGCTTCTCGTACACACTTAATGCTTTGATCTTAATGCTTTAAACAAACACAAGATAAGTGGTATAAGCTTGAGTTCTTCTTTCTTTCATTCTTTGGCAAGTTGTTCTTGCCCATGTGCTTTAGCATTCTTTAACAATCTTTTTCATGTTTATGGTTTAATCATGGTAACACACTAAATCATTATTTCAGCTTTCTTTCCATTTCTTTACATGTGTTAAGTGATTCATTCATATGCTTAAATAACACACCTAATAAACCGAAGTAAGTTTCGGGTTTGGCATTAATTCATCATTTTAAGACATCACAAAGTCACTAAAACACTTAAGAATACACCTAAAAGTCTAACCAAATGATATATCAACTTAATAGACTTAATAGGGTACCTTAGACCACCATCTTCACCATCTAAAATGGGGATTGAGGAGGGAAAAGAAAGGTGTTAGGCCAGGGACAGTCTCGTGGCACGAAGCATCCTTTCCATAAAAACTCAATCTTTCGGGCTAACCTGTGAATCTAGGGTAGACCTCATTGCCATACTTCTTAAGCATCCAACAACTATTTGGAAAACGGGGGAGGAGGTTTTTGGTGAAACACTTAATAAGGGTAACTAAAATCTTACAATCTTAAGGAACCCTTAACTCACTATGTAATCAAACCTTGGCTTAATCCAATTCATCTTGTGGTTTAATACTTGTAAACTTAATCTTTCAATCTTGTAATACAAGTAATGCTTTGTGGGTGGAATAACTAAAGTGTTGAGTATCTTCATCATTGTGGAACACTTGCGCTTTAATCTTCTAAGTGTCTATGTGAATCTTTATTGTGTTGATGTTTCCATTGAGGGGCATTCCAATAGAGTAAGTGCTATTGGGGCATGCTTGGCTTTCATGTGTTTTTGATGCTCTTTCCTTGATATTCTTTATATCCTGCACATACAAACAATATGTGGTTAGCTTGTTGTGTTGTATCATTGTATCTTTAATATTTTTTATTGTAAGTAATTGTATCTAGCATTCTTATGGATTAACTATTCTTTCGTAATTTTGTAATCATATTGTAACGAAACACCCTAACATCTAGTTGACCCCTTGCCCAACCTTAGGCACTAGTCTTAGTTGACCTAGGGAAAGGCTTGCTTGGCATAACTAACTCTTGCATCTTGCATTGATGCCTTAGCATCATAGGTTAGACTCCCCTAAACCTTAAAGAATTAAAAACAACTCCTAGAAATTAACTCTACATCTTATATAGAAACTAGGGACTACCCCCTTTGGCTTCCTTAGGTGTGAGCCTAGACGGAATAGTTTTAAAACAAAGTGAAAGTGTGGGCTTTGAGCCTAGGCATTGTGCCTCCAAGGACACACTAAGTGAGCAGGACTTGGATCATGTTTGCAAGTGTGTATAAGGACGACAACAAGAGGGTTTGGAGTCCTTGGAGAGTGGGTTTTGGATGGAGAAATAGTCCTTAGATCTGATGTCTTTTTGCTAGCCTTGATTGTCAAGTGAGGGTTTACAAATTGATAAATGAATGCATCCCAATTTTTCCCCTGTTTTTTCCAATTCAGCTAAAACAAGAAGTTTGATAAGTCCATGGTGAAAGAGGTTGTTGTGGGGGTTGGTTACATTCTTCCTCACTTGAGAGGACATCTTATCCAAGCTCTTTAAAAATTAGAAGGTAAAATTTAATTGTTTATTGAAAGTGGGCTAACAATCAAAAATTGAAATCTTTAAAAAAACAGAGTATCTACCTTCACTATGTCAACAGGACATTGAAGGCACCATTGCGGCACGATTTGAAAATGACAGAGAGTATTGTCTTGGAAGAGTCAATGAACACCTGGATATTCTCCTGAAAAAAGGCCAACATGGACATCAAGATTCAAAGACAGATGGTCAGGAACTACTACATCAGAAAATAGATTAGGAAAAGTCACAAAAAGTGTTCTACAAGACCACGTTGCGCTTTTGACTATGTTTTTGGTCATCATTTTAAAAAGATGTTTTTGACCACATAAAGATGAATTTTGGAAAACCAAAGGAGGTTATTTCTAATGACATACCAAATCACAATAAAATCTTTCATTTTTTACACAGGTTTCATATATTGGGAGATATTCAACTTTCTTGGAGACTTATTTCAGAAAATAATTTTTTCCAATTTAATTTCTTGTTTTAGTCATTATTTTAAAAACAGGTTTTGACCAAATAAAGATGAATTTTTGAAAACCAAAGGAGTTTTTTTCTAAGAACATACCAAATAATATTAAACTCCTTCAGTATTTACACAGGTATCATATAATGGGAGATATTCAACTTTCTTGGAGGCCCATCTTAGAAAATCAAATTCTCCAATTTAATTTCTTGTTTTAGTCATTATGTTATGGCACATATTCCAAGAACATGACAATTAATTTCACAAAAATGAGAGAGGTTTATCTTAAGAACAACCTTATATACAAAAAACTCTCATATTTGTGTAAAATGGGTTATGTTTAAAAATTTATATCCCCATCTTTGACCCCTATTTTTCTGTTGTGCTTCTGTCACAGTTGTTGTGCTTTTGGACAGTTTGTTTTCAAATCAATTGTGAAGGGGTTATATGTATATTTTTTCTTGGATTAGTGAATACAGAGTGTAGAGGAAATATTCATATTTCCATTCATAACATTTTCATTAAATAACTCATCAAGGAAGGCCTTCAAAACTTGTTTCTCTTCTGCTACAATTTGTTGCCACCTCCATGCTTTCCTATGATTGTTTCAAAGTTATTTGCATTGTTTTGGATGAAATTGTCATGTTATGTTACAACTTATTCTTATGAATGGATTCATGATCTTATTCCCATGTTGAACTCGTCGTATCTACCCTTTACGCAATGACAAATCCTAAATGCTACTGAGTATACCTATCTTGCCCTGTTCTATTTTTGCAACTCATCTTTTGGAAACCCTGGCCTAGCTCCCTAGACCTAGATTCTCATCTAGAAAACTCCAAATCAAAACCATATTGATCTAAATACCTAGCCTAATACAGGGCCACTTAACCTTGTTCCTCTGTTCATAGGTGTGTAACACAGATATGTTGTGAGTTTAACAATGTGTTATTGATCTGTCATAGTCACAAAGAACCAGTTAAGGATACAACGTCTTCTATAGGATAAACATAAAAATGCATAGTAAGCTCATAACACACAATGATGTCAGCAATATAAACTTTAGCATACCAATACAAACAACTGCTGATATAATATCCCAAGACATTGTAAAAAGACAGTATGATAGAATTATGACAGAAATCCTACATCCTCTTCTCATGGGTTTTGCTATACAAATGGGCAATACTTGGCGGTTTTTTTTTAGCTCAGGAAAATCCCCAATAACGGCGTCAAAAATGATGGGTGTTATATATGCACTAAAAACACAGTAAAAACCCTCAATTAAATTGTCAACCCAGGGTAAGTAAACTTAGAGTTCTAGAAAAATATATGCCAAAGGTAGAAGGGTTGGTCGGAGTATAGTCTAACTAATGAAGGTATCTATCTAAGGCTAATCTACTCAAGAAAAACTATCTAATGAGAAAACCCTACTAAGCAACTTGAAACTAGGTAANTTTTTTTTTTTAATGAATTAATTTTTAATTAAATTTCCGTAAGTTTGGAGGTTTAATTATTTATTTAATTAATTATTTTTGAGAAAAAATTGTAAAAACTAGGTCCTTGGAATTTTGATAGGGGTATTTGTGCTAAAAATAAATGGAAATACACCCCCTACATCCATGTACCAAGTTTCATCTTAGTCGGACAATTTCTGCTATGGGTTTGTCCACCCGTAATGTCAGTCAGTCAAAAACAACAATTTTAATTGCTAGGTCATGACATAACAAAAATGTAAAAATTGTAATAATGAGTTTAAAGGATTATGTAAAGGTGGATTAAGATGGAGAGAGGTTTCCTAAGCCATCCCTACCCAACCCAACCTTTTCCAACCTATTTCTAACCCCTCACCCACCTCACTCACTCAACCCTCACACCCTCCTAGGGAAGTTACGCCCCCCTTGTGAGTGAAACATTGTAACTTGGGTTTCCCTTGGGTGGTGGACCCCTTTATTGGATGGTGTTCTCTCCCTCACCCCCCACATCACCTCCTAACTCAACTCCACCCCCATCTTATCATTTATTACTTCCCATTCCTTTCCTCTCCCCCAAGTGGTGCACCTTCCTAGAGAAGCTATGCCCCCCCTCACTTGGGAAAATTCTAGAAAATTATTTTAAATATTTTGGGGCCCCTTATATCTAGTGGCATGCTTACCCTAGCCTCCCACTACCTATTTTTCTTGATCCCAACACTCCCTCACTCATCCACGCCCTAGATCCACCTCTCAAACCTAGATGGTGCACCCTACCGTTGGGATTCTATCTTGTGCTTGGTGGTGGACACTTGGCATTGATCCAAGAGGGGTGAGTTTTCCTCTCCAAGTATAAATATATCCCTTTTCTCATTCTCTCCTCACCATAACTTGAGATATTGTTATGCTACTTGATTTTCCACTCTCTCTCTCTCTCTTTCTTGTTCATCTTCCATTCTTTGGCTCTTAGGGTTTTGGAGCAAGTATTTCTCCAAGATCCATTCTTGAGTAATAAAAAGGAGAAAACTTTGGACTATTATTGGAAGAGCAACAAGTATTTTTGTTCTTGTTACACATGAGGTAATGTTGTTATGATTTGGCATGATGTTTGCATATATTAGATCTTGGGTAAAATGTTACTTGGGTAGATCTAACAATGAATATTCTTGTAGATCTATATATGTGGGTTTGCTAGATAGGGTGCAAGTATTTCATCTTATTAGCATATCCAATCATATTATCTTTGTATGCATAGGTCTTGTCAAGTTTTTGCAGGTTTGGCTTCAAGGGTTTTATTGGAAATGCCTCAAGGAAGAGTCCTCCCTTAAAACACACATAAACTCCTCTTTTCTCTCTCTTTTACTCATTATTTCATTGCTTTTCATCCATATATATTTCAGCTAGCTTAACATAGTAGATTGGTCACTTTAAATCACATTTTATCATAGTTTTTCAAGGAGAAATATTTTTTTCCCTAAAAACAAAAATTTGTCTTCACATTGTTGGTTGTGTGTAGCTTTTCCAACAAGCATAGCTTGTTGGTTTTTGTAGGTTTGCAACAGGTTGAGGGGGTTAAGTTGCTCTAAAATAACCACACAACACTAAAATACCCTTCTCTTCAAGTGGGTAACAAATCTCAACCTATACTTTTCATTTTCTAGCTAGTTTTTCATTATTTCTTCACTTTCTAGTAAATTCTTGCTTGCTCATAGTTTGGGAGGAGAATTGGTACGGCCTACCTCCCAAGTGTGAGTTTAGTGTAGCTTAGGGTTAGTGAAAACTTCGATTTTTCTTCAATTTTTTAGCACTTCCTTAAGCTAAGACGTGGGGTTTGGTTAATGTTAGTCATCTTCTAAGCTAGGACGTGAGGTTGGCTAGTGACTTATTGATAAGTGTTTAGTTGCTTGCTTCTCCTTTCCTTTTCTCTCAAGTAATCTCTAAATTGCCTACACCTTGGGAGAAGAATACCCAAAATCGTAAGGCTAGGATAAATTTTTTGTTTTGATCTTCTAAATGCTTCAATGGTTTAAAATATTCTAGATTTAGATCTCACACATATTAATCCATAGCTTAAGCCCTTGGAGCATGATCAACTTACTTAGATCCACCTTGTTTACATGTTTTAATCCAACACATTAAATGGTTAATGCTTAGATAATTTAGCAAGTGATTTTCTTTTCATGTTATCATATTTCTAAGGCCACTTGCCATCACACTTAAGCAAATATTGTTGGATAAGTTGATAAGTAGGAACACTTCTAATCTTTCAAGCTTCTCGTACACACTTAATGCTTTGATCTTAATGCTTTAAACAAACACAAGATAAGTGGTATAAGCTTGAGTTCTTCTTTCTTTCATTCTTTGGCAAGTTGTTCTTGCCCATGTGCTTTAGCATTCTTTAACAATCTTTTTCATGTTTATGGTTTAATCATGGTAACACACTAAATCATTATTTCAGCTTTCTTTCCATTTCTTTACATGTGTTAAGTGATTCATTCATATGCTTAAATAACACACCTAATAAACCGAAGTAAGTTTCGGGTTTGGCATTAATTCATCATTTTAAGACATCACAAAGTCACTAAAACACTTAAGAATACACCTAAAAGTCTAACCAAATGATATATCAACTTAATAGACTTAATAGGGTACCTTAGACCACCATCTTCACCATCTAAAATGGGGATTGAGGAGGGAAAAGAAAGGTGTTAGGCCAGGGACAGTCTCGTGGCACGAAGCATCCTTTCCATAAAAACTCAATCTTTCGGGCTAACCTGTGAATCTAGGGTAGACCTCATTGCCATACTTCTTAAGCATCCAACAACTATTTGGAAAACGGGGGAGGAGGTTTTTGGTGAAACACTTAATAAGGGTAACTAAAATCTTACAATCTTAAGGAACCCTTAACTCACTATGTAATCAAACCTTGGCTTAATCCAATTCATCTTGTGGTTTAATACTTGTAAACTTAATCTTTCAATCTTGTAATACAAGTAATGCTTTGTGGGTGGAATAACTAAAGTGTTGAGTATCTTCATCATTGTGGAACACTTGCGCTTTAATCTTCTAAGTGTCTATGTGAATCTTTATTGTGTTGATGTTTCCATTGAGGGGCATTCCAATAGAGTAAGTGCTATTGGGGCATGCTTGGCTTTCATGTGTTTTTGATGCTCTTTCCTTGATATTCTTTATATCCTGCACATACAAACAATATGTGGTTAGCTTGTTGTGTTGTATCATTGTATCTTTAATATTTTTTATTGTAAGTAATTGTATCTAGCATTCTTATGGATTAACTATTCTTTCGTAATTTTGTAATCATATTGTAACGAAACACCCTAACATCTAGTTGACCCCTTGCCCAACCTTAGGCACTAGTCTTAGTTGACCTAGGGAAAGGCTTGCTTGGCATAACTAACTCTTGCATCTTGCATTGATGCCTTAGCATCATAGGTTAGACTCCCCTAAACCTTAAAGAATTAAAAACAACTCCTAGAAATTAACTCTACATCTTATATAGAAACTAGGGACTACCCCCTTTGGCTTCCTTAGGTGTGAGCCTAGACGGAATAGTTTTAAAACAAAGTGAAAGTGTGGGCTTTGAGCCTAGGCATTGTGCCTCCAAGGACACACTAAGTGAGCAGGACTTGGATCATGTTTGCAAGTGTGTATAAGGACGACAACAAGAGGGTTTGGAGTCCTTGGAGAGTGGGTTTTGGATGGAGAAATAGTCCTTAGATCTGATGTCTTTTTGCTAGCCTTGATTGTCAAGTGAGGGTTTACAAATTGATAAATGAATGCATCCCAATTTTTCCCCTGTTTTTTCCAATTCAGCTAAAACAAGAAGTTTGATAAGTCCATGGTGAAAGAGGTTGTTGTGGGGGTTGGTTACATTCTTCCTCACTTGAGAGGACATCTTATCCAAGCTCTTTAAAAATTAGAAGGTAAAATTTAATTGTTTATTGAAAGTGGGCTAACAATCAAAAATTGAAATCTTTAAAAAAACAGAGTATCTACCTTCACTATGTCAACAGGACATTGAAGGCACCATTGCGGCACGATTTGAAAATGACAGAGAGTATTGTCTTGGAAGAGTCAATGAACACCTGGATATTCTCCTGAAAAAAGGCCAACATGGACATCAAGATTCAAAGACAGATGGTCAGGAACTACTACATCAGAAAATAGATTAGGAAAAGTCACAAAAAGTGTTCTACAAGACCACGTTGCGCTTTTGACTATGTTTTTGGTCATCATTTTAAAAAGATGTTTTTGACCACATAAAGATGAATTTTGGAAAACCAAAGGAGGTTATTTCTAATGACATACCAAATCACAATAAAATCTTTCATTTTTTACACAGGTTTCATATATTGGGAGATATTCAACTTTCTTGGAGACTTATTTCAGAAAATAATTTTTTCCAATTTAATTTCTTGTTTTAGTCATTATTTTAAAAACAGGTTTTGACCAAATAAAGATGAATTTTTGAAAACCAAAGGAGTTTTTTTCTAAGAACATACCAAATAATATTAAACTCCTTCAGTATTTACACAGGTATCATATAATGGGAGATATTCAACTTTCTTGGAGGCCCATCTTAGAAAATCAAATTCTCCAATTTAATTTCTTGTTTTAGTCATTATGTTATGGCACATATTCCAAGAACATGACAATTAATTTCACAAAAATGAGAGAGGTTTATCTTAAGAACAACCTTATATACAAAAAACTCTCATATTTGTGTAAAATGGGTTATGTTTAAAAATTTATATCCCCATCTTTGACCCCTATTTTTCTGTTGTGCTTCTGTCACAGTTGTTGTGCTTTTGGACAGTTTGTTTTCAAATCAATTGTGAAGGGGTTATATGTATATTTTTTCTTGGATTAGTGAATACAGAGTGTAGAGGAAATATTCATATTTCCATTCATAACATTTTCATTAAATAACTCATCAAGGAAGGCCTTCAAAACTTGTTTCTCTTCTGCTACAATTTGTTGCCACCTCCATGCTTTCCTATGATTGTTTCAAAGTTATTTGCATTGTTTTGGATGAAATTTTCATGTTATGTTACAACTTCTTCTTATGAATGGATTCATGATCTTTTTCCCATGTTGAACTCGTCGTATCTACCCTTTACGCAATGACAAATCCTAAATGCTACTGAGTATACCTATCTTGCCCCGTTTTATTTTTGCAACTCATCTTTTGGAAACCCTGGCCTAGCTCCCTAGACCTAGATTCTGATCTAGAAAACTCCAAATCAAAACCATACTGATCTAAATACCTAGCCTAATACAGGGCCACTTAACCTTGTTCCTCTGTTCATAGGTGTGTAACACAGATCTGTTGTGAGTTTAACAATGTGTTATTGATCTGTCATAGTCACAAAGAACCAGTTAAGGATACAATGTCTTCTATAGGATAAACATAAAAATGCATAGTAAGCTCATAACACACAATGATGTCAGCAATATAAAATTTAGCATACCAATACAAACAACTGCTGATATAATATCCCAAGACATTGTAAAAAGACAGTATGATAGAATTATGACAGAAATCCTACATCCTCTTCTCATGGGTTTTGCTATACAAATGGGCAATACTTGGCGGTTTTTTTTTAGCTCAGGAAAATCCCCAATAACGGCGTCAAAAATGATGGGTGTTATATATGCACTAAAAACACAGTAAAAACCCTCAATTAAATTGTCAACCCAGGGTAAGTAAACTTAGAGTTCTAGAAAAATATATGCCAAAGGTAGAAGGGTTGGTCGGAGTATAGTCTAACTAATGAAGGTATCTATCTAAGGCTAATCTACTCAAGAAAAACTATCTAATGAGAAAACCCTACTAAGCAACTTGAAACTAGGTAA
>JZKD02S1235952.1:0-12359 GCA_000966675.3 Picea glauca | reverse complement strand
ATGGTCGACTTATACTCATTTTTCTCATAATTTTGCAAGGAATTCAATGGTAAACTCTATATCTGATTTTTGAGTAGCAGAATTGAAGAGAGACTTCAAATTTGGCTTTGTAAATCCATTTTTTATTGTAATTTGACATTTGAATTTATGAGAAGCAGTATCACTATTTAAATGGAACTCAAAGATGTAGTACAGTCTGTCATCAATATTGTATATTTGAGTTCTTTTTTCTTTGTGTTATCTAATTAATCTTCAATTTAATTATCATTTTATGATATTCTTTATAATAAGCACATCATCATTTGTTCTGCAAATCACCTCCATGTGATCAATAATTATTTTGAATCAAGTTAGATGCTAATATGGGTTTTTAAAGATTAAGATTGGTATCTAAGGATTTTTGGATCACTTTCCACGTTGGTCAAGGAGCTTCGAACACAACTGACAAGAAAACAAGTTTTCCAAAAGGACGTCATGGAGAATTTTGACTCCCTATGTTAGTAGTTTTCCCTACCCTCACCTCTTGTTTCTCCTCCTCATGAACCACAATACGAGGAATATACAAGAATGAACTAGAAAAGAGTGTTGCAGGTGAACCCATTGGCAAGACCTTCAAACAGTTCATCATGCCAAAGTCACTGTGCATGTGGACACCAAAGTGCAAGACGAGGCTTCCCTAGCCAGTCTCACCGAACTCCTAGATGTCGTTGAAAGAATACTCTTGGGTATGTCTGTCAAGGTCAACACAACTAAATGTACATGCACCTCACAAGTTTCAAGTAGTCATCGAGCATCTTCAGGACTTGGATTCACAAAACCTCGCGCTTCATATACATCTCCAATAGTCAACACCAACACATATTGAATTACAAAATAAGATTGTGGTGGTTGAGGAAGCACTTCAAAAAGGCTAGGCACAACTCAAATATTTTTCAGGGTTGGTGGAGTACAGCTTCACGCTTTGAAATCACCTTCAAAATACCCCATAGATCACTGCCATTGATGAACGGGTTTGTGTAGCCGAAGCATATGTCACCTAGTAGAAACATATCTTGCACCATTGTGATGAAGACAGGTCCAAATCGTCCCCAAACCCCTCCAGTTGGATCTGGTATTTCCTGCTAAGTTTCTCCCCTTCAATAAGATGAATGGATATGTCAATGCCCAATATATCATTACCTTCGATAGTTGGATCAATCAACTGAGAAAACCGATTAACCTCCTCCATTTCTTCGTTAAAACTATGAGGCCCATCTTGAAATTTTCTCAACTTGCAAGANGTTTTTAAAGATTAAGATTGGTATCTAAGGATTTTTGGATCACTTTCCACGTTGGTCAAGGAGCTTCGAACACAACTGACAAGGAAACAAGTTTTCCAAAAGGACGTCATGGGGATTTTTGACTCCCTATGTTAGTATTTTTCCCTACCCTCACCTCCTATTTCTCCTCCTCATGAACCACAATACGAGGAAGATATAAGAATGAACTAGAAAAGAGTGTTGTGGGTGAACCCATTGGAAAGACCTTCAAACAGTTCATCATGCCAAAGTCATTGTGCATGTGGACAGCAAAGTGCAGGACGAGGCTTCCTTGGCCAGTCGCACCAAACTCCTGGATGTCGTTGAAAGAATACTCTTGGGTATGTTTGTCAAGGTCAACACAACTAGATGTACATGCACCTCACAAGTTTCAATCAGTCATCGAGCATCTTCAGGACTTAGAGTCACAAAACCTCGCGCTTCATATACGTCTCCAATAGTCAACACCAACATATATTGAATTACAAAATAAGATTGTGGTGATTGAGGAAGAACTTCAAAAAGGCCAGGCACAACTCAAATATTTTTCAGGGTTGGTGGAGTACAGATTCACGCTTTGGAATCACCTTCAAAATCCCCCATAGATCATCGCCATTGATGAACGGGTTTTTGCGGCTGAAGAATATATCACCTAGTAGAAACATATCTTGCACCATTGTGATGAATACAAGTCCAAATCGTCCCCAAACCCCTCTAGTTGGATCTGGTATTTCTCCCTAAGTTTCTCCCCTTCAATAGATGAATGGATATTTTGATGACCAATATATCATTACCTTTGATGGTTGGATCAATCAACTGAGACAACTGATTAACCTCCCCCATTTCTTCATTAAAACTATGAGGCCCATCTTGAAATTTTCTCAACATGCAAGAGTGATTAGAGTTTATCGTATTTTCATCCAAAACCTCTAACGGTTTCCATGAATTTTCTTTCTAGAACTTTAGCTCACAATCAGATAGGATCTGAACTACCTTATGGCATCGAGCACACATTAAAGGCATATTAACATAATCCAGCACCTGGGCATAGGAACTATCCCCAATCTCCGGTGAGATTGTCTCAAACATACCTTGTTGAGGGTCAAGTTCCTCCAATATTTGAGCCACATAGAAAAATATACAAGTTTCATATCTGTTTTCAGAAGCTATAAACTTCCCCAATGCTTCACCAATAACATGCATACCCGATTCTGACCAGAATTCTAGAGGGAGGTTTGGCAGTTTTAGCCAAGTAGGAAAACTAGTCACTATCTAGGATCCTGGTGTCAAAAAGAATATTCCAGGGTTTAACACATAATAAACTTCATTCCCAATAACAATTATTTTCCAAAATACATTAAGAATCGTCTTGGGTTTAAAATATGAAACCTATCCATCCTCTAGCTGGAAGATGGATAGTCATTATGTAACCCAAAACTAGCACCCACTCATATTTCATCCATAAATTCATATTTTCCATAGAAACTCTCCTTCCTTTGAATCCCCCAATGAGATATTTTCCATGAGGCTCAGTGATTTGACTAAATTTTATATCCTCCCTAACCACTAGTGAAACTCCACCCCACTTAGACTTCACAACCCTTCATTTCTTATGAGCAAGATTGTCCCTAGATTGTTTTATCTTGCTCCCTTGAAGATCTTCCATCTCTAAATGATTCCCATTAAACCCTAATGTGCATGGCCCTTCACTGATTTTATCTTTAGGGGAGTTTCCTTAATTGCAAGGGAGAGAAGAACATGTTGGATTCGCGCCAAAGTCTATAAATTCACACAATGCATAATCACTGCCTAGAACTACCTTTTGAGAAACTTTATGACAACAATCCTCATCCCAAAAACAGTACTCCAAATACCCTACTGAATTGTAGAGTCTGACATGGTCTTTACTAATCCTCCCTATAGATAAATTGAAAGGACTAGATGGCATACTCGATTCCCCCTCCTTTTGGTACACTTCAAGATTTGAGCCAAAGCTCACATGAGGTGATGTGAATATTGTGTCTTCTAAGAGGGTTTTCTTAGAGTAATTGACCAACTGGATAACATCCTCCATCGACCACATAAATGTGGCCTAGATAGCACCAAGAGTCTGCATAAACCCCTAGTGGGACAGTCCCTTGGATCCACGATATCTCCACTTAGTGAACTTGTGAAATAACACTTTTGTTCATGGGACATTAAAGAATACCCCTAATTTCACTAGATATTAAAAAATACCTCCCCAAATAATTTTGTTGAACCCCCCTCCCAATACATCTTGGCAATTAAAAAACCCTTATTTTTACTAGATATCTCATATTTTTACCAGATTCCCCTTTTTATACCCCCTCGTACCCGACATAATCCCCCCCCCAATACCTACAATATATTGACCTTATTTTTCACAATTTTAAAAACCCCTTTATGAATGAATGTGATAAGATATTGGTCAACAAGGTGAAGCCCTCATGCTTGGATCTGACTTGATCACCAACCAGTAGCCACCATTACAAGAATATCTATGAAAACCCTAAACCCCCTATGGCTCCCCCTATGTGGTCATATAAAATCTCTCTTTTTTTTTATGAAGTTTCTACTTTTAAAATAAATTATATAAAAAATTAATTAATTTTATCTGTTTGTGTGTGTGCATGTGTGTGTGTGTGAAAGAAGTCTTAACCACCACTGAAAGAGTTGTTTGAAAATGATCATTTTCGACAACTTGGAGACATAGAAGACCCAATAAGAGAGAATTTGTTGAAGGAAAATCTCCCTACAGACAGGTAGATCTCCTCAAAGAGATAGATTCTTAACTCTAAGACAGAAAGTACTTATCATGGTCACTGACTTCCTTTTAGATCTAGGTGGACTAGTGTGTGAGGAGGAAGGAGAAAAGAAGCACCTTTTACTGGTGTTTGTCCCTGCACGCTCCGAGTTGAGCTCCAATCTTTCTCTCTTCGATAAGCCCTGTAGACAAACAAAGTACGACTACTTTCTACTCTATCAAGATTAGTCCGAAATAGGTTTATCTACTAAAGAGACAAATTCATGTGAGATTGAACACGAATTAGAAAGAAACAGGCCAAGAAAATTATATTAATGAGAACAAAACATTACTTACATCCATATATGGATTGCAACAGTTTCTTCAAGTCCTCCTTGTCTACCCCTTGCTCAAAAGATCCATGATCCGAATGATGATAGCTTCACTGATTACTCCCTATGAGATCATAGGTCTCTTGCTGCCAAATTATCTCTGTTCTAGCACCACTTATAAGAACACAAGTTTGGTGTGATTCTCTCTTTTTTGTCCCCTTTCACCATGAGAAAGCTTGCTTATATAGCCTTGGACAGGCTTTAACCACTTGATATATCCTTGGGGAAGTTGCGGATTTTCCTCCTTCAGCTAAGGATCTGCCCTAAGATCATGGCTGGACCAGGGATTTGAATCCAACTGCCTTCCAAGAATGAAAGGATCCTTCCCCCATTCATCTCAACAACTTAACTACTACCCAGAATAGGCAGTGCTCCCTCAAAAGGGCCATCAGAGCACTGTAGCGCTCCATAGTAAGATTAAGGGGGGTGCCAACACTCCTAAAATCAATAGCACTCCTCCAGAAGGGCCAAAGGAGCTTTATAGCACTCCCAGATAATGTAAGGGGGAGCGCCAGTACTCCCAGAAGAGGTATAGGGGAGCGCTCCCCTCCAAAAACTTAGTTTTTTAAGTGTTTTCAGATGGAAAAAGGTTCATGAGCCCAGTTAACCTTTCCTCCTCTTCCAATCAAGTATTTGACATGTGCCAAGTGTCCTCCTGATGTCGTTTACAGGAACGACATAGGCATCATGGCAATATGCCTTCTTTGACACTTGTGACACTTGTGAGCAAAAAGCGACACTTGCTAACCTTGTAATGACGACACTTGTGACACTATCAAAGTGAGTATTTTTTATGTGTAACAGATTGTCCCCCAAAGTATGAAGTTAGAAGACATGAACTGATAACTGAAATGCTTTGTAGACTTTCAAGCAAGGGTATAGATGCAGAGAACCTGACAAAATATGGACACAAACATCCAACAAATATTATGACATGTTTCAAACCCAAGGTAGGCATACCTATGCTTGGATGATCAAGACTTTCAAGATATGGCCGCCATAAAATACACTGCGGATCCATAATTGTATTGATAAAAAGGTATAGCCACTGAAAATACATTGTGGATCTATACTCTTATGACATGAACTGATCATAGCCATGAAGAATACACAGTGGATCTACAAGATGAAAAGACATAGCCACGACCAATACAAAGGGGATCTATGTAACAGTATATGTGTCATTGTTCAAAAGAAACTCCATCATAACCTAGGCAAAGTACATATCAAAGTGATCACTCAACCCAGGGTCTTCTTACCGATCCCAATGTAGTACGAATCTAACCATGTGAATATATGTCCTGATGTCGAACATGGCAGAAACCACTTGATTACCGGTCAATGATGTAAATCGTTAACAAGCACGAGGGAGATCACCATTAATGTTAATGATTCCCAAGGTACTCTAGTACATTCCAATGAATGTGAATGGATGAGCTGAAGTTGAACATTCGTGGAATCGTCTGATAAGAGGTCAATGATGTAAACCCACTGTCAGACATGAGGAGGCCTACCATTGAGGCATGCAGGTCCCAAAGTACTAATTGGTTTCTAAGTCTAGTTCCTGGATAATGTGTTGAAGTTGATAGGAATAGACTCGTCAAAGGAGGGCCTTGATGTATCCACCATCAACAACACGAAATGAACATAGAGATGTAATTGGTAGACCAAATGAACATGGTCTGACATAGGTATTGAGACAAGATATTTGTGATGGCTGACTCTTGAGGCGGATACTTCCCTTGAACACTGAGGCACAACAACAAAAACATGACATGGACCAAAACATGATAATGCAGTGGATACTGTGACTTTTTTCAGGTGACCTAGAGGAGTAAGAAAAACTCAGAGGATTGGTTCAGTGTAGAGGTTCAGTGGATTAAGATGTGTGCAAAAGACAAAGTGTCGTGTTCAAGGGCGACTCTAAGAGTTATTTGGTAATGTTCTCAAGAAACTGCTTGGCTTGCTTCTTTCAATTTTTCCCCCATCCAGATAGATGAGTACCTCTTTTTAATTTAATGAGCTCGAGGAGGATAACACATGCTCGATAAAACTCACCTTTGGTGAGTTCCTCTTCCTTTGTTTAACGAACTAGAAGAAGTAAGGGTTTGATCCCATATCGGCCTGTCGATGTTTTGTTTAGTGAGTCCAAAGACAAAAAACTCGAAGGTTTGTCATGATTATAGAGTCTGGAAAAACACTTAAAAGAGAACTCTCTCAGTTCCTTTTTCATAAAGTAGTCTGACGAGACTGAAAAAGAGATAAACTATCGCTCAACAAACGTTTTCTTCAAATACTTTAACGAGCGTAAAAAGAACAAGGTCGCTCGGCAATCTTTTCATCTTTAGAGAGTCTGAAAAGAACTTAAAGATGACTCCAATGTTTTCCTTTTTTGTAATGTTAGTCTCACGAGGCCGAAAAAGAGATAAACTATCACTCGAAAGACGCCCTTTCGAACCTTTTAACGAGTGTGAAAGGAAGCAAGATCACTCGACAATCTTTTCATGTTAAGAGAGTCTGAAAAGAGCTTAAAGGAGACTCGAGGGGGTTCCTTTTTTATGTATCCATACATGTCCGAAAAAGAGATAAAATTCTACCCGGATGCATTCTCATGTATTTACGAGCACGAGAAAGAACAAAGACTAAGCTCGGTATGCCCCCATCATGAAAGCTAGTGGCTTAACTCCAGAAAGATCATCAAAGGCTGGAGACATGCCCTCCAAGCTTCAATTCATTCACTGATTTCGAGGTCGTCATCAATTTCTCTAGTAGATGAGAAAAAGGAGAAGGGTGGATGAAAAGAAGGTTCAAGAGAGGTGACTGTTTCATTTTTTAATGAGCTTGACACAGGAAAGGAACTATGCCCAGGGCCTCTATTTCATTTTTTAACGAGCTTGCCAAAGAGAAGAGAAATTGTGCTCATGGTTTCATCCGGATCATGGCGTCCAAGAGGATAATGCTCTGGAAGGGTACCATGTCAATGGATAAAACATGGTCATGGCCTCCAGGAGATCTTCACTGGATGGAATATAATCACTCAATAAGGAACACATGTCGAGGGCCACGATAGGAGTAAGGAGATCAGGCTCCAATAATCCTATCAAAGAAATTACCATGTCCACTACCGGATCCAAATCGTCAGAAGTTGAAATCATGGGAGATGATGAAAAATCAACACCTGGAGGGGAGATAGATGGTATATCTGCCCGAATTTATTCACGAGGGGGAAGAAAAGAGGAGCGGTGACGGTTATTATCCCGAGGTAACTTGTTAATGAGAAACATTTCCGAAATAGATTCATCCGAAGGAAAAGTTAGGGAAATGTAGTCGATCGCAGACGACAAGGAACTCAACCATGATTGTATCGAGGAACTGTGAGGTGCCAATAGATGTTGGGCATCCGATGAGGGAGAAGCGGATGGGGTAGAAACGTATGATGTTTCGGCTAGACTAAGTGGCATGGTGTCACTTAGTGCATCGAATTCCAATGGACAAGGTACAATCCGAGGGTCAGATGATTCCAAAGATTGATAAGCCACGGTTGAAATCATATCGACGGTGGCAATATGATGTGTAGTCGGTGGAAGTGTTGTAGGGAAGGTACCCATGAGGCTAGAATATTTTAGTAAGCCAACACCAACGCTTTCATACGTGATCTTGTGGTCTCCCAAGAAAGGAATATTGTTGGTAGCGGGAATGCGAGCATCAGTCGTGCAGAAATCCAACTGATCAACAGTGACAATTTTTCCCTGATGAGGAAATTGGACACATCGGAAAACTAACGAGGCAACAACAGTCATGGCATAAAACCAACTTATTCCAAGTAACAAGCTGTAATCGAGGGGAGCATCGACCACCTCGACATCAACAGTAATGGTTTTGCCACCCAATTGGATGGGCAGGGACTGTAAAATCCCATGGGGATGAAAACCTCACCCATCGAAGGCGCGTGACATCGTTGGGGATTTGTTGAGTGTTGGTGATTTTAAACCTTTCCAACACGCTAAAGACATGACACAAGTTGAGGCTCCCTCATCCAGAATAGTTCGATGGATTTTTTGATTGTGAACAACAACATCAACTTGGAAAGCAAGTTGGTGGGAGAGTCGAGACGCACAATTATCCAGGTTAAACATGATCTGATTGGACGAATTAGGATCAACAGCACCAAGAGCAGTCAAGAGCGTTCTACGTTGACTGGGGCAGTGCTGTAGAACTTCTAACGCGGACATAGCACACGGTGCTTGAGCCAAATATTCAACAATGTTGTAGTTTTGGGCAGCATGTGAACTAGGATTAAAGGTAGTTTTGTGGATAGTTCTCTTAGGAGGGTGTAAGATAGATTCGAACGTGGGTTTCTAAATCTAAAGTGGTCCAGATGGAGGATTAACCGATGGAAGGCTAACGAAGGATGATGATGGATCCGGTAAAGTGCCAGCACCGTTAGTGTCTTTTCTTTTGTCAGGGTTACCTGGTGTGTCGTAGGTCTTAGAGCGAGTGGTCAAATTAATCCCATTAAACATATAAATATGTGCACTTGACGAGGCCTCATCATTAGGTTCACTAGAATTTCCCCCAAGAGAGGGGGTTTGAGTAACCATGGATTGTTGCTGTGGAAAAGGCTGAGTAAGCACAGTGGGTTGTGAAGTCGCCAATTTTTGTTGAAGGAAAATCTCCCTGCGGATAGGTAGATATCCTCAAAGAGCTAGACTTTTAACTCTAAGACAGAAAGTGCTTATCATGGTCATTGACTTCCTTTTATATCTAGGTGGACTAGTGTGTGAGGAGGAAGGAGAAAAGAAGTACCTTTTACCGTTGTTTGTCCCTGCACGCTCCGAGTTGAGCTCCAATCTTTCACTCCTCGAAAAGCCCTGTAGACAAACACAGTACGACTACTTCCTACTCTATCAAGATTAGTCCGAAATAGGTCTATCTACTAAAGAGACAAATTCATGTGAGATTGAACACGAATTAGAAATAAACAGGCCAAGTAAATTATATTAATGAGGACAAAACATTACTTATAGCTGTAGATGGATTGCAACAGTTTCGTCAAGTCCCCCTTGTCTACCCCTTGTTCAAAAGATCCACGATCTGAATGATGATAGCTTCATTGATTGCTCCCTATGAGATCATAGGTCTCTTGCTGCCAAATTATCTTTGTTCCAGCACCACTTATAAGAACATAAGTTTGGTGTGATTCTCTCTTTTCTATCCCCTTTCACCATGAGAAAGCTTTCTTATATAGCCTTGGAGAGGCTTTAACCACTTGAGATATCCTTGGGGAAGTTGAGGACTTTCCTCCTTTAGCTGAGGATCTTCCCTAAGATCATGGCTAGACCAGGGATTTGAATCCAACCGCCTTCCAAGAATTAAAGGATTCTTCCCCCATTCATCTCAACAACTTAACTACTGCCCAGAATAGGTAGCGCTCCCTTAAAAGGGCCATCAGAGCGCTGTAGCGCTCCCTAGTAAGCTTAAGGGGGGTGATAGCACTCCTAAAATCAATAACGCTCCTCTAGAAGTGCCAAAGGATATTTATAGCACTCCCAGACAATGTAAGGGGGAGTGCCAGCACTCCCAAAAGAGGTATAGGGGAGCGCTCCCCTCCAAAAACTTAGTTTTTTAAGTTTTTTTAGATGGAAAAAGGTTCATGAGCCCCGTTAACCTTTCCTCCTCGTCCAATCAAGTGTTTGACATGTGCCAAGTGTCCTCTTGATGTCATTTACAGGCACAACATAGGCATCATGGCAGTATGCTTTCTTTGACACTTGCGACACTTGTGAGCAAAAAGCGACACTTGCTACCTTGTAATGACGACACTTGTGACACTATCAAAGTGAGTATTTTTTATGTGTAACAGAATCATGTCCAAAAAGAAAGTCAAATCCCTAAAATGAGTAAAAATGACGAATTGAAATTATTGATTACTTTTAAGATGTNAACAACATCAACTTGGAAAGCAAGTTGGTGGGAGAGTCGAGACGCATAATTATCCAGGTTAAACATGATCTGATTGGACGACTCAGGATCAACAGCACCAAGAGCGGTCAAGAGCATTCTACGTTGACTGGGGCAGTGTTGTAGAACTTATAACACGGACATAGCACACAGTGCTTGAGCCAAATCTTCAACAATGTTGTAGTTTTGGGCAGCACGTGAACTAGGATTAAAGGTAGCTTTGCGGATAGTGCTCTTAGGAGGGTGTAAGATAGATTCGAACGTGGGTTTCTCAATCTAAAGTGGTCTATATGGAGGATTAACCAATGGAAGTCTAACGGAGGATGATGATGGATCCGGTAAAGTGCCAGCACCGTTAGTGTCTTTTCCTTTGTCAGGGTTACCTGGTGTGTCGTAGGTCTTAGAGTGAGTGGTCAAATTAATCCCATTAAACATATAAATATGTGCACTCGACGAGGCCTCATCATTAGGTTCACTAGAATTTCCCCCAAGAGAGGGGGTTTGAGCAACCATGGAATGCTGCTATGGAAAAGGCTGAGTAAGAACAGCGGGTTGTGAAGTCACCAATTTCTATTGAAGGAAAATCTCCCTGTGGACAGGTAGATCTCCTCAAAGAGCTAGACTCTTAACTCTAAGACAGAAAGTGCTTATCATGGTCATTGACTGCCTTATAGATCTAGGTGGACTAGTGTGTGAGGAGGAAGGAGAAAAGAAGTACCTTTTACCGGTGTTTGTCCCTACACGCTCCGAGTTGAGCTCCAATCTTTCGCTCCTTGATAAGCCCTGTAGACAAACAAAGTACGACTACTTCCTACTCTACAAAGATTAGTCCGAAATAGGTCTATCTACTAAAGAGACAAATTCATGTGAGATTGAACACGAATTAGAAAGAAACAGGCCAAGCAAATTATATTAATGAGTACAAAACATTACTTATAGCCATAGATGGATTGCAGTAGTTTCGTCAAGTCCTCCTTGTCTACCCCTTGCTCAAAAGATCCACGATCCGAATGATGATAGCTTCATTGATTGCTCCCTATGAGATCATAGGTCTCTTGCTGCCAAATTATCTCTGTTCCAGCACCACTTATAAGAACATAAGTTTGGTGTGATTCGCTCTTTTCTGTCCCCTTTCACCATGAGAAAGCTTGCTTATATAGCCTTGGAGAGGCTTTAACCACTTGAGATATCCTTGGGGAAGTTGAGGATTTTCCTCCTTCAGGTGAGGATCTTCCCCAAGATCATGGCTAGACCAGGGATTTGAATCCAATTGCCTTCCAAGAATGAAAGGATCCTTCCCCCATTCATCTCAACAACTTAACTACTGCCCAGAATAGGCAGCACTCCCTCAAAAGGGCCATCAGAGCACTGTAGCGCTCCCTAGTAAGCTTAAGGGGGGCGATAGCGCTCCTAAAATCAATAGAGCTCCTCCAGAAGGGCCAAAGAAGCTTTATAGCGCTCCTAGACAATGTAGGGGGAGCGCCAGCACTCCCAAAAGAGGTACAGGGGAGCGCTCCCCTCCAAAAACTTAGTTTTTTAAGTGTTTTCAGATGGCAAAAGGTTCATGAGCCCAATTAACCTTTCCTCCTCTTCCAATCAAGTGTTTGACATGTGCCAAGTGTCCTCCTAATGTCGTTTATAGGCACGACATAGGCATCATGGCAGTATGCCTTCTTTGACACTTGCGACACTTGTGATAAAAAAGCGACACTTGCTAACCTTGTAATGATGACACTTGCGACACTATCAAAGTGAGTATTTTTTATGTGTAACAGAATCATGTCCAAAAAGAAAGTCAAATCCCTAAAATGAGTAAAAATGACGAATTGAAATTATTGATTACTTTTAAGATGTCCTTAAAGAAAATGTTCAATTTGACATATTAATGATGAGTTATATTTATCATAGTTTGGACTTTGAGATTTTACAATAATAATAAATATC
>JZKD02S1235919.1:0-12359 GCA_000966675.3 Picea glauca | reverse complement strand
AAGTTCTTCTTCCTTCTCTCTTCAGGAACTTAGGCCACTGTGACCCCTCTAAAGGCAATAGATAGGTTTACATCATTAACGATCATAGGGATGACGAAAATAATGTGTAACAGTAAATAGAGTCTTGGATGTGTGAGTTAGATTCAAAATATCCCTAGGGGTGTAATCCATTTTACTCCATAGGGCATGCAAATCAAACTAAGGTAAATCTAGGAGGGTGCACACCCTTGTACTCCTCCTAGCAACCTTGGTTAAAATGAATTGTCAACTAGCAAGGAGAAGAAGTTTTGGAGGAGGGTGTATGCACTTATACTACTTCTAGGGTTTCAAACAATAATATCATGGAACAAGAAGAAAACACCAATAAATGCATAAATTTCCTTACCAATTACATAAGATGCAAGATAAAACCATAGTTTACCAAAACATATCAATCCATAAGAAAGAGAGTAAGCCTCCAAGAGGTGCACACCACCTTAGATCCACAATATACCAAGAGAAATCACCAAAATACATTTTAACAAGAGAGAGAGATCCAAATTTCCCAAATAGGGTGCAAATTTCAACCAAGTATCCTTCTCCAAATGGGAGAGCTATATATTAAAATGAAATGAAATGATTCTTATTTGTAAAAATCTCCTAAAAAGTGTTTGTCCACTTAACTTAGGGTAAACCACAAAATAATGGAGGCATTTACCTTTATTTCTTCTCTTTACAAAGAAATATTACTTTTTGCAGAAAGAAAAACCCTAAAACATGACGTCATCCCCTTGAGGGGTGACGTCTTGGCACATGTAGGAAGTCATTGGGGTTGGAGAAGGAAACTCTAGGCCTACAAATTCCATTTGTCTTCAAGTCAATATTATCCTCCTCAATGCAAGGGGTCTTCCATCAAATTGTTCCAAGTGCCCATCTTCACCACCACATGCCCTAGCCCCAAGCAAGACGTCACGCCCATAAACATGGTATGAGAGCTCCCAAGCAGTTCGTTGGGCTGGAAGAAGGCTAAGTGTCACTTTCCAAGGTGTTCTCTCATGCCTCCAAATACTACAATCATCATATGGTGTGTGGGCCATGGTATCCAACCTATGGGCTTCTGTCCCAAATGAAGGCCCAAGTTGGGCTTGTTCATCCAAATCATCCACCAGTCAAGGTCCTGTAAAGATAAACAAGTGTTCCCTCTAAATATCTCAAGTCAAAACTTCATGGTAAGTAAAATAACATTTAATATAAGAGCCATTCATCAAAAACTATCTAATCAAATTAAATAGGTTCTCAAAGACCCTATGCAATTTTCCAAGTTTAGGTATGGGAGGGTTGAAAAAGTGACCTATTGTGTGAATTATTCCCTGAGTCAAGGAGTGTTTCCTAGGTGAAAACCTCTCTAAGTCATGCAGAGAAGATGAAGTGGATGGGGGGTTAAAAAATTTTGGCATGGGGTTCATGACATACCAGGGTTTGTATTTTGTCATTTATGGGTTCCTTTGTAGAGGGTGTGATGCACCTTCGTTTTCGATGCATCCTTTTTCCAAGCCCATTTATTTTCCTTTCGTATTTTTTTTAGATGTTTCCAGGTTGAAGCCAAGGTGGGGATTCTACCTAAGAATGGAAAACATTTCCCACCTTGACTCTACCCTGCTCACATTATGCTTCCCCAAGTTGAAGACAATGTGTGAGACTTCTACCTAAGCATGAAAAACATTTCCCACACACGCTCTACCTTGGTTGACATTTTATATTATTATTTTCATGGGTCCCATCCGTTTCTTATGAGAGACATTTCATTGTCCTTGGGATCCATGGGTGAGAATATCGAAGGTTTATGATTGGATTTTATCTTTTTCTAGCTACAAACCTCTGTGCCTTCAATGCCTTCTTCCCATGAAATGAGGTACAATCCCTTCTTGGGTCAATACACCCTAAAATCCCAAAATATAAGGAGACGAACAATGGGTGAAGTGATGAAAAATGATAAGTACGATTGGGAGTGGCATGATGACCTGTCAAGGAGACCTCTAAGTAGGAAACCCATCCCTAAGGGTGGCCACTTACTAGGGTGCAATTTCAAGGACCAAGGTGAAAAATGAAAACCACCAACCAAAAACATTCTATAATCAAAAGAATCTTTAAATGAAACATACTCAAATGTGTGAAATATTAAAGTGACACTTACCACAATACATGACTTGTACCTCATGGATCAAGACCCATCGTCTTTCAGAAGCAAGATGATGTGGTGGATACTATCATGATGAACCTGAGATCTAGTGGTGGTGAAGTGGGCCTTTGTCTATGCAAGTGGACACTGTCAGCCATCAGTATCTTGATACTCCATGTCTGAAACCTGAGGGCCTTGAGATATAATATCCTTAGTTATCCCTAGAAATCGGGGATAATATCTATCTCCTATTCAGGGACATGTACTCACCGTAGAGTGCACAAGAACCTCAACATCTCTTGGTCAGAGTTGTTCCTACACTGAAACATAAAACCATAAAATCCAGGGTGGCTCTACTCACCCTTTACTCATATAATCAAAATCCCAAAAAGTTCAAAATTGACAACTAATCTAGAAAAGAAAAGTTTAGCAATTTTTTAAAATTTCTAAACTAAATATGTAATATGATGAAATAAATATGAAATTAGAGTAAAACGAAACATGAAATGCAGCTAAGCTACTATGAGAAATCAATATGTAAATTCAATAAAGTGAGATGACCTACTTACTAGGATACTTACCTGGGGCTTGGGCCTTGAAGAAGTCAAATGCCTTGAATGTCAAGAAGTACTTCTCTTTCTCAGACTTATTCTTGATGATGTAAGGGCCAAGCCAAGAGCCGTCATCCTTCTGATCATATTTAGGCATTCCCTTCCTCTTATCCCACATGAATGCGATACTTCCTTCATTGTAGTTTATTTAAGGTATATCCTTAATGTAAGGATAGGGAGGAGGTTCCATGTTGACTACATCTTTAATATATTTTTCATGTTCTTGATCTTATTTCTTTAATATCTTAATAGATCCTAATTCTTTCCCTTGGAACTTTACAAGCTTCTCCTTCTATTCATTCATCCTTGGGAGTAGCATATGTATGCAATATTCTTTCTCAAAAGGAAGGTCCCATGGATCATACTCGATGATCTGGTGAGGTACATCAAAGTCACACTCACTAGTGTAATCAAGACTATTGGGATCCAACACATGCTTCTCAACCCTCTCTTGACTATATATAATCTCAAAATTACCATCCCCCATGGGAATATGTGTGTGAGTGAGATCCATACTGAGAAGACCCCTAAGAGAAGCTGACCAACTTCTTGATAAAATCATTCCCCATGCATATAGAACATCAATCACCACTATGTTCATAATGAGGTTGATATGAGAAAAATCCAACAAATAAACTTCATCGTCTTCCACAAGCCCATAAACCTTGAGCTTCTTGGAATCAATACCACAAAAAATCCCATGTGATCGGGTTGTCTTCAATCCAAGATATTCCATAATCTTTAGGGACATCACATTTTTCAAGGCCTCTAAATCCAACATACAATTTTTCAAGTGGAGACCATTTACCCCCAAAGAGAGATAGAAGGGAGATTTATCATCCCTTTTCTAGTCAAGATACATGGTATTCAGAATGACAAGGATATTCCTTCTCGGTTGGTACCTTTAATAAATTCAAAACTTATTTCCTCACAGAGGTAATCTTGCACATATCCATCATAGGGATCGTCATATTTAACTTTCCAAACATGGTCAACACGTCTATGTTCAAATGAATCTCCTCTTCTGTTGAAGTTGGTTTTGGAAGAAATTCACAAACTGGAGATGGAGGTGGTGGGACCACCTTTTCTGCAGATGGAAGGGGAAATTCCACCTATGGATAAAGTGGAGTAGAAGGTTGTAGTGTAGGAACTAAAGCCTTGTTTCTTCTTGCATATGTCAAAATTTCCTTTTTCCTCAATTCCTTTCTCTGATCCTCTATTAATTGATTTAACACTTAGAGTCATCCTTCTTTATCTCCTCTTTTTCTGACTTCATAAATATGTTCTTGAGCAACATATTCTTCTTGGAATTTATAGATCATGTCCATGAATTTCATACTATCATAGGATTCTTCATCAAATTTGGGATATTCATCCTCTCGATGAGCTTCTTGACATGGATAAAACCATGGTGCTTCTTCTGTGTTGACCATTGCAACCAGGTTCAATGTATTAGGAGCCTTTGCCTCTTGTTGAGGCTTCTACCTCCAACCTATGGAAACCCTCTAATGTCTAGTAAAATGAGGTCTAGAGGTAGACTGATTTATTTCCATAGTGGTCAATCGGCCCATGATATGATTCCGAGATTGGACAAATTGACTACTCATCTGGTGGATCTTCTGAGTCAAGAGAGCAATAGGATTTGATGTACTACTACTGGAATATTTGGTCTTTTCTTTTGTCTCGACACAAGGATACTAAAAAAGGTCAACCTTTGAGTCAAGGATATTTTCTTCAATATTTTTGATATACTCTTTGTCTTGTGCCAAATTAATGGGATTCTTATCCTTTAAGATGAAACAAAATTTCCCATCAAAATCATTCATATAAAGGAGACAAACAACTACTTATGGCGGACACAAATCCTTCAGGATTTGGCTATACAATCTGTCAAACCTATTGTCAAATTCAATTAATGTCCCATTCTCCTTATTCTTTATCTGATTGAACTGAGCTACAAGCATCTCATCGTCCTACTTTTTTATCCATCTATTCTTGAACAACTTAGCGAAATATTAATAAGATTATGCATGGTTATCAAGAAGGCCCCTGAACCATCTTTGGGCATCTTCAATCAATGATGAATCTAGTAGCCTCATTGCTACATATTCATATTCTACTTTGACATTCTCCATATCGCGGTCGATGGCATAGAGATGATCGTCAACTATGATCACATGATTTCCTGAGAAATTTGGAAACCATTTGTGAGACTCCTTTGGAATGGTATGGGATATATGAAAATAATGGCCATGTTTAAGGGTTTGTAGAGGTATTTCCCCAAGGGCAAGACATTGGAACAAGGGGAAGGTTACCTTGGAATAGGGTTTTGACAATGGGATATTTGAGAGGAGGCCTTCTTTGGTACAACTTAGAAGGCTTGAATCTTCCCAGGGGAAAAGTCTTATGAAAATATGGATTTTGGGATGGTGAAGTCACTAGATGAGCTTCAAGAAGAGCTCATCAAGGGTGGAAGGGGAAAATCCTTAAAGTGGAGTCACCATGAAAGATATGGGTAAAGGATTTGGGATGGAATCTTGACAAAGTGTCATTAGGGCATGGAAGAGGATTCAAAATCCTCCTTGGAAATGGTGCCAAAATGTTATCGCACAAATTGTAGGTTGTGAAAATCCTGAAATAATCCACAAGATGGAGAGAAATATGAGATAATCTACCCATGGTCACCTTAGGTAAACCCTCCCCTCGCTTTAGTGAAGAAGAAATTCTACACAAGGGGGGAGTCCCGAGTGACCCTAGGGGGAAATGAGATGGAAAGTGAGGTTTAGGAAGATGATGCCCCTATAGGTCAAACTACTAAGTGGAGAGTGGCTTGGGAACGAGTCTTGGAGATATATATGGCAGCTTTCTAACATCCAACTTTCTAATAAATATATGGTAGCTTTCTAACAAATTTTGACTATTGAAAAGAGAGCAAAAGTAAAAGTTTGAGAGCAATTTGTTGCATCCCTAATGACTGTAGCTTTAATTTTATAAAAAAAATAAGATATATTTGTCTAAATAGGATGCCCTAGTAGCTCAAGTAAGCTAATAAAGCATAGAATTGATTCTACTTCAAACATTTTGAAAATCTTGTAAAATCACGTTACCTGAGGAAATAAATTTATTTCTCCAATGAAAAATTCAGATTAGTGCCTTTAATATTTGGGTAAATGGAGTCTTCGATGTGTGAGTTAGATCCATAATATCCCTATGGGTGTAAGTCATTTTACTCCCTAGGGCATGCAGAAAAAACTAAGGTAAATATAGGAGGGTGTACGCCCTTGTACTCCTCCTAGAAACCTTGGTTAAAATGACTTGTCAACTAGAAATGAGATGAATTTTTGGAGGAGGGTGTATGCAATTATACTCCTCCTATGGTTTCAAACAAGAATAAAATGGAACAAAAAGAAAACACCAATAAATGCAGAAATTTCCTTACCAATTCCATAAGCTGCAAGATCAAACCCTAGTTTACCAAAACACATCCATCCATAAGAAAGAGAGTAAGCCTCCAAGAGGTGTGCACCACCTTAGATCCACAATATACTAAGAGAAATAACAAAAATAAATTTTCACAAGAGAGAGAGAGATCCAAATTGCTCAAAGATGGTGCAAATTTCAACCAAGTATCCTTCTCCAAATGGGAGAGCTATATATTAAAATGAAATGAAATGATTCTTATTTACACAAATCTCCTAAAAAGTGTTTGTCCACTTAACATAGGGTAAACCACAAAACAAGGGAGACATTTCCATTTATTTTTCCCCTTTACAAAGAAATATTACTTTTTGCACAAAGAAAAACCCTAAAACATGACATCATCCCCTTGAGGGGTCACATTTTGACACATATGTTGGAATTCGTTGGGGTTGGAGAAGGTAGTGCTAGGCATACAAATGCCATTTGTATTCAATTCAAGAGTATCCTCCTCAATGCAAGGGTTCTTCCATCAAAACGCACCAAGTGTCCATACTCATCATGCTCTAGCCCCAAGCAAGACGTCAAGCCTAGAAACATGGTATAAGAGCTCCCAAGTAGGTCGTTGGGCTTGATGAAGGCTAGGTGTCACTTTCCAACGTGTCCTCACATGCCTCCAAATTCTACAATCATCATCTCGTGTGCGGGCGATGGTATCCACCCTGTGGTCTTCTTTCCCCAATGAAGGCCCAAGCTGGGTTTGTTCCTCCAATTAATCGTCCACCAGTCAAGGTCCTACAAAGACAGAAAAGTGTGCCCTCCAAGGATCTCAACTCAAAGCATCATGGAAGGTAAAATCACATTCAATATAAGAGTCATTCAAGCATGTAGATCAAAACTACCTCATCAAATTAAATAGGTGCTCAAAGACCAAATGCAATTTTGCAAGTTTAGGTATGGGATGGCTGACAAAGTGACCTATTGGGTGAATCATTCCATAATTCAAGGAGTGTTTCCTAGGTGGAAACCTCTCTAAGTCACGTGGAGAATATGAAGTGGATGGGGGGTTAAAATGTTTGGGCATGGGGTTCATGACATACAAGGGTTTGTATTGTCTCATTTATGGGTGCCTTTGTAGAGGGTGTGTTTCACCTTCATTTTCAGTGCATCCTTTTTTCAAGCCCATTTATTTTCCTTTTGTTTTTTTTTAGATGTTTCCAGGTTAAAGCCAAGATGGGGCTTCTACCTAAGCATGAATTTTTTTTTCCCACCTTGAATCTACCATGGTCACATTATTCTTCCCCAAGTTGAAGACAATGTGTGGGACTTCTACCTAAGCATAAACAACATTTCCCACACACTCTCTACCTTGGTTGGCATTTTTATATTGTTATTTTTCACGGGTCTCATCAGTTTCTTATAAGAGACATTTCATTTTCCTCGAGATCCCTGTGAGATTATATAGAAGGTTTATGATTGGATTTTATCTATTTCTAGCTACAAACTACATGGCCTTCAACCCCTTCTTCCCATGAAACGAGGTACAATACCTTCTTGGGTCAATACACCTAAAAATATCAAAATATAAGGAGATGAACAAGGGGTGAAGTGATGAAAAATGATAAGTATGATTGAGAGTGGAACAATAACTTGTCAAGGAGACCTCTGAGTAGCGAACCTATCCCTAAGGGTGACCACTTACTAGGGTGCAATGTCAACCACCAAGGTGAAAAAGGGAAAATAGAATAACTTCCAAGAGAACATTATATAATCAAAAGTAGCTTTAAATGAAACATAATCAAATTCCTAAAATATTAAATTGACACTTACCACAATACCTGACTTGTACCTCATGGAGCAAGACCCATCGTCTTTCGGAAGCAAACTGATGTGGTGGATACCATCATGATGAACCTGAGATTTGTGGTGGTGAACTGGGCCTATGTATACGGAAGTGGACATTGTTATCCATCAGTCTTTCAGTACTCCATGTATGCAACTTAAGGGACTCAAGACACAATCTCTTTAGTTATCCTAGAAATCGGGGATAACAAACACAAAGATTCTGAGAAAGTGAAAGATGCAAGACTTGGACCTATAGTTTTAATATCTTATAGCTTCGATTTCAACATTGCAATTTCATTTGAGGGAATTTGTTTTATAGTTTGATTAATCTACAATAATTAGTTTATTCATTGAGTAAGCTAACTTATGTACTTAAGTTCAATTCTTGGAAATGATTTATTAAACAAAGTGCTTTTGAACAAAATATGCATATATTATATTTTTCTTGCCTAGTCCTGCATATATTTTTCTTGCATCTCACAATTCTACATACTCTCGATGAATAATTTAATGTAGTAGAGTTTAATCCATTAAACTACCTGACATTTTCCATGCCAATTTTTGGGAGATGCTAAGGGATTAGAGCATTGATAGTTTGTTTCTTTAGTTTTTCATTTTTGTTGCACAAACATTTACGACTTGGAGGAGGAGAAATGGTAAGATGTAAAGATGACCTAACTGTATAATTTCTATAGTGTAAAATCCTAACACATTCACTTTAGTGAGTTTCTTTAAGACCGCGTCGTGTTGGTTCAGCGTGTTTCCTTGATTAACATTATGTCAATGATAACATGGTGAGAATAGGGTCTTAGTAGCATGAGGTATTCAATACATGGTGTGTTTTATTTTTTTATATTTCATTCAAAAAGTAGAAAAGTTTCAATTATTTTGGGTGTTGTAAGAGCCCCCATACACTAATCCATTTATGAGGAGGAGCTCTGGACCAAAAGGAATAACTTAAAGATGCTCAAGGATTTGGTAAGTAAAGAAGGGCTTATAACTACAAGGAATTTCTTAAATCCTTGTTCCAAATTCAAAACTATAATGAAAGACATATATGATTTGCAAGAAGAGTAGATGATCTATGAACAACTATAGAAATAATATCTAGAAGTCTTCCTTAGTCATCCTTGTAAATTTGTAGAGGAGGACAATGAGTCATGGACAATAGTTGATGGAGAGAAAATATTGGAACCAAAGATTGAAGAATTCCTTCCATGTTTTTCACCAGATTCTTTATGCATTCAAGAGTGTAGTGGTAAAATATCTGAAGAATTTCATTGGATGACAAAGGAAAACATACATATAAGTGCCAATGAACAAGGAACCCAAAAGAAAAATGATTGTATTGAATCCCGATTCGATAAAATTACTAGCCCTCAAAATTCCTCCATTATTCAACATTTATTGGCACCATAGTAATCAAAGAATTTGTTTTCTCATATATCGGCATCTATAAAGGTAAATTTTTTGAATTTTGATATGAGTCTACTTGAGATATTGTTATGCAAATAGATGCATTGGAAATATTCTTATAGTTGAGAAAATGTTTCATTTTCAAGTAGAGTAGGATAAGGTAGAAGAATAAACAAATAAATAAAATAGTAAAGAGAAAAATAATGTTCAACTTTGAAAACTATATCTCTGGTGCAACTGGACCCAAACCTTCCTTGAAAACCACATTTTTCGCTGTCAAGCTTCACAGTAAAGTTTTGCATATGGTTGTTGGTTCAATATTTCATTTATATTTCTTCAAAATTATTTTGTTTGATGTTCGAGTTGAAGGATGTGGGATTCCCTAAGGCCCTCCTTCCAACAGATCTTGTTCCATTGACCTCAACACTTTATCTAGGATCAAGATCAGATATTTTATAGTTCCTTGGAGCTTGCATACATCAATGGCAAATTTCCTCGTTGACAATAGTGGGAATACATTAATGTTTCCCGATTGTCTGATTCAGTAGGTGACTCAACTTCAACACCTCTATTCATACACATTGGAATGTACTAAGGTACATTGACACTCATTTTCATCAATGGTGAGTGATCTTGCATTGGCTAACACAATACATTAATGGTCGGTAATCCAATGAATCCTTTCCATGTTCGAACTCAACACATTCACTCACATGGAAAATATTGTACATCAAGGGTTTGAAAATATTGAAGACTATATGGTTTAATGCTCCAGTTCAGTTGAACAATTGATTCTTAGATAGTTCAACTTCATTCTATAGAATTCAATACCGAAAATTCGGTTTCAAAAATAAATAGGTACAAAGGATTGAGTTTTAGAGTTCACTTTCTGCAGCTAGAATACAACAGTTTTATTTGGATTTTGGTGAATTATATTTTCTTCAAGAAATGCGTATTTAGGGTCATTTGTAAATATTAACTATGATCTATATTTCCTTTAATTGCTCAATTTCCGATAATAATTTAGTTATTGCAAATTGTTCAAGTGTCACTAGAATTCTTACATCAACATTTAACACAAGTATCCATGCTTCAACAACAGACTAAAACTCCTTATTCATGAAAGGAGAAATACAAGTTTATTCATTCCAATATTGAACATCAATAGTAGCAACAATTAAAGGCGCATATTCAATTTTAGGTCTTACCCATGTTCTTGCATAAAAAAAAAAAAGAACTTTAGATCAATGCTTCACAGTTTTCAGAATTTCTGGTAGCTCGCTAGTGTTTTCAGAACGATCATTTTCTACTAGAATTTTCAGCATTATAGTTCCAACTCCTTCAAATAGTCTTCAACATATGCTTTTCATCCCAATAATTCAAGATCTTGGTACTCATATTCTGCTCATGATTTTCAAATCATCATGACAACATAGAGGTAATTGAGGTAATTGGATAAGCAATTTCTATTTCTAAGTATTCATCTAACTTGGAGATTTCTATCATTAAACTCTTGAAGCTATTCCATATAGCCCTTTATACATTACCCATTTCATATATTTCATACTCCATTTGATTACTTTTTCTCCCTTCACCACTATCCTTTCCTTTTGGCATTGTTAAACTTTGTAGAAGCTTAAAAGTAAAACATGCCTTCTCCATTTTAAGTCTCACGTCACATGAATGTATGCTAGATTCCATAGTAAAAGCATTATCCCAATCGTCCATGGATTATACCTAAAATATATCATTGAGAATAGGAAAAACCTCCATTTCTACAATCTGACTAAGTAGAATGTAGATCATTAAGCCCTATTCATTGTTTCCTTTCCAAAATAAAAGAAAAACTCAAAAAAGGAAAGAGACAATCATATCATAAAACTACAAGTACACCTCATAATTCAGGGATCATTCATCTTATCCTCGTTGCATGAGGACATGTAAAAACGTGGGTGTGTAGCGGGAGTTGAGCCTTCATTTTGACATGTTTACAATGACCATTTATCCTACTATCACTTAATTTACGCTTCATCTTTACCCATTTATCTTTCACATTACCACACATTACCCACTTTATAAAGCCTTCATTTCATAAAAACTTCATGATGCATTTAATTATTGTTTTCTACTCATTCCCCATGTTTTGATGTTTATTTAGAATAGAAGTTTTTGTTTCCTAACTACTTTCAAAATTTCAGTCGTTTCTATGGCATTTCCCAAAAATTTGGTAGCTCCCTAATGTCATTTACAAGCAGATAAGGACAAATTAAGAAATTCTGAGACATGGGTTTTGTATATAATATAACTATTTGAATAATTTATGTGAAAAATTCTCTGAAAATGCAAGGAGGAATTTGTGAGCAAGTTTTCAAGGCATATTTTATGATAATTTACATAATCTCTTTAGTGGTCATTTTCAAAATTATTCATTGATACGCATGGTTGAGCCTAGTAAGAACAAAATCTGACATAACATAGTTACCAACTTAACGAGACCTTTACAAATTTCTCATTTTTGGGGGGGTCCAATTTTTTACCATGTTTTTAAAAATGATGTTACCGGTAGGACCCCCTCTCCATTTTTAGGTGTTTTTTCGATATTTTAAATTTTTCGATCCATAATGTTTCAACATGTTTTTAAATACTTATTTTTCATCTATTTGCAAATTTTTCTAAATTTTTATTTTTTATTTCTTATTCAACGATGTTTTTAGTCATTTTCCATGTTTTTTTCCATCTTAAAAATATTTTTTATCATTTACTTTTTTGAACTTTCTATTTTTCATATAATTGTGTCTCCTTAATTAATTTATTGTTCCATACTTTTAAAATTATGTGGAAAACACCATTTTTAACACATTGTTTACCTTTACTTCAATACATAGAAAAAATTTGTAATTAAATAACACTAT